>VRLP01000489.1:0-217948 GCA_009660295.1 Lophius piscatorius
AGAAGTGCGTTACAGTAATCCAGTCTGGAGGAGACGAACGCGTGGACCAGCTTTTCAGCATCACTCAAGGTGAGTGAAGAACGGAGTTTGGAAATATTTCTGAAATGCTGAAAGGAGATCTTGCAGATGTGTTTGATATGGGATTCAAAAGTGAGTTGAGAGTCGAATCTTACGCCGTGGTTGATGACTGATGAAGAGAGGGGAATGTCGTGACCAGAGAAGGTAATACTGGTTATGGAGGAAGACTGGGTCTGATGTGGGGTGCCAATTAAAATTGCTTCAGTTTTGGAGCTGTTCAACTGGAGAAAGTTGTTTTTCATCCACACCTTTATCTCCTACAGACAAGCACAGAGAGTTGACAGGGGAGATGATGATGACGATGAGGATGGAGAGGCAGCGGAGGAATTTGGAAATGGGCCTATAATTTGCTGGATAAATAAAACGTCTGGATCGAGAGTTGGTTTTTTGAGGAGTGGTCTGATTATGGCAGCTTTTAGGACAGATGGAACAAAGCCAGCCTGGAGGGATTGGTTTATTACAGCAGTGATCAGGGGACTGATGGAAGAGATGTTAGATTTCACTAGGGCTGTAGCAAAGGGGTCGAGGGCACAAGTGGAGGGTTTCATCATCCTGATGATATTCTCAACCTCCTGCTGTGAGATTTCTGGGAAGCACTTTAGAGGACTGGATAGGTAAAGTGGAGGAACCAGAAAGGACAGAACGGATTGAGTAAATTTTCAATTTGAAGAAAGCCATGAAATTATTACAGTGCTCTTCTGTAATTCCTGTAAGTGGGGGAGTTTGTGGTTTAAGAAGATGATTGATAGTGGAAAAGAGCTGCTTAGAATTTCCAGGACTGGTTTTGATAATGTTCGAGTAGAACAGTGACCGAGGCTCTCTAAGGGACTTTGAGTAGGCCTTTTGGTGTTCCCGAAAGGCCAGCTTGTGTAAGAGTGGAAAAGTACTCTTTCATCTTGCCCTCACACTCTCCTCATTTGTAAGCACATTCCCATCCCTATCCTTAATCACTCTAACCTGCTGCACAGCCTTCCCATCTCAAATCCACTGCCTTGCTAATCAGTACAAGTCCTTTTCTTCTTCCAATATTTCATACGACTCGTCATAAGCCTCACGTTCAGCCTTTGCCACTTCACACTTCGCCTTACTTAGCATGTCTTTGTACTCCTGCCAACTTTCTCCATCTCTCTTGCTATCCCACCACTTCTTCGCTAACCTTTTCCTTCTTGGAGAAGTTCCGTTTCTCCGTCCAAGCTATACTCTGTAAAGTATTTTGAGTATCTTGAAAAGCTCTATAAATGTATAAAGTATACTTCTATCCTCAACGTCCACCATTCGATCCTCTGCACTACCATTGCCCATTTCCTTTTTTGTACCACCAGAGTCGTCCTACATAATGTCATTCGATGCTTTCTGGCTACGTTCTCCCCTGTCACCACCTTGCAGTCTCCAATCTATTTCAGATCAAATATTCTGCATAGAATGTAGTCCGCCTGCTTGTTCCTACCTCTGCTCTTATATTTCACCCTGTGCTCCTCCCTCTTCTTTAAATATGTGTTCAATACAGTAATTTCCATTCTTTTTGCAAAAACCAAAAGTCTCTGTCCTTCCACGTTCTTTTCCTTAACACCGTACTTACCATACCTTCACCTCATCATCTCCTCTGTTCCCTTCACCAGCATGGCCATTGAAGTCTGCTGCAACCACTACTCTCTCACCCCTGGGAATTCTCTCTATCACTTCATCCAACTCACTCCAGAAATTCTCTTTTTTCTGCCAACTCATAACCAACTAACTTGTGGGTCATAAGCACTGGCGGAGTTCATCATCACACCTTCAATTTCTATCTTCACATCCATCCATGTCCAAATACCTCCCCTCCTAGAACCCTCTTCACATAATCCTCCTTCAGGATCATGCCTACCCCCTTTCTCCTCACAGCTACTCTATGTGGAACTGTTTGTAACCCCCTCAAACACTTTTAGCCTTGCTGCCTTTTCACTTAGTCTCTTGGAAACACAGTATACCTACCTTCCTTCCCTCGATCATATCAGCTAGCTCTCTACCTTTACCTGTCATTGTGCCAACATTTAAATTCCTATTCTCATCCATACTGCTTTTCCTCATCTCTCGCTGCTCCCCGACACGTTGTATCTCCTTTTAATCTTATTTTTCTTTGACCTACAGTAGCATAGATTCCGCCGGCACCCCTGCTGGTTAACAATGCCAGTTGCAGTCGTTTTTAACCCGTGACCCAACCGATACGGTTTGGAAATTAGTTTAGTGTTTGGCATAGGTTTTTCATCTGATGCCCTTCCTGACTCAACCGAGCCATTTTTCCTGGCTTGGGACGGGCACTGGAAGTACATTGGCTTTGTGACCCCTTTGCTGCTGGGTTAGCTGTTTGAAATTGAAAAAAATATATGGATTATTAATCTTCAGTCAGTATACGGATCCACTCCAAAATTTAATATCTTCCATGGAACATGTCACACCAGTCCAACCAATTTCATGATAATCCAACCAGTATTTGACAAAATTGTCGTACCTGATTCTTTACCAGGTTTTGCAAAAATCCGTAAAGTAGTTTAATCTAAATGGATGAAATTGCTGTTAAAGGGCTATTTCACAATGCTCAAAGAAGTAGAAGAAATTCTGTGATCCTCTCCTTTAACTGGATCCTCTCAAAAATTGGAAAATTTCTGCCATGGCAAATACCCCACCACCATTCCACCCGGTATCATGGTAATCTCTGATAGGCAGTTTATGTACAATTGACAAACATGTTCAAAATAAACACTTGCAATGTTCAAAAGAGTAACAATTTATGGTTTATCTGAGTCCACTTTAGGAGGTTCTTCCTCACTGCATGAACAACCCATATACGAAGTTTAATTCAAATTAGTCAACCAGTTTAATATTCATGGATAGAAATTAGGGAATAAGCCCCATCTTGCAATGTTAAAGAAAGTGAATAAAAACATTCTGGATCCGCCCCTTTATCCGGATCCACATCCACATAAAAAAAACGGAATTCTGTGGTCAAAGTTAGATTCATACTTTGTTTGGTAAATCAATGAGTTCATCTACTTTCACTCCCAAACATAAAGCACAATTTGTACCACATTCTGGGTCGCACATATTTCTGTACCTCACTCACTGTTGTTTTCAAGTTCCAAATGAATATTATATACAAATGTAAAATACTGATCACCATCAGGTGGTACCTTTTACAATTTCTCCATAAATACTTGGTAGCTGTTAAAAGCTGAAGTTTAT
This sequence comes from Lophius piscatorius, assembly GCA_009660295.1. Lineage (NCBI taxonomy): Eukaryota > Metazoa > Chordata > Actinopteri > Lophiiformes > Lophiidae > Lophius > Lophius piscatorius. The sequence goes on from VRLP01000489.1 coordinate 3,298, forward strand.
CGTTGCGTTTCCAAGTTAACGATGGAAGGGGGAATAAAATGCAGCTATTGATTTAATCCGGCCACTATTAATATGCAAAACCGCGAGGGAGCATCACAAAATGGCTTCATGCAAATGCAATATGGCCACTCGTGTCATCTGACCGGGATGAGAGCACCACACTGCTATCTGATGGGAACACCCCTTATCTTTTTACACACACTGTGAAACACACTTACCCAGAACACAATGCTCTCACGGACACAAGAATCAGGGCACAAGTGCACAATCCCAGAGGATACATGATATATGTTCTCTTTCCCCTATTGATTTGGGCAGGAGCGTACATAGAATGTGCTTGATAATGCAACTGCAATACAGTCCGAGCTAATAATGCAAATTGGATGACTGGACATTGATCGATGTGGATTTTCAAAGAACAAATATAATAAGGATAAGTTGTTGCAGGAAAATGCTGACAGCTGATCATCAAATCACCACCCCAACTTCCCATTAATAAGAGAACAATTTTTCACTTTATTAGAAATGGAATAACATGAAATGAAAATCATAAAGGAATATTGAACAAACTATTGAACATTTTGGCGGGAAGTTATTTTTATTTTTAGAGCTTGTACTTATTTTGGGGAAATTCTAACCCTACATCTAACTGTGAAACCTTTGTGGGGTTTTTTTTTTTAAGAACAATGGATTGGGTTTTTTCCTAAGCCTCTATACTTACTTAGACTTTTTAAATTTGGACCAAACTTTCCAAAGAATCTGGGACCTCTTATAAACAGATTTAGCTACTCAACCTATAAAATCCACCTAACCAATATAACCAGTGTACATTAGATAGATGGATATCAAAATTACATCAACTTAAATTTAGACAGATAGAGTAAAGATACATTTTAATCTGTGGTTAAAAGGCCATCTGTCTGCTCTGGGATAATTAAGTCCAGATTCTAGAAAAGATGAGAAGTGATGTGTGTGTGTGATGGCTTTTGAAATAAACTTAGACCACAGTGGACTAGATCTGAAAAACACTGTTAATCTCCCTTTTTTACATTTTCACAAATAGAGCAAGGGTCATTCTTAGAAGACAAATCCCTCTGGTCCCCCGCAAAATCCAATTTATCAAATTTGCATGAGTGCAAAATCTTTCAGGCTAGTTGGCAGAAATCAATTTCAAAGCTGTGATAATTTAAAACTGCATGACAAGACGAAACAATGGAACAAACCTAATCTGTTTTTGGGTGCAGCAAAACATTTTTGTGGTGGAAAGACAATAATAATGATTAAATATATTTTGCATCGTTCCTTCTTTACATACACAATTATCAAAGTCATTATTATCACACTATAAGCTATGTGTCAAAACGGGGCTTAATCTGTTATTAAGAATAGTTATACAGTGTAAGGCAACGGGAATCTTTTTTTAATTTTTTTTATTTAAGAAATAAAAGGCACCAACCCAGCATCTGGTTGAGTTTCTTAAATAATCAATCCATACATCCATCCATTTTCTTCTGCCTATCTATTTTGCAGTTAAATCTCCATCACCTGGCATTTACACCTATTACAACCCAGACAAATTTCCTCGTTTAATTATATATTACTGGTTGGTCAAAATAAGAAGCTGCACGCTCAGGATTGTGGCAGAAAAATAACGCCATATCGGTGGGATTTCAGCTCTGTTTTAAAAAGTCAATCTTCAACACACAACAGTAGAGCACTTACTGTTCAAGGCCAGGCCATTCCAAACCATACCGTACCGTACATAACCGAACCGTACCGTATCAAACAGTGGAAACACGCAAAAGACTTCAAGTTACATGTCAAAGAAATCAAATCTGTCGAGTTAGATATCACAAAGACATCAAGTCACATGTTACTGACGTCAAAACTATCATAGTTTCATACCACGTACATTTATCACCAGTAGGTGTCAGTAACCACCAAACTGGTGCACTTGAGAGTGAAACATGTCTGGACACAACAACTGAGCAGGACTGGAGAATCCCTTATTTTTTGGCACTATCGACCCTTTGGTCTTGAGGGCGGTTATGGAAATTAAAACCATTATCACATCATCAGTTTGTATTGGTCACAACATGTGTAGCACACACATGTTTTTAAATGGAAGATGTGTTTTTCCTAACCCTTAAGACATGAAAATGTGCAGCATGTAAGTAGCAACAATAGTACGAACCACGGACGTGCGGTCAGGGGAGGTATGAAAAGTAATGAAACAAATTATGATGAAATAATAATTATTAATATTTGTCTACTGATACGTGCTATAAATATAATTTATGTATGATTCCAATAATTTAATAATAATTTAATTAAATAATTTAATTTAAATAATTTAAAATAATCGGGGAATTTGCGTATTTCCTGAATAGTTCATGTATTTCACGTATGTGTAGAACATATAAATTATTTTGATCTGAAATTAAACCGTAAAGAAAAAGCAGGTGGTAAGGCAGCAGTACCTTTGCCTCACTTAAGGGGGTGTGCTGAGCCCACCGGTTTATGCTGGTTCAGCTGTTTCTCTTCCACTACGCAGAGACAAAATCGTAGTCAAGTTCACTACAGTAGTCAGTTTTTTTATGTTTGGCTCTGACTGCAAAAAAAGGAAGATTCTATAACCAAGCCACCCCAAGAAAATCAATGAATCATTCAATTTTAAAAATGTACCTCTATATTTTTTTTTAACCTTTTCTTTCGTATATAATTGAAAATATTTTGAAAATGAAAAATGTAAGTGGGGTAAAAATAAACTTTATTTTGGGACTTTATGACTAATAAATAAAGTTATTAAAAATAAACTTTATTTTTACCACATCAAACTTTTTTTCTAATTTCTATTGTCTTTTTTCTTTTCTTCAATAATTGGGTTGAATCTATGAATTTTTCTCTCTCTGTATGAATTGTAGAATTGTGATCGCAAATTAAGAACATAAGAAGGTGCAGAGTAAATGTGCTCTTTCTTTGAGCCGATACAATTAAACGTTCATCTTTGGCAAAATATGTACCTTACCCTATGTGTGTGTAGAGAATTCTGATATGAGATATGAAACACAACCAGTAGTCAGTGTGCAAGCTGCATATTAAATGGGGAATTTAAGCTACTCTATTGGGTTCATATATTTTCAAATCTGACTGTGAAAGGGTCAGGTCCTCACCTGCTACCGACCTCACCGCACGTCACTGCGACAAACCCGGTCATAGGAAATCAGGACAAACCTTGATTGTCCTAATTAAAGCTTGTTGCGAGTCCATCCTTGTAATAGTTGCAGTCCCATCAGTCCAGGGCACAGAGTGGGTGAAATGTTGCAATGTTATTGACGCCCACAGACTTTTAGGTGAGCTTGTAGCCTTTATATGTTAGACTTGATTGCTTTCCGAGGCGAAGCGGGGCCACAGGGATGGAACGTATGATATATTTTGTTAACAAATTAAAAATGTGAATATGTTGTATGGTGTTCAAAAGTAAGTGGAGCCAAGGCCATATTGGCTTTATCGATTCCATGATGACGAGAACTAGTGTCAAGATTTTAGTAAAAATTCAGGCTTTGTTACTTGGATTTATCCATTTTAATATAAATCAGATTTTAATATCCGTGGACCACTGTTAAAGTATAAGGATCACTGTCAGATGCAAACGCCTTTAATTTAAAAAGAAAATTATTTCCCAGTTGGGCAGATTCCCCTACTAAAAAAAAAATCATGTAGCCGTAGTCGGACTGATGGGCTGTGGACCAGCGGGAATGTGATGTCTTTACAACCACGCAATTCAGAGGAGAAATCCATTTATCCTTTTATCACCATGACATTAAAACCAGTGAAATGTATTTTTAGCTTATGTATCGCCAGCTCCCCTTCATGTTTGTCATATCAAAACCCAAAAACATCTCTCGCTTTAAAACATTTATGGTAAATTATGAGTTTTAAACACTAGTGCATGTCTAAAATTGAAAACTGACACAGTGCATTTACTAGAAATTACTTTCGTAACTTTTAACCTTTTAACATCACCTTTTTTTATACATGAGTATAAATTAATAGTTTATGCGATTTACATTTTGTGTAAAATAGAACCAACTTAATGCATTTATAGATGTATCATTATTGTATTCCGCTGCAGCCTGCACCATCTCAGCCGCCATTTTCAAAACCTCGAAGAGGCTTTTTAAACTCCTGTTCTTCCATTACGTAGCTAAGATGGTGACCAATCGGGATGAGTAGTGTCACACTCAAATTTTGGGTCCTGTTGCGTATGCCATCTGGGTTTGTTTGTTTATTTTTCTGGAAATCTGGAAATCTGATTTGCATTAAAAACATTCAAAAAAACTGCTAACTGTGTTTTTTCCACTGAATTACTGATAGTGAAGTTGGTTAATTGGGCCAGCCACAGAAACAGTTAGAAATTCAGAATGTTGCTATGAAGGAGAATGCCTTTTATTTATACATTCACATGGTCTCATCCCAAGACAGCAGTGCCTGCAAAAAATGACCGGCGTTGTAATATGTATCCGTCAAAACCCTGATCTATAAATCAGTAGAGTAATAAAAAAAAAAATCCATAAGTTTTCTATCCAATCAGCGAGTTGTCCTTGAGTACGCCTGTCAACCAGAATCCAGAATCAATGAGTTCTGTCAAAAACCTTCTTGAAAAATCTTGTGCCTTACTAAGTATTCCTTTTTTCATAGCATGGTGTCTTTTTTCATACTTCCTATTGTTCTAGATGTGGAACACCAAGCTGCGATGGTGAAGGGATTTACACCATGTTAGTAAAAGACTCAGAGCCCATCTGCCTCACCGATGAATCTCACAGCCGTAGCTTTATTGAAAGAAGTGAGGATAGACATACCAAGAAGAAAAAAACAAAACAAAAACCCTCAACTAAGAGGCTTCTTTCATTTCTGTCTCTCTTGCCTTTCTTACCTGTCTTCCTGATAATCCTAAATGGTGTGGAATTAATTCTGAACTACATAATTTAATCAACAGCAGGCTGAAAATCCTTGGAAATGGAGGACTCAGTGTGCTTGACCTGCTCTTGTCCACAGCATGACTGTAAGCTCATCAGACAGTTGCTGTATGTGGTCGCTCTTGCGGATGTGTTCATGCATTAATATGCCCGTAATCTAGAAACTTCCTCTAATGGGATGATAATGAGGTTACCTGGAATGTGACACTGTCAGTAATTGAGACAAAATGATCAAAGTGACACAACTGACAGGGTAGTGATGAGCTTAAATTATGTACATTTTACATAATAAAGTCCAGTATCCATAAACCTTAACTCTACAACATGGTAAATCATGCATTGCTGTGGAAAAGTATCACAGCTTTCATCATTTTTATATTTTTTCAGCATCTTGTACCTAGCGGTGTCATCTTCTAACAAAATCTAACATTAACGGCTATAAATTATCACTTAGTTTAACGAGGTAAAAAGATTGACCAATACCTAAAACACTCCTGTGAAAGGGACCAAATGAATGGCATCATTTAGTCCTTTTGAGCTTTTCAGAGGTAGACTTACTCTTAGTCTTGAGATCATTCTCTTGCTGTATGACCCAGTTGTGCTTGAGCTTCGATTCACAGATTGATGACCTGACATTCTCCTTTAGAATTGTCTGATACAGAGCCGATTTCATGTTTCCTTTTATTTCGAAGAATCATCCTGAATCTGGAGCAGCAACAAAGGCCCCTATCTTCTAAAGAGTTAGGATTTCGACTCATCAGTCTGTAGAATGTTCTCCTAAGAGCTCTGAGGGTCATCATAGCATCCTGTGGCAATATTCAAACGAGTCTGCAGTTCTTTGGATGTTTATCTTTGGATCTTTTGACGCTTCCCGAATCAGCATCTGCTGCTCTTTGGAGGGACCTAACCCTTTGCAGGTTAGGTCCACTGTTTTTCCATATCTAGGAATGCATGAGAATCCGGGAAGCTGCAGTATAAACAGATGCGTAATGAAACTCCTGGGATGATTGATGGAGTCCGTCTCAGTGACAGTTTGAGAATTGATGGACTGCATTTCCTGCATGAGTAAGCATTTATATAAAGCGTTTCTGAACTCTATGTCTGTTCATCCTCTTTGATGCAAGTGGATCAATTTTATCTTGGGTGCTTTATGTTCATCCATTCTTTATAGAACAGCCGTGGAATAATTAATGTGAAGAAGAAAAGAAACTGGAGCGCATGGATGAGCGCTTAGCTGTGAAAGCTAAAAAGCAATGCTCCTAACATGGCCAGTTGATCAAAAATCATTTTGGGAAAGTCTCAGTAAAATATCATTCCATTATCAAGTGAAGAGCAAAGAAATATACGTTTTGAAGTTTTGTCTGTTATTCATTTTATTCTTCCTTTTCCTTCACAGCTAATGTCTTTCTTTGTGTGATTCTTCTTTTCTTCTCCTCTCTAGATGGACGATGTCCAGGGACACATTGGATGCCACGTGGTCACTCCTATGATGAGCAAACAACGTGGAACCAAAAGTACTTTGTCGTTGGAGACTCTCAGCTGCTGCTTCTCAACGAGGAGGAGGTGATATGTCTCTTGTCTCTCACGTTCTTCTGTGTGACCATTGTCTTCCTCGTCTGTTCATGTTCCGTCCTTGTTTTGTCTTTATATCACTTTACAATTTGTTAAACTTAGATTCCCTTTTAATCACAGCAATTTATCAGTTTATGCTAGTTAATGTTGGTCCAAGTCAAAGATGTCCTCTGTTCCTGGTTTGTATAAGCGTTATTGCTAAGAATCAAATGTACGGCACATGAAATGATACTTGAATTTAAGAATAATCATACATATGTAGATCTTTTTAAACAAACATGGCATTATTGAGCACTTCCAGTCAGGTTTTAAAGCCCTGCACAGCACAAAATCTGCACTTTTAAGAGTTTTCAATGATCTTTTATTAACCACAGACTCTGGTGATTTTGCAGTTTTAATGCTTTTAGATCTAACAGCTGCTTTTGACAGAGTGGACCACAGCATTATCATCTCTCGCCTGGAGCACTGTGTGGGAATCAGAGGCACAGCATTACAGTGGTTCAGGTCCTACCTGTCAGGGAGAAGCTTTTCTGTTAGCCTAGGTGACTGTGTCTCGTCCATTGCCCCTCTTCCATGTGGAGTCCCCCAAGGCCGATCCTTTTTTCATTGTATTTGCTCCCCTTAGGGATGATTTTAAGGAAACATCGCATCTCTTACCAATTTTATGCAGATGACTTGCAAATTTACCTGCTACTGAAAAAAAATTATGCCAGTTCTGTAGATTCGTTGTTGGAGTGTCTGAAGGACATCAAAGCCTTGATGGACCTTAAGGTCTTACATTTTAATGATAGTAAAACGGAGGTCATGGTGTTTGGACCTAGTGGTACCACGGATGCCTTTGCTATGGACCTGGGCTAAAAACCTTGGCGTCAAAATGGACAGTAATTTTAAACGGATTTTAGTTTTATCCTTTTTTCATTAATTGAGGCTTTTATCTAAGGGTAAGACCTTTGGTCGTCCCTAAATCAAAACTGAAAATCATAGGCGAACAAGCTTTCTCTGTTACAGCCCCTAAACTGTGGAATGAGTTGCCCCTTCATGTCAGGGCAGGCTCCACTGTTTTTAAATCTCACCTTAAGACTCACTTTTATTCCTTGGCTTTTAATCCAGGATGAGTTGTTGGAAATTTCATTCTTTCTGGTCTACTGCTTTCCTTTGATGTAAACATTGTGTTTTAATTATGTGCCTATGTTTATATTGACTGTACAGCACTTTGGACAACTCTGTTGTTTTTTAAATGTGCTTATAAATAAAGTTGAGTTGAGTTGAACTTTGGGGCACAATATCTACATTATCTTTAGGTTTGCTGCACGCGATCTACCTTATCTGCAGGTTTGGTGCAAGAGATCTTGATTATATGTAGGTTCGGTGCACAAGATCTGGATTATATGTCTGTTTGGTGCACGAGATCTGGATTATATGTAGGTTTGGTAACAAGATCTACATTATCTATAGGTTCGATGCACAATTGCCAGTCAAACAGACAGAGAATCCAAACATCATCAATCCAAGATAGTGTCCAGAAACAAGAATGCTTGGAATAAGGGATAATTGTGCATTCAAACTAATCAAAACCATAACCAAAAAAAATTAGACTGAGCACAAAAAACGCCAAAATAAGCTTCCTGTGTCGCTGGCTGTGCTAGGTGGTGTGAAATCCCGAGGGGGCTGAGAAAGAGGCTCTGCAAACTGAAGGTTTTGTCAAGAAATGTTTATGATGTGCCACTGCCTAGACAAAAGCTAAGTGGCAGTCCTTACCTTGCATTTCACCTTGATGTGTGATAGTTGGTGCCCATATGTACCATTTTGACATCTTCCTGTCGTGTTGCTATTACTTCATTCTTTGGAATCAAAAACCGTACGATGCGATCACCAAACCTCCCCATAAATATAAATTATATTTTTCTGTTCAGTATGCTTATACAGTATGTTAAAGTTGAGAAGTATCTGACAAGTCATGGAGGTGAAGTCGATCTGCAAGAAAATCAAACCAAACATTGGCATGTTTATAATTGTTTAATAATTGTAAACTGTCTCAGACTGTTAAACCTAACAGGAAGTTACTAGTAGTAACTATTTTGGATTTCAGCATATTCTTATTGTAATTTACGCGCAGTGTACTTCAACAAACTTCAAGAGATATGACATGATTGATTTAGAATTTGGTCCAAACAATGTTAATCCTAAAAAAAATGTAAAAAACATGTTCTTATAGCGTAAAAGGTGATGACATAACAGTGAATTCCAATATTTTGCCATTCGCCAGATAACAAACTTGTTAAATATTCACTATTCATGATCCAATCAGGCTCAAATTTCACAAGAATACCAACATCAAGACTACTGCAGCAGGGGTTGTCAAAGTGGGGTCTTAGGGGCCATAGTCCATGGGTCCATGAAATGATTTTATATAAGCTATAACATTTTGTACTACCATTAAAAGTGCATTAAAACGGAAGGGGTAGAACTCGGCATTGAGAACGCGTAGGGTCATTGAACACAACACGGTGACATAATTGCTCTACGTGCTCAAATGAGCATGTTGCATCATTGTACAAGTGCTCCTCTATGTCTGTGCGTGTTCTGTCTAATCTCTGCTATAACAGTATTGTCACAATCGTAATTTCACAACCGAATTAACCACAGGACAATTTGAGTTACTTTAGTTTGGCTTATTTTATAGTTTGCTTAATCTCTAGAAACCTGTTCATTCATGTCAATTATTTACAGGCATTTTTAGGTCTGTTAGCTTCTTTAGCTCAGTGATTAGTGCTGGCTTCACCCTCCTTCTCTGCTCCTCTGTCCCACTTCCATGTCAGACATTCAGTTATTCTTCTGTCCCCTTTAGTGATAATGGTACATGTACTAAATGAAGCTTATTCAAAATTTTAAAGATTATTTGGAAGTGAGGATTTTTGTATTGGATATGTTGCTCCACACTAATGTAACAATTCAAAACAAGACATAGCTAACACATAATTATACACTCAATTTGGAAATATGGATTCTACTTGGCATTCATAATCAATCCAAAAGGACTAAAACCTTCACTTATCTCATAAGGCCAAAGGATGAATCTGTGCATTATACAAAAGACACACGTAACTAACCAACGTAACTGATTATGAGGGGGTCCCCAGCGCTACAAGGTTTAAGAATCCCAAAATGCAATGATAGTGATAGCGCCACCAACCATAAGTTAGCCCTCTGTAACTTAACAATTTATTAATGTGGTCTTTACATCATTTTTTGCACAAAATAGTAATAAGTTCTAAATTATTACTGTTGTGTTATAAGGGTGCACTCTTTGTTATCTTTCTATTTAGAGTCAGAAGATGTTAACAATCAATCACTTTACGTTGTTTTTTTTTCTTCTACTGGGTGCCAGTAACTCCTGTCTGTGTATAAAGTTCCAGCGCGTCTCATGATGTGTAATTAATGTCATTATGTAAGAACCAATAGCTACAGATAAAAGTAAAGCTGCCTTGGGGAATTTCTCACGCCTTCTCTGTATTTTCAAGGTCTCAGAACAGAAACAGGGAAAAATAAAACACTCCCTGCTCAGCGTTTAAATTTGTCACACTGTTGCTTAGGCATGAATGTTCTGTTTCAAATTAACAAAAGCAAGCAGACGAAGCAGAGTTACTGGATTTGATTAGCATTTTTAAATCGATGCTGGGAACCGAAGAATAGTGTGACCTCAGTTTCTCTTTGTCTGCCACGGCTGAGGCATGCCATATAGAGCAGTAATTGTTGGAGGGATTTTTAATTGACCCGATTGGCATCCTTTCCTCGACAGTTTTTTTTTTTGTTGTGTCAAACCAGCAAAGAACAACAACTTTTAAAAGTATCCTTTGAAAGAGCCAGACTCTGACAGGTCACCAGCTACACTCTTTCTATGTAACACTGATGGATTCCTGCAATGACATCAAACTGTAGGTTAAAGCGATGACCCAGTTTCATAATAGTCTTCCTCCAGAATATAGTGAGGATGCGTGGTCTAGAAAAAATTAAGTGTTTTCTGTAGAACTGATCAGAATATCTATGAACAAGTGAGCAAAGAGGTTTTGGAACACTTCTGGGGGAACGTGTTTGTTCTTGTGGTGTACAGAGTACTATAAAATGAACTGGACCCCATCCTGCCAAAAGGCTATCTAACATAAAGAATGTCTGCATCAGTTATTATTCAGGTTTCTACCAAACCTAAACAATAACTGATTATTATTGAGTAATATATATGAATAACTGACCTGATTACATCAGCCCCGTTCAAACACATCTTTACTTCAGTACACCATTTACAGAGGTAGGAAGTTGGCCCTTGGCTACACAAGTAGCACACTATGCCAAAAATAAAATAAATTACAGAATAATCTGATGAGGAAGACAGTAATTGAAAGACTTCAATCTAGGAATGGTTACAAATATATTTATAAGGCTCTGGGACGGATTATCTTTAAATGGAGAAGACTTGGAGTAATTGTGAACCTTCACTGAAGATGTCAATCTTGCAAAGTTCCTCCAACAGAACGGCAAATGATCATCAAGGAAGTCACGAAAGAGTCAAAGAAGATACCCATTAACTGCAGACCTCTCTCATCTCTATAAAGTATTTAAAGTTCCACTTTCCCAAAGACACTGAAAAATAATGACATCCATTGCAGAAGAACTTTTTTATCTGCTTTTGCTTTGTAGCACTTTGAGATTTGATCCAAATGTAAAGTGCATTATAAATTAAATGTATTATTATTATTATTATTATTAACTTTAAGACTTGTCCGAATTTTCCCTCAACACCTTGATGATCCTTGTTGCTTATCAAAACCAAGCCAAACACAGCACCCCACAAAAAGAACATTAAACCTACAGTAATGTAACAGGAGGAGAACTGTATCCTCATGTTCTTTGTTTACTTGTGTCTGCCTCTCACGCTTAATCCCCCTTTGTCTTGTGTTTTGTGTATTCTCTTTTTTACTCTCCCCTTTCGATTTTTCTCTTCAACAATAGTTGTCTTATGCTCTAAACAAAATGGAAGATTCATAGAATCAGTGTTGATAGCTGATGCTAACATTGTCATTTGTAATTTAATGTTTACTCAATTAAATATTGTCTTTTTGTAAAAATAATTTGGCCCCTTGCCATTCAAAGAGCTTGCAGGACATTTACCCTTATTCTGCAAAGCCAAAGAGAGTCTTAAAGGGGTGGATTCAGAGAGTGAATGCTTAACTTTTGAGAGGGGAAAACAATCTTTGCATTCATTATGACGCATTTCTGGAGGGCTGCAATAAAAAGTAATAAAACTAGAAGAATGATGTTATTCCAGGGGGCTTTCTGCTGTTTTGACTTATTTTATGTTTTGAGGCCTTCGGCCATTCCCCCAGGGCCACGAGGCAAACGTTTTAAAACGAAAAGTGTAAAACTCATTATTAGAGCGGCTGCTGTGTAATCCACAATGCCTTTCACCTTTGTTCCTCATATTTATTCCTGCTTCTTCAACAATTAAAAATTATTTAAATATCTATCTAGGGAACTGGATTTGGAAAAAGGTTTATATATATATATATATATATATATTAGTAGACCATTCTTTTGTTTTCTTATCCTGAATCAATCGGCTAAATGCATTTCATTGACCCTGAAATACATTTCCATACTTGCTGTAGAAAAGCAATGTTTTTCAGATTAGGTATGCACAAAAGCATTACAATGTATTTATCTAAAACAAATATATAATTCCAGATTTTATTTCGACTTTTTCCGTATCTCATTATTCAGCTTTAGTTATCACTTAGTAGTCTGCATTTTATTCAACTAATCCTCTTGAAATGGAAAAAAATAATAACAAGAGAAATTTTCCTAACATCAACATAAATTAGAAACAGATTCAAATATCAACATCACACTTTTTACTGTATTCTCATGGATATCATTTTTCTAATAAGAACATCACTTGTAACATCCTCCAAAGCAGAACTGAGGAAATAATAATGTGAAATTGTTCGTTAGTAACTCATACGTCTAACATGCATTATTTGAGGAAAATGTCTAAGTGTCACCCAACACTTGTTTATCATTTGTAAGTTCTATCGACTGCTAAATTTCTCAGGTTTGAGGTACTCATCTAGTTCTGCAAGTAATGCACATCACATGTTAGAAAAACACTTAAAGTCTTCCAGTTAGTCTCTGAAATTATATTTCAATATCCTGTGCCAATGTTTTCCTGTACATGGCTGTCTTTTCCACAAATTCACTCATTTGTTTGAGATAAAAGGCATTATCTTCAAATAAAGTGGTTTGCAGAATTCCTTATATGCATTATGTGTACACAGTTTCTTGTTTTAGCGGTGGAGGTTCACCGGTGGCAGAAGCACTTCATCATCATCATCATCATCATCATCATCATCATCATCATCACATGTCCTTATAGCTGATGCTTTCTGTATTCCTAAAGGTCTTCATCACTGCAAGTAGAGGATGGTTGGGTGTGACGATTGAAGACATTTTCATTCTAAGTGAAAGATTTAAAAAAAAGATCCTTGAATTGAACAGTTAAAGTGTACACTGACCAGTACTTAAATGTAGGTTTATTTGAAGTCAATAAACTAGAAAATAAACCTATTAAAAGGTTTATTTTCCTGATTATATAGCTATATTAGCTTTTAATATTTATCCTAAGAAATAGTTTCTTGCTCTACTGTTGTAATCAACATAGTGCTTACATCCATGGCAAGCAATTGTTTTAATTGAATTAGCAGTGTAAAGTGTAAAGATATGTCACTGTTCTTTTTTGAAATAGTTTTCCCTCGGTTAACACTTTCATAGAAAATTATATGACTTTATTGTATCAGGACAATTTGGTTTGACATTTAAACTTTTTGTGTCGGGGGAATATAGTTCAAAACACAGGACTCAAATGCAAACAAATTCAAAATAGGGAATTTGAAAAAAAAAAGGATTTAAAAAAGGCTTAGGTCTATAAAAGCAGGCAAATAATATACATCAATCAATAGTTTATAACTATGATACATTTTTATTTATTATAATAGAGTCCAAGTTTAAACTCAAATGTCTGTGAAATTACAGACTGTAACATATCCCATTCCCAACAGCCTAACGGTATTCTGGATTGTACACCAATTAGTCATAACATTATAACCACCTCCCTAATTGTGTGTATATTTTTTTTTTTTGCCACAAAAACAGCTCTTTTATGTCAATGTGTGTCCTGACACCTCTTTATTAGAAACAAGCACTAACTGTTGGGAAATGTACTACAGTAGCTCTTCAGTGGGATCAGAAAACACAGGCCAAATCCCTGTCTCTGTCACTGGTTTACCAGTGGTCCCTCTTTAGAGCATTTTTTTTAGGTCAACACTGCAGAACAGAAGCAACCAACAATTCCTGCAGTTCTGGAGATGCTCTTCTGGCAATGACAAGCGCCATTGTGACAATGAAAATCAATGTTATTTTGACTTCAACTATCAGTGGTTTTAATGTTATGGCCGATCAACTTATATCCCAGACAGAATTGTTTTAAGTCAGGAGGAGGATTCAAATTATAGCTCACATTGCTCAGTGACCATGGCTCTGACCGGAATAAGTTGTCTTTGCATCGGAGACAGTATCGGTGAGAGCTGCCCCTGAAGTCTATCTCATGAGGCATGTAAAAAGGCGTCTCACCAAGACAATCAAAAGACACAAACAGATTGTGTAGAGCGGGCTACAGAGAGATAAACAGACAGACACGGAGGCAAAGAAAGACAGTCAGCGGGCCGCATTGAGTTAAGAGGTGTGAGGACGTTCGATAAGCCGTTATCTTGGAGGACATCAAGCCCTTTCCCTTTTTCTTTTACCCACCACTTTCCCACCCTGGCCATCCTTCTTCATTTGTCTCCTAAATCTTTTTGAAGCCCAACATTTCGTATGCAAGCTCTACGCATGTAGATATGAGCTCTGTTTTATCGAATGACTCCTCGTTTATCACCTATTGTGCACTATTGGCCCAGCAGAGCATTAAACATGTTGACCAGAATAACCAGAACAAAACAGAAAAGGAGACCTGTTGACTATTGTGTTTCCAGCAAAGACAGTTTTTCTTCTTGATAGTTTTCATTCTTCTGTATGCCTGTGCCTTCAGTTGAATCTCTCTCTTCTTTCACTCTCTTTCGCAACAGATTCACCCCTTGTTTTTGCAGGACAGGCGCTTCGCATCATGCAAAACCCACCTTCTGCGACGCACCATCAGTGTTCCGGTTGAAACCCATTTTCCAGAATTCCACAACCAACTGTCCACTGAGAGCGGTGAGTAGCCTCAGCGCAGAACTCTGCAGCCATCTGAATGAACACACAGACATTGACACACACGCACAGACAAACACATTACTGTAATTGCTTTCTTTAAAAAAAGTTAATGATATTATAATGATTCACTTTATTTTTATTAGTCTCTGGAGACTGACGGAAAAAAAAAAATCCGAAACCAAAGATGAATCTTAAAAAGCACTGGCAGTATTAGCACACAGTGTCTTTTATCCAATGCTTCATTTAAATCCAAGTAAAACATTCATTTGTTAATAATACAGAGATTATATGTGCGCAGCAACTCAAGAGAACTACTTCCTTATGCTCTCTGTGGCATCATGAGCAAATAACTTGCAAATGAGCCTCACACTGCTCACATGCCTGAAAATTGTTGATCCTGTTCTCCTCTTCCTCATATCCACTAGATGGAGAGCTTGCTGCTTCATAACTCTTCACTCCACTGATAATACTTCACCTCAACCACTGCAACATCTCTGAGAAATATTTCATTCTCTTTCAAGTAGCAGGTGTCATGGAGCAATGAAATTCTGGTAATGTGATCACTCGCTTTGCTGCTGTCTGCATTTATGTCTGCAGACGAGATGGAGCATCTCAGTGGAAGCTGGTGAAGTCGGTGCGCTAGTCTGTGTAGATGAAGACACTATAATAAACTAGAATGAGACGCTAGGAGGCATTGAGGTTTGACATTCAAGCGTTTGTATCCCACAGTTACCGTTTCTAAGTTCTGAGCTGGCATGCAAACTACTGTGACCTTTAAATCCATGGGTGCAGTAATAGTTAAGATGAGGTACTTTATCGTCAGGGAATTACATTATCCTGCACTACAGTACAGAAAATTAAGGTTAGCTTTTATCGCGTTAAGTCATTTCTCTGGCATGTCGTTGCCCTCCATGTCCATGTTATTCTGTTCTATCTAACGGTGAGAAAATCGTTCTTACTTTGTTTGCTGCTGTGTTTCTGTCATCATAATGATGCGTTGTTGCTCTGCCTCTCGAAGGCAGGAAGATTTTGGCTTGGAGTTGAGTACTGTGTAGCAGTGAATGTGAGCATGAATGGCTGTTTGTAACCCCTGGGATGAACCTGCGCCCTTTACAGCCTGTATCACAGCTTTCGCAGAGTTTGAACCGAGAGAGTCAAGTCAAGATAGTTTTATTTTCATAGCGCCAAATCACAACTCCTTTTCCGAACTAAGCAAGTCTAGACTGTAGTCTTTAGAAGGGCCAACAATTCCCACATAAGGAAACACTGCCTCGACCTGTATGGTTTACAGAGAGTGAGTGTTAGAGAGAGGCAGGGAGAGGCATGTGCTGTAACAACAATATTGTCACCTATTATAAAAGGATGATTGCATTGACTAGTAGTTATAATATCATCTGGAATAATATTGTTAATAATAGTTATTCAGTATAAACCCAAACAATAAATGTATCACATGCTTTAATCTGTTCTTTCATGTTGCAGTTTGTTTGGAGGCAGGATTATATGGCATTCATTTGAATATACAATAATCATTAGAATTTCACACATTAATGTGATACAACCTTTTTTTTTGTTTCATTCATCCAAATGAATTATTCAAAAATTATTATTTGCAAGGGATGATGAAATTGTAATTATAGCTTTCCGTTGCAATTGGATTTGGATTCAGTCATCCCCAGCACTGAGAAACACTAGGACTATGGGAATAATACCTAGCTCAGTGTTTTAGACAGCGGAAAAATAATGGTATTATTATTGTTTCTAAGAAATATATGGTTATTGTGTGTAGTTTAAATGTGTTGGCAAATCAGTATTTTCTAAAGCAAGCGGCCAATATTCCGTAGAAATGGGACTGACGTAAACATAAAATGTACACTCTGCAATTTACAATTTTGTAAAAATTATCAATATTGCCTTTTAATATCATGAATATGATCATAATATATTGTATATTGTTTATCATGAAATTTATCACACGGTACAACATAGTGGAATTATTTTGACCCATCCATGTAGAGCTCTCAGGACTTGATGTTTCAATGGATGGAAAGTTGACACTGTGGAAAGTTGACACTGATGTTGGCAGTCTTATTGGAATGGTGTAATGGAGATTAGGTACGTCTTTGGGGTCATCACGTGGGCACCCTCTTCATTTATGTTATATAGGCCAGGCCCTAAACCTCAGACTACTGGGCAGTTGAAATTGGTGAGCCAAAGAGAATGGCAATTGTTATCCATACCTCCCTAGCCTTATATAGGTTTAATATGGTTAGGTTTGCTTTTGTCGCTATTTTGTTTTTACATCTTTCTTTATTTTAAGTCACCCATTCCAGTTTGTATTAAGTGACTTGAATATTCTAAATTTCAGGATACATCATCAGTTGTACTCCTGGGGATCAACGGGTGTTTCAGCCTTCCATTACAAGACACTCTCCCCTAAAGTAGCCTTCCACGATGATCAGGTCCCTGAGTGTACCCCGTAGCCAATTGGGTTTAATCTTTATCCTAATTAGCAATTTTTTCTGTGCTATACGTGTACTAAACTATAATTACTCTGTTATTACTATGACCTTTATTAAACTGGTATTACTATGTTATTACATTTTTATTATAACCAAAATGGGCTTTTGAACTAGTTTAATAAACACCTGAAAAATACTGAAAAAAACCTTGAATTCCTTTGACTGAATAGAGAGCGTCAGCCTCCTTTCTTCTTTTCAACTAGTCCACAAACACACCAGAAACAGATCGCTGCTTCGCTCCCAGCCCAACAACTACGCTTAATCTTACAGATGGTGGATCTTTTCTTTCTGGATGCTGCTTTGGGATTGTTCACACATCTCGGTTCTACAAAGATGTTGAAGCTTATGCTTCACACATCTCTCTCCTATTCTATATCAACATTTTACCTATCATTACGCTTAGCAATATATTTTGTCTTTGTGCCGTTGCTTCCAGGCTATCCAGATAAGACCTTGGGATAGTTGAGGTAAAAGTTGGCTGGGCATTGTTTAGCCTCGTTGTGCTGCAGAAAGTAACAGGCCAGCCGGAATGGAATGTGAACTACAGATAACCCCATCAGCTGATAACCAAACAGTAGCGGTCAGCGTCGATGCTGCAGATTGTTTAGTCAAGCTGTAGAATCACTGAACTACAAATGGCTTAATACATTGAAGAGCCATAACATTATAACCACTTGCTTAATATTGTGTAGGTCCCCCTTTTGCCACAAAAAAAAAAAAAAACAGCTCACGCCCATCATGTCATGGACTCCATCGGACCTCTGAGGGTGTGTTGTGAAATCTGGCTTCAAAAACTCCTCTAAGTTGTGAAGTGGGGCTTCCATGGATTGGACTTGTTTATCCAAACCATCTCACGTATGCTTGATTGAGAGACATCTGGGAAATTTGAAGGTCGAGTCAACACCTTCAGCTTGTTGCACCTCGACATTCGTCAACCGCTCTTGTAATGTTGCAGGACTAATTAAATGCCACAGCCATTATGGAAAACCATTTCCATGAAAGGGTATACTTGGTCTGGACTAATGTTTAGGTAGGTTGGCGAATATTGATAGTTTAACATCCAACTGTATGCCAGCAGGACATTGACCAGAGCCTCAAACTGCCATCTTGTTTCTGCTACAGTTGCTCTTCTGGGGTATTAGACAATCTAAGCTAGTTTTTCTTTCCTAACTGCTATCATAAAATCTTTTGGCACCCATGATCCTGTCGCTAGTTCACCAGCTGTGCTTTCTTAGACCACTTTTGGTAGGTAGGTTACTAATTAATGCAAACCAGCAACACCCAACAAGACCAGCAGTTTGTCCTGCTTGCAACAAATCAGCTTAGGACGAAATGTTCCCTTGTTCCTAAACATTCGCCTATCGGTGGTTATTATGCTATGTCTGATGGGTGTGTAACTCTGTTGATGGTTTCCTCTTCATTGGGACTATCTGAGGCAAATCAAACAATTTGAAGACATCGCTTTGATAAGCACTGAGAAAGTTTTTTCTTTCTTTTTTCATCCCTCATTTTACAGCATTTTTTTTTTTTTTTTAATGAAAATAATTGTTGGCGCTCCTGCTGCACACACTATCAATTTAGGTTGTCTTGAGCTGCCTGTGCTTTTTTTTTGCCTCATTACAATTAGGCACAAATTAAAAAGAGAATTGAAACCGTGCCCAGCCAGCACATCCCGGTCAGGATAACATTTAGACTGCTGTGCAATACCATTTTTATTAATTCCTCTCCCACGTTAATGTTTTCCAAACCAGAGTTTTCTCACTAAGTTATCTTTGTGATGAGAGAAAATATGCTGAGCTACAAAATTTAACAAAGTGGAAACATGGTGTACTACAACAACCCTCTCTACCCATATCTCTCCCTCTCTCTCTCTTTCTCTCTCTCTCCACCACCACAATGTGGAAACTTCTCCTCTCTCTGTCCTCCCTCCCGTCTGTTATGCTCACTCTCTCACTCTCTCTCTCTCTCTCTCTCGCCGCTCTCCAGAGACGGGTTCATTCAGACATATGTAACACAGAGGTGGAAGCCTGAGCTGAGCTGGCAGGCTGCAGAGGCCGGACCAGAGCCGCTCGCTCTGCCTGGAGAAAACAGTGGAGAGCAGACGGCAGTGGTGGCGGCAGTAGGAATAAAACAGTAGTTGTTGTAATAGTTTGAGGAGTTCAAGTTTGCCTTTTTTGCTCAGGATATGGGTGTGTGATCTGGAGCCTCAGCACCCTGGAAATTGAACATGGACCAGGACACAAGCACTCATCTAGAAGCACAGAATGGTGAGTGCGGGATGAAAAGATGACTTATACAATAAATAATCTTTAAGAGCATGGGAGTTGGGTCACATGGTTTTCATTTTAGCTCGCTACTAAGAGTAGGCTCTATATATATCCCTTAAACTGTTTACTAGGGCCTCTGTGGTCAGATGAATAGGACTTCAGTCTGTTCTGTTGGGTTAAAGGGTAAGGGGTGGTACATTGTAATGTGATGAAATCAACGGCATGTGAAGGGAATTTAGCTCCTTGAGTATGTAAAGCTCAAAATTCTAATTTGAATGATGGCGTAATTTGCCTTGTCTACTCTCTGTCCTTCATGATATCTGTGGAAGAAGCTCCCCCTTTTGAGAACTTGAGCTCCATAGCTGTACAATTTCCACTCAAAAGATAATTTGATGGTTACATGGTTCTGTGTATTTTTCTGCTGTGTAGTGGCTGCAGCGGCGGTTGTGGGCATTTGTGTTCCAGACACTAGCAGGAAAAATTGAAGTAGGAGATTGAAAGAGAAGTGGAGAGGCAGAAAGAGAAAGAATTATGTACGCAAATAAATCCAGGGGGATCTGAACTGTGCATAGGCCAGCCAGAATGATCTCTCTTCCCCCTCATTTTCCATTGCCTTTTTTTTTTCCCTCCTCTGCTCCATATGTTATAGTCTAAACTAGATAGTTAAAAGGCAGAAAAAGTGTGGTGTCGTTAACTGGGCCAGAAGAGACAGTGTTTTGTCTTCATAGCAGATGGGAAGGACACTGCTGCGCTGCTGATGAAGAATGTGGTGAACAGAATGAGTCAACTGAGAACATATTTCCAAGAGACCAGTGTCTAAACCACATTGCCTTATGCACTGGGCTGTCTGCCAAATCTCATGAGATGGAGTACAGGGAAAGGAAAGCTTCTAAAGACCAGACTCCAACGCTTATACCCATCTCCTGAGATTCTATTAAGCTTCTTGACCAAACATATGAACGGAATTGAACATTTTATCACCCTTACCCTCCATTAAATATCAGCTTTATCTAGTTATTGACCACTCTGTCCTCTCAACCAATCAGCAGGTCTCTCTAAATGCGCACAGCCTCAGAAGATATAAGGTAGAATATAAATAGCGCGTAGAAAGGGCAATAATCTGATATCATCCGATTGCCTTCGCTCCCAAGCTTGCAGGCCTAAGGAAGAGTTCAGCTTCAGGGTTATAGGCATCAATTTACACTCCCTCTCATACACAAACCCAGGCAAGTGCCCAGGCACCATGGCTTTGGATTGTAAGGAACTAAGAGTGAATCACTGCTCTGCATTGGGATGGATGTATTTCTGGATTTATTTCTATTTCCATTTATTTCACTGTCTTTGTTTAATATATATTACAATCACAGCCAAAGCAGATCTGACATCAGCATCTGTACAGATTGCTTCTGATGACAGAGATCAATTTTTGACATTGTTGTGGTGGAATTTTGGCAGAACTGCTTTAGTGCAGCCAGAGTGGAGGATATTTGAGCATGAACTTCTCAGGTCAATTCAGATATAGATATATTCTTCAACTTGGGTTGTTTGTCTTGCTTCATAAACGAAATGCATCAGTTTCTACTCCTAGACTGATGAACCGACATTTTCCATTAGATTTTTCTCGGAGAGAGCAGAATTCCCTGTTTCCGTCAATTATGGCAAGTCTTCCTGGCCCTGAAGCAGCAAAGCGTCCCCACAAAGTTACACTGCCTTCTTCAGGGTTGAATATGGGTTTAATGTTCTGCTTTGTTTGGTCTACGCTAGAGGTAAGAGTACCCCTGTCTTCTAAACATTTCAACTTTCATCTTATCACTCTACAGTATATAATAGTATATAATAGTGTTATTGCAAAGTTGATCCAGGGGTACAGCTTGGTGAGTTTGAGATGGGCCTCCGTGTTCTTCTGAGTGAGCAGCGACTTTCACCTTACCAATCCGCCATTGATGACATTCCGTTTCAAATAGTGGAGACGTGCGCAGTTTATACTTACTTCATTGAGGCCTGTGGTTTAATGGACGTTTACTTTCGATCTTTTGTGACTTTCTTACTGAGCTTTTGCCGCTTTCTTTGAGTAATTTTAGAAAGTCAGCTACCTCCAAAGGCTCACTATTCTTCCAAGTCTTCTCCATTTGTACATTAAGTGTCTCTGTGGATGCCAGAGATGTAGAAATATCATTGTAAGCTTTTTACTTTGTTACATAGTGGAATTTCTTTTGATTTTGGCATAGTGTGCTACTTGTGAGACCCAAGAGCCAACTTTGTCCTTCTCAAAATGTACTATTTGAGCGATTACGTGATTGGACTGGGTTGGTAGTGCTCAGGTCTGGGTGGGTTCAGTCCAATTATAAAAGCAGTTTGGTAGTTTTTTGGATTTTGTTTCTAAGGTGGCAAATATCATTTCACACAGACCCAGTTGGTGTAAGATAATGTTTATACCACTTTTGTTGTGGTGAAATAGATACAAATGGTATTACAAACTTTTCAACGTATTTTGTGTTTACTGTGTTATATTTTGTTTGAGGATCTTACACAAGTCGGTTTTAGGGACAAGCAAAAATAGGAGAAAGCAGGGGATCTGAAGAACTGTTGACCTTCAAATCTTATTTTTCAAGTTCCTAAGATGAGAGGACTTTAAGGTGACTCTGAAGGGTATGTAATCTTCTTCATAACATATTAAGTAAAACAACATCCAGTACTGCGGGCTCCACAAAGGGGCCAAGTGTACGTGTACTGATTAATTGGCTTTATGAAGTTCCTGGGAAAGCATCGTTTTTTTCTTGTGTAGCACAGTTGCCTAAAAGTAAGAAGGTTCCAGCACCATATCCACCTCTGGCCATTGGACCATTCTGTGTGTAGTTTTTTATGTCATCTCCGTGTTTGTGTGGGTTCCATCCAAAAATACCCGGTACATTCCAATAACACGTTGAACCAGTGACTTTATATTACCCAGAGGTTCGACCGAACGTGTGAATGGTTGTCTCTATGTGGCCCTGGGATGATATAAATTTGTCCAGATTGTACCCATCTCTCATCCAGTGTCAGCTGAGATTGGCTCCATCCTACCACGACCCAGAACAGGATGAGTAGTTTCCGAATGTTATCATGTGTCATCTTCAGACGGACTGAAAGAGGTGACTCGGAAAATTCATAAAATAGTTCCAACATGTGAACTGAATCTACACAAGTCCAGGGCTGTTTTTGCAGGAATAAATGGTTAATCCCGTTATTTCTCTTTACAAGCGGACATTTAACTGCCTTTACCAGGCATCAGAATGAGTAAATCTACTTATAGGACTAACCAGAGATAAGAGGAAGATCTAGGGAGGGAGTCGGAAAGAGTTATCATCCATGGGCTTAATTGAAATATAAATAGGTCTGCATGGTTTTGTTCTAGTTGAGAAAGGTTGAATGCTTGCTCATGTACTCAAGGAAAAAACACGGCCACGTTTTTGTGTGTGAGTGGGTGTGTCTCTGTGTGCTTGTGTCTTTGTCTCTTTGTGCGTGTGTGTGTGTTTATATGTGAGTGTGTGTGTGTGCTTCTGTGTTTGTTTGTGTGTGTGCGTGTGTGTGTGTATTTGTGTTTATGTATTTGTGTTTGTGTGTGTGTGTATGTGTGTGTGTTTCCACAGAAATTCTATGAGAAATGAGATTAGAGCAGCCATGATTTATTCTCCTTTGCTACAAGGCATATTTGTGGATAACACTGGACTTTCATTTTCCATTTCGAGTTGAATGAGAGTTTCTGACTACACATCAAAAATTCCCTGATTTTAAGTGTGCTCTTGTGGGTGTTAGGGCTAAAGGGCTTTGTCTTGAAGGGTTTTGAGATTTCATCAAAGGAATTTTTTCTTGCTTTATGTTGAGTGATAACATTTTTTCTGACATCGACAGTGGGTGGAACAGCATATATTAATCGGTCAGATAATACGTTTTTAGCTGCTTTTAAATAGGAAACATCGTCACAGCACGCCTCATGCTCAAATCCAGTTCAATCTTTGGGTCAAGCGACTCTGCACTCTTTGAGGTTTGGTGCTTTGGCAGATGAGTATTGTTTAAAGGGTAAGAAAAGAAAACATGAGGTTTATTTTATGCTGTTTTCCAACAGTAAACACATTTTTGAGTTGAGCTATATAGGCCTGTGCGGTGTTTTTATTCCTTTACTTGCATCATTTGTGAAGAAAATTTAGATTTTAAATGGTTTTTGCTCTTGGGTTTGAGGTTTGAGGTTACGCTGGTCATATACTTGAAATATCTCTTTTGAACTTCCTAGATATTGAAGTTTCTTTACTGGCTAGACGCTAGCTTTGATGTGTGTAGTGGTGAAGGTAATCAACCCAAGATCTTTTTTTTGCTGTCCAATAAATGTGTGGGCTGTGAGACTAAAATAATGCTAAGAGAGACTAAAAAGGTTGTAACCTCAATGTTTTCCCTCTAAAACAGTGGTTTCTACTTTGTCACATTATAAATATAATAATATAGTTATTTTCTGTAAACTACTATTTGGACATAAAATACTAAACTTGGAAAATCAAATGTTAAATATAATAATATAGTTATTTTCTGTAAACTACTATTTGGACATAAAATACTAAACTTGGAAAATCAAATGTTATATTCATATGTGCATTGATTGCTTATCCATAGTGCCTCTTCTCCACCTCTAAAGAACTATGCTGCATTCTAAGCAAATAAATGGTATATGGACTGTACTTATAGAGCGCTTTTCTAGTCTGCTCGACCACTCAAAGCCCTTTAACAACACGAGTCAGCATTCACCCATTCACACAAACATTTATACAGTGATGATAGAGGCTGCCATGCAAGGCACCACCCACTCATCAGGAGCGGTAACCATTCACACCATCATTCACACACCATGGGAAGAACCACTGGGAGCAACTTGGGGCTCAAGTACACTTCGACATTTGGACCACAGATGCCAGGGGTTACAACCGCCCTTCTGATAAGTGAACTTATCTAAGCAGATAAGCAGAACCTCAATGTATAGTGTTTCATAAGGAGATTGTAGCATCCCATAATCCGCTATTTCTTGCCAGACATTCTGCTTATCTCGTTTAAACTAATGCAACAAGCTTACGGAAAACCTGCAGAGACTTCCCTATGTGCTCAGTAAATGTTTTAAAACTAATCAGTCTTGTCATCATACAGTAGATTCTGTCTCTTTGACAGTTTGTTTTTTATGCTTGTATGTTTGAACGTATTAAGATTTTGAACTTTGTGTCATTAGTGAATGAGGCTATTTGGGTCAGTGTGTGAGTGTTCCGTTCTCTCTAACCCGCCCAGAGACTTCAGAGGGAAATTATAATGTAGATACATTTGGTACACGGCATTGTTTAGCTAAGTTGAGACTAATGTATGTGTGCATTGTCTCTGACATAAATAACATTATAAACTAAACTCAATAGTTTCAATACTGCATACTCAGAAAAAGTTTATTATAGTCACTTCAATGAAATAATTCATTTCTTTACTAGACTAGGTAACACATGCACAATATTCAAGATTCTTTAAACCAGTGAAAGAACACTTTCTTTTCATGAATATCGTTTGATCAATTTCTCCATAATCATAGCCCCTTCCCAGAACTACTTTAGAGCCAGTGCCTAATTTGGAACAAATTTTCACAGTCAAAGAACAGGGAGAACTGGTAAAGAAGAACCAAAACCCTCTAGTCTAGCAACAAGAACCGGTTTCATCAGTGGCTGGGTTGGTTTCTTGTATGGGGCACCGTTGAAAAATTAGCACATGCAGATTTTAACAAAAGCATATTTAAATCCAAATTTACTCCAAATGAACTTTTTAAAGTCCCTTTTTTTTATCACATGAAAAGCAATATTTATGAACTTAGTCATATTCACATTCCTAGGAAATATGTGTCAGTGGAAATGTCTAAATATTATATATAAACATCTTAATCTAAATGTTGAACCTGAATATTTAGCTAAAACTCAAAATTGCACTGACATTAGCGGAAGTACCAAAATAAAAGCTTGATGGAGTGATTAGTGGATGGAGATCAGGGGTGAAGTTGAGCCAGGAGACAAGTGTGTTGGGCCACGCCATCAACACCTACAACACACATATGACACAAGACTCTTGGGTTTTTCTGTGTCACGGATGAGCTATTACAATCTTTCCCTGTTACAGATAGTGAAAGATTTCTTGGATCCATCCATTTATTTGATGCACTTCAAAAATGTAACAGATCCTTCCCTGCCACATGACCAACACTCACAAAAGTTCATGAAATCCATTGATACACTTTTGAAATCAGCCTGAAGCAAGTAGGAGCATACAGGTCAGATTTTACAGCATTGTACATCTCTTACATTTCTGTGCAATATTCACATATTCATACCTCCTCTTCTATAAAATGTTTGGATTCTGTATGTTGCTGCTCTGCTTATACTGTTCCTATTTACTAGACCCATTGGTTTGCATTTGCCGTTACTTATTGCAATTGTTGTTTTCATGAATGGAAATATCTAGTACCTCGTGTTGTCATTTAGTGTAACTTTAAGCTAATGCTCCCTATAGGCTTCCAACCTTACTACTCTAACATAATGAAAAGAATTAAGTATACATAAGCTAGACAACCAAGCCATTCTATTCCGTTCTCATCCACAGGTCAAGGATAGCAGCACTGGAGTAGTTTCACTGCAAAAGAACGTCAGGAGCAGTTTTAGGGAACAGGCTGTTGCCTGTGGCACATGCTTCACTGAGAGAATTATGAGCTGTGGCTTACATCGTATTTTGAAATGAAAATGAAATATTTCTTTGACAACATTTTCCTTTTACATTAGTGAACTGGATTTCCAAATCTTTTGAAACTGAACCAGAAACCTAACAGAGAATCCTTACCACTGTGAAGAACTGTTCTCTTGGATAGAAGTTTGGAATTGCATCAACGTCCTATTTAGACTTAGGCCTTTTCTAAATCTGCTGTAAAGATCCTCTCTTTATTGATGGGAATTTTTTCTTCTTCTTATGGTTTACTCGGTGAGGAAACCTGTTGTTGGAAAGGAAACAGAAATCTTACATTTTCATGTTCCTAATGCAGGAGTACCACTATATGGAGTAGGGAGTATGTCCCTTAAACATGAGTAAGACAAACTTATGAGAGAGAGAGAGAGAGAGACAGAGAGAGAAAGAGAGAGAAAAAGAAATAGAGCTGAGTGGTCTGTTTTTGGTAGATATTCTTAAGCTATAAATGTAGAACAAACCTGACTAGGTGGTCCTTCAAAAAGGTCAAGGACACATGTGTTGACTCTAAACTAACTATTTGGATAATTGCATGCCTGTGTCCAAATATTAAATGCAACCTCAGTACATGTAGGGGTGTTTTCATTTAGAACTGTCTGCTTGGATTATGATAGGTTGTCCTTCTAAGTTTATTTAGAAATGCAGCTGCTGGTATTTTTTTTAACGACCAAGTATTGGTAAGGCTCATTTATATTCCATCTGTGCATAAAAATAGATCAGAAGTTCAACCGTTTTATCCATCAAAACTCACATACATCCATGTGCCTTTGCATTTACAGATGGAGAGTTTTTCTATTTGTTTGTTTTAATGTTTTATTTTCCTTCTTCACTTTCTTCCGTAGTTTTTTGTATTTTCTTGCCTAAATTATGGCTACACTGCCCCCAAGTGATTTTTGGAGCCCTGCTCCATTTTGTCGGTATCCATAAACCTCATAAAATGTGCACTGATATGGGAGAAATTGAAATAGCTTATGGACTAAGTCCTCCATCTGCTTCTGTCTTGAACAAGAGCATAAACGAGCTTTCACAGGTATCCTTCTTTCCAAATATTGTAGGAAGCAAGGAGCCTCAACGAAACAAAAAAATAGGTCTATGCTGTCATCACCGACAACTAGGGTATATCCCCGAAAACTCTTCAATGTACTTCGTTATACAAGCAATCCCCCTGACTGAACTCCTCAAATTAATGTGAGGATATGACCACTTTATTTCTTGTAAAAAAATACAATAAAATTTTTAGTCAAATATGACATAAGAAGTCATGTCGAAATACAGTTTTTTTAAAGCTCCCCCTAGTGTCAGAAATATAAAACCCACCTTTCTTAACATAATTCCAGTTCTTCCTCGTACAGAGGTCAAAGGGGGTATAAGTTTGAAAATGATCCATGAAATAGTTTGTCTGGAAAACAATGTTTTTCATTAAAGAAAGCTCCCCGATGAGTAAAATATGAACTTTTAAAGCACAATATGATGTAAACAAGATAGAGCTCCTTGAGTCGATCCAAATGCAGCAAATTTGGACTAGGTCCGACCAAATGTTGCGAAATTATGGTCCAATTCCAATATTTCCACTAGTGTTGGAAATATACGACTTTTCCCCAAAAAAATCTTGTTCTTCGTCTCACCAAGGTTTATGTGGGTATTTCATTTGAAATTGATCCATGGAATTGCTTCTAAGTTATCGTGCTAACACAAAGGATCTGCAGCGATGATGATTCCATATTACCCGCAACTTTCTTCGGGGATATATCATCTGGATCGGAATAAATTCTTGATCCAAAAAACAATCCTGGAGTCACGAAATGCCATAAGCCACTGCAGTAGTCAGTGCAAGAGTTCGTGGCAGCCTCTATTTTGGATTTACACAATGGTAAAACGAATAATAAAATCAAGTTTGGCATTTTTATTGT
Source organism: Lophius piscatorius (assembly GCA_009660295.1). NCBI lineage: Eukaryota > Metazoa > Chordata > Actinopteri > Lophiiformes > Lophiidae > Lophius > Lophius piscatorius. The sequence continues at coordinate 31,632 of VRLP01000489.1, forward strand.
GCAAGTCTAACAGCAGAGATATATAGTACACATAGAGAACATGGCAGATTGGTAGCTGAGAACCCCACAGCCATAAGGCCCACAGAGAAGATGACACATGAAAAGTTCATCAAACACTCAGAACAACTCGGGTGATGGTGGATATAAATAACACAGTAAGAGCAGAGCTAAGCAGTAACTTCATGGAGCAGAGTGTAGGCCAGCAGCAACAGTGGCACGACTCCACTTGGCCCCATTTGTCAGAAGGCCTCCTCGATGAGAGACTGTCCGTCAACATAGCCCTGCAGATGAGGAGCAGAGGAAGGAACGAGAAACAGGCAGAGGGAGAGCAGACTATATGAGAAAAGGAGAGTCGAACAGAAGTGGAATCTGTGTACAAATGCCATTTGTGCCTTTGCTGCATTTCATGTAGATTTTATGCGCGTTAGTGTGGCTGGTGCATGTGGGTGCATCTCTGTGTTTTCCTGTCGGCAAGTGTGATGTGTGTCCTAGTTGAAGCGACAGTGAGAAGGCAGAAACGGAGCCAAACATGGTCTTTAGCTTGTTACATTATCACAACATGTTGGGAATGTGCTTCTCAAATCTCCGTAAATCTTATGTAAATGTGGCGGTCCTACACTGGGCAAATGGAGTCAGAGAGGTTTGAGAGTGGCAAGGGAATGAGATGAAGACAAGGAGTGGGAAACATTGACAATTTAAGAAGAAGCTGTAAGAGCCGGAGAGAGCATAAAGATCAGCGGACTTAAGCCCTTCCCTGGGAGATTTTAATCAAAGTAGGATTGAATGACAAGGTAAACTGATCTTGATCAGTGTTTTGCTTATCCTTCCTCCTTTGCTTGTAGGCTTTAAAGATTTGTGTTGGTTTCGGGTCCATTTCTGGTGGGAAAATAAGGTAAAATAAGCTTGTAATGACAGCAGCAACATAAAGCTTGATTATTTTTATTTACCTGTTTTTTTTTTTTTTACCATAACATATCATTAAATGATGTACAATATCATAAAAAGATGTAAAAATTCACAACTGGAAAAATGATCTGTATTTTCGTTTGAATGAGTGGACGACAGTCCTTTGTTAAAATACAGGAGACCAGGAACAAAGTTTCGCTCTGCACTTTGTGCTGCTGCTGCTGCTACTGCTTGTGCTGCTTCATCTCTGAACTTGTATACAAAAAGGAGGAAACAGCACCATCAAAATTCTGCCTGTGGCCAAAAATATGTTTTATTATATCCTTTAGCCATCAAGGTGGATTCCGATCATTTTTCAAGAGAGAACTAGCCTAGAGGGCAGTATATAAACAACAATGGAACTAGTTCAAACAAACTACTTCCAAAGACTACAGTGATTGAATATTTAATTTCAGAAGTCCTGAAGTGGTTGCACAACAATTTTAGTGGGAAATCATATTATGCAGTTAATATATTTTCTGTCCTTTTAAGCCAAGGGGACCTGGTTCTGCAGGTACTTCTGTAAGTGAAGGGAGATGGGGCGGAGCAACATTTATTCATAAATGTAGTATGGCCCTAACTCTGTTTGTAATTTTCTAGCCTGGGCCTGAGTGAAGCAGCACTGACAAGGTTCAAGCTAGTGGGCGTAGAGGACAGTGTGTGAGTTTTTACCTCTGTTAAGGGAAATTACAAATCCTACTATGGTCACACCATGACTCTAGTCCGCCTATGATTGATTTGGCATGGGGATTCCATTGACATACCACGCCTCTGTACGTTTTGTTCAATTAAAAAGGACAATGGAAGTCGTACTTCAGCATTTCAATGGAAGTAACAGAGGCTGGAGGTTCAGTTTTATGTTTTAGTTGCAGTCTGGACACTGGAGGGAGAGGACGTTGGCGTTTTCTGTTCGTCGCTTCTCCATCAGAGTTCTACAGCCTGCAATATTATGAAACAACAAGTATACCATTATTGGATTCTACCCAGTCTGGTGACGGTCTATCTACCTGTTACTGCAAGTATACCATCAACCGGAGACTTCCGTATCTGTTTGTCCATCGTTGATGTCAGTTTGTTCATCCGTATTGTTCCTCGCTGCCACCGTGACATATTCACAAAAAGCAGCTGTTGATGACGTTCTGTCTTTGATGGTTTTTTCGTGGGCATCATGTCCATGAAAATAATGGATAATAACGTCCTCTGTGCATCTCGTCCATGGGTTAAATTATTCCGCCACCCAACTGATGAAATTCAACAACTACAACACTTTGTTGTGCATATCAGTTATTAAACGACTTGGACTCCTTCCCCGTTCCCGTGGATTTCACTCTTCTTCGGCCAATACAAAGACTCACTGTTCCATCTAGTTTTTAAATTTAACTCTTTAATAAACAATCTCGAACAAACAAATCATGCTTCATAAAAAAACACATTCTGGAAAAGTTTCTGTCCTGCTGGCTACTGTTACCTCCAGAAAGCCCGCAGTCTTGCTCGTGGTGGTGGTCTGTCTGTCATCTACCGCAGAGATTTGGACTTATCTCCACTGCACTTGCCAGAGATCTCTTTTTTTGAATGCCTGGTATTTAATTGTAAACCCCCTTTCTGCATGACCATACTTCTAATCTACCGACCACCCAAACCAAACCCAGCCTTCATCTTTGAGTTGTACAACCTTTTTTCGACATTTTGCACAACCTCCGTCAATATTATAGTACTTGGAGAAATGAAAATTCATGTCAACTCTCTTTCCTGTCGTTTTGCATCCGAAATTTTCCAACTATTGGATTGTTTTAATCTCATGCAACTTGTCAATGTCCCCACCCACAACATAAGACACACTCTGCATCTTGTCATCACTGACTCTGCTCCTCTGAGAAATTTTCTTGTGTACGATCTGGGTGTGTCCGACCAAAAGGCCCTCTCCGTAGAAATGTCACTTGTGTCCCGCCTCACCAAGCCCAAACGTCAAATCTACTTCAGGAAAACATCAACCCAGAAACTGTGACAGTCGACCTCCAGCATCTTCTTTCTGCAAACTTTGTATCAGCCAGTGACCGAGGGGATTTCTACAATAACTCCCTGAGTAGCATCCTGGATCGTCACGCCCCTGTAAAAACTAGAACAGTCACCTTTTCTCGCTCAGCCCCCTGGTTCACCAGCGAGCTACGGAAAATGAAGGCAGCTGGGCATGTCCTTTAGCGGTGTTACAAGGCTTCAGGTCTCACTGTCCACAAGCTAGCCTTTCGGGAACACCAAAGGGCCTACTCAAAGTCCCTTAGAGAGGGCACGGTCACTGTTCTACTCAAACCTCATCAAAACCAGTCCTGGAAATTCTAAGCAGCTGTTTTCCAATATCAATCATCTTCTAAAACCACAAACTGCCCCACTTACAGAAGAGCACTGTAATAATTTCATGGCTTTCTTCAAATTGAAAATTGACTCAATCCGTTCCGTCCTTTCTGGTCCCTTTACTCTACCGATTCAGTCTGCCTACTCACAGTTTGAGATCTCCCAGCCTCTAAATTGCTTCCCAGAAATCTTGCAGCAAGAGGTTGAGAATATCATCAGGATGATGGAACCCTCCACCTGTGCCCCCGACCCCTTTCCTACAGCCCTAGCGAAAACTAACATATCTTCCATCGGTCCCCTGATCAGCGCTGTAATAAACCAATCCCTCCAGGCTGGCTTTGTTCCATCTGCCCTTAAAGCCGCCATAATCAGACCACTCCTCAAAAAACCCACTCCAAATCGAGAACTTTTTGCAAATTACAGGCCCATTTCCTAACTCCCATTCCTCTCCAAAGTACTGGAAAAAGTAATTGCTGCCCACCTGCAGGACCACCTCAAATACAACAACCTCTTTGAAATCTTTCAGTCTGGTTTCCGCTCCGCCCACAGCAGAGAAACAGCTCTGCTTAGAGTCACAAATGCCTACGGATGGCAGCAGATGCTGGTTCACCTTCCCTCCTGATTCTCCTTGATTTGTATGCTGCCTTCGACACCCTTGACCATGGAATACTCCTACACCGCCTACATCACACCACTGGACTCACTGCCACCGCCCTAAACTGGTTTCAGTCCTACTTCACCGACAGAACAGAATACATTTCCCCTGGAAGTGCAAGGTCCCGAACACACACAGTCACCTGTGGAGTCCTCCAGGGATCAGTCCTTGGCCCCATTCTCTTCATACTGTACATGCTCCCCCTTGGCCATGTCATCAGTCCATATGGACTCTCATTCCATTGCCGAGGACACGCAAATCTACATAAAACCTGACACATGTTCCTCCGCAGCTTCCCCATACTGATCGTCATCAACATCTCTTCTGTCAACTCTCCGCGCTTGTCTGGAGGAGATAAAGGTGTGGATGAACAGCTCCAAAACCGAAGCAATTTTAATTGGCACCCCACATCAGACCCAGTCTTCCTCCATAACCAGTATTACCTTCTTTGGTCACGACATTCCCCTCTCTTCATCAGTCACCAACCTCGGCGTAAGATTCAACCCTCAACTCACTTTTGAATCCCACATCAAACACATCTGCAAGATCTCCTTTCACCATCTCAGAAATATTTCCAAACTCCGTTCTTCACTCACCTTGAGTGATGCTGAAAAGCTGTTCCACGCGTTTGTCTCCTCCAGACTGGATTACTGTAACGCACTTCTCATCGGGATCCCTGATAAAAGTCTTCAAAGACTTCAGTATGTTCAAAATAGTGCTGCAAGGATCCTGATGAGAGTTCGTAAACACAAACACATCACCCCCGTTCTTCATTCCCTTCATTGGCTTCCCATCTCCACCAGGATTGATTTTAAGATCTCTCTCCTCACTCACCAGTGCATCCATGGTAACGCACCCCCCTACCTAAAAGAACTACTCACCCCTCTGACCTCAACACGATCCCTCCGTTCTACCCACTCATACCGCCTCCTCCTTCCCCGGACTAAGCTCAGCACCAGGGGGGATCGGGCCTTCTGTTACGCTTCCCTTCATCTGTGGAATTCCCTCCCTGACCATCTGAGGGCTCCACAGATGACTGAGACTTTTAAAAAAGGACTTAAAACTTTCCTTTTTAGCAGAACCTATAACTTTGAATTTACATTGCTGCTTTTTGGTCATATTTTTATATTATTATTATTATATTTTTTATTGATGCTTTTATCTGCTTTTACCTCATAGCACTTTGAGATTTAATGCAAATGTAAAGTGCGTTATAAATTAAATGTATTATTATTATTTTTATTTTATGGTTTTCTTTTAAAATGATAACAAAAACAGCTACTTGATGAATTTTGATGATTTTGGTGGAACTACCTGATGGATTTTGAACTTTGTAGAACGTTTAGACCTGTTTTACGGAAGAACCCATCTGATTTTGGATAAAATCCTAGGATTCAGGATTTCTTTTTCCTGAAGACGGTACCATCAATTTTGGGCGTACATACAGATGTAGTTGTCCTTTCAGCTCAAAAAGCTAAAGATAGAAGTGCATAAAGCTTTTATCAGTAATAGGCTAAGCAAATGGGAAAAAAGATTCCATGTTGGGGGAGAAGGGATCGTTTGGAGGAAATAATCAGTATTGTCAGAGGTTTGTGCTCTGCTAACAGTCTATCTCTGTGTTCTCATATTAAGATGCACTGTCAGCAATTGTTTTTGAAATGTGCTCAGCTTTTAAACCCACTGATGTGTGTGATTCTGTAAGAATCAATGAAAAACACTTTCATCAAAGACCATCTTTACCCAAAGGTTCTGTTATAAGGTTTGAAGCGGATGTGATCCTATGCATCAACACAGATGTAGTCATTAGAACTCATTCTCCCATCGTAAAAATATCATATTATCAGATCTATGTAAAATAAACCATAGTTCGTATGGTGAAGGTTTTGGATGGCGGAGGGAGTTTCAGAAACCAACATTTGCACTGTAGAATTGGAACTGACACAGCAATATTTCATGATGCTTAGTTTGAAGTTCATTTTGACTTAATTAGACAATCCATCGTACAATGGACAGAAAACATCTGAAGAGACACACGCGACTGACATGTTATGAAAGTTCCATCGAAAGCTGGGCGTTGGCAGTAGTGTGGTATGCATGTGAGCCTGCCTGGCCTTGGAATGCCCCAGTTCTGGCCCTTAACATGTTGAATTCCCTTTGGAATCCTTCCACAAAAAGCACAAGCTGGCATGGTTGGCATGGAAGCAGCCTCAGCCCACGAGCTGCTCACGCTTGCCTTTGTCTCCAAATGCCAGTTATTGGCATTTCTGCTTGCCCTTTCCCCAATTCTTCTTATATGGACGTACACCTACTTTAATTTCACTGCTTTTAGTGGCAAGACAAAACAAAACACTTGGCGAGCTGATGTGATGCACTCCGACAGTTTCATGTGTGAATGTTTATGTGACTCAGTCTTGTGAGGAGCCCTGTGTCATTTTGGTATGAAGTACGCCGAGACTCAGCTTAACATTTTGGGTATTTTGAGAGTATGTAATGACAGAGTTACTTCTGGAGCAGGATCATTAGGATACTGTTTCTTGCGTTTGTCACACTGATGTCACACTAGCCGTTTCCACTCCTTTGCAGCTGGTATACTCCTGTCTTCCCTTCACCTCTCATGTGTATCTTGCAACTCTCTGTCCCCATTTTTGCTGTCATGATCTTGATTCCGTTTCAGCAGAATCATAACTACCACTTCTTTAGGGAGGAGCATTAATGAAAAAACAACCCTTTCATGCATTCTAATCTCCAGAACCTGAAGTTTACATCCTCATACCTATGCACAGACTAAACAAACACAACGTTAAATATAGTCCTCGTTCTGCGTGGTCCGAGTATTTTCACATTTCTCTGACCCAATGACACACAGGAAAATAAACACAGTGACAGGGGGTGAGGGATTAGTGACACCGAAAAGGGGGGCAAACAGAGAAGGGAGATAAAAGGGAAGGCGTTTCGAGTAGAGTTCACAGCCTAACTTTTTGTCCTTGTGTAACTCAATAGCCCACATACCAAAGAACTTTCTCACTGTGACATTTTAGCCTCTGGGTTTCTGTCTTTCCAATTTTAGTCTCCCTTTGTTTCTGTCTTTTGTTTGTCAAATATTCATCAAAGCATTGTAGTCTTAAGGGTGTGAATAACAGTCAGAACTAAGACACCAGGCTTCCACGGGCTAATGGTATCAATATGCTTCACTACCTATTACACTTTTTCATTAATTTCCTTATTATTTCCCCTCAAGGCATACAAATAAATAAACATCGCAAATGATTTGTCTGTCAACACCCACATACTTAAATGGTTCCTTTATGTTGGTATGGATGCATACACAAGAGGACAGTGAAGAGTCAAAAGTTGATACAACAATGAAAATGACGGTAAAGAAGGTTGTGTTCCGAGTAAATAAAACGTGGCTGTAGTGGAGGTATCAGTGGTCGGTGGTGGTCTGTGGAGAAAAAACAACGTAGGATTTTTTGTCAGAAGAAATGTTTACCTTTCGCCCGTAGCCATTTGTTGAGTGCTTGCATTATGGCCGCATCTCCCCCAATGATTGCCAGTGGTACAGCTCTGTAAGTTTTCTTTTGGGTTGAACATAAATTAATCTTTTTATGTAACTGTCAGGGTAAACCAGTGGCAGGAATCATCAAAAAGGAGAAGAACCCACATGTTGAGTAGGAACCATAATGAAATGGAAAAGGACGATACCACTCCAGGGTTTTAAAGCATAGCTGTTAGTTGGTACCATAAAATTTAAGTTCAAGTCGCAATATATGTACCTGCATTGACAGCCTAAACATGAAAATGCAATCAAATAGATAAATTATGTACATAATAACTGTGGCTGTTCTTGATTTCAAAAATCTTACCATGAACTCAGCATGTCGACTTGAAGTAGGAAATGTCTCCCACTCAAGCTAGAAGTTGTACAATTCAGCCTACTTAACTTATAGTCAGCTTAGGGAAATCCTCCTTGTATACTCCAAATTTCACAGCTGTCATTCTCCAGTTAACATGCCCTCCTAGCTGGAGCACAACATCCAACATTGGAAATGTTGCCTCCTTAAATTCCTAAAACGATTTTTATCATAGCATTCATGAAACAATGAACATTTTTGGCCATAAAAAGCTTCATGGCTTTGGTCAACTTTGCGCTCTTATTCTGAAAATTCTAATATCCATCATAGGCAATTCAGTTCAGTTTCTCTTTAAATACAAGAATAAACATCAATGAACTTAAATTATTAGTTTCAAACACAATAAATTCACTGTGATAAATAAATTACAGTGTTGCATTGAAATCACCTCATTTTGGGGGAAACGCTTCAGATCTGTTAAAAATCTATCTCAGAATGAGTAACGTGGTCCATTCACTTTTCTTCTAGCATTATCAAATCAGAATATTAGGTGGTTGGGTTCATATCAGGACCAAAACTTGAAAAATAAATATGTATAATTTTATCCTGTTCCGTGTTCCTGAACTCGAACTATACACACCACAGTAGGCCTATCTATTTAATATCACCATGCTTATCCGTTGTTTGCATCTTAGCTAGCGTACATCTTGTTTGATGTAATTATATATCGCTGAATACTGCAGACTCATTTGTTTGAATGTTGAACGAAATGACTAATCGTCATGTACATGGATCTACATGAACGACTGAAAACATTGCAGTGTGCATGCCAGGCCAGCAGCTGGCGGTGTTTCAGCAGGAACACCAAAGACTAAGACTACATGCCTGAAAACGTGTGCATTTTAGCTGAATACATTTGTATACAGCAGTTCTGTAATTTGCCTGTGTTTCTGTAATTTGTCTGTGTTGTTGCAATTTTCACAAAAATAGCAATTTGCAAAGTTGAAATTTGATGAAATTGTTAATGTTCACACAATCACAAATCACAAAAGTTAATATTTTCAGGCCCCAAAAATGACATTTTCTTCTTCCTGTGATCACGACAGATTTTGTACATAATTTTTACATCTTTAGTCCAAAAAACATTGTGCCCTATATCCAGTACACAGGCACATGGTGTTACTCAGTGATTTAGAAAAATGACAGTGCCATCTACTGGCCTGGCATGCATACTACAGCATTATGAAGGGTTTCTGCAGATCAATGATACTTTTTTGAAAAAATGTAAAGAAAAACTTTTCTATTTTTTTATTAAAAAAAAAAAGGGGCTTGAGTCTCTTTGTCATACCATCTTCACTGATGATATTTTTCATAAAAAATACATACTTTTTCACACCAATGGAAAAGCAATTGGGAGTAGCTTGGCGTTCATTATCTTGGTCAAGGTCGACATTTGAATTGCAGAGGCTAAAAGATCAAACCACAGACCTTCAGATACGTAGACAACCGCTCTACCAACTGAGCAACCATGTTGGTGGTTAGAACCTTGCTGCGGTATTCCATATAAAGAGTGAGTACCTTAGAAAGTGACGCAAATAAGACCGGTAAGAAGAGATGAGAATCCTCCCCTAACGTCTCATGTTGCTTTGAAATGACCCTCAACTTTTGAGGAATAAAGTGTTGATTGACAGCGCTCAATGTACCGCTCTCTGATTCCATTATAAACTATCACATCCCCTCTCAGAAAAAACTTAATGACAAATTCTTTCTTTATTTCTGTCTCCTTGTCATCTAATTTTTTTCATAATCAAATTAGAAAATAAAATCAAATAATTTGTCAAATTTAATTCATATAAATTAGGTCTTGAAATGGCAAAAATGTCTTTTTTTTCAATTTTGATTCTCGTATCTCCGAATTACAAATCTAATTACCATTCGTTTTTCATTTTTTTGAATATTCGTAGCAAACACTTTCTTCGTTAGAGTATCATAGTTCCCATGCTACTCTTTCTTATTTCACAGGTCAACTGTTTTAGTTTGAGCGGAACTAGATGTAGTGAGAGGATGGGAGAAGGACATGGAAAAGTAGCCATTGGTGTGAATGGCAGAGGGAGGAGGAAGAGGGGGGAGATCTGCTGTCACTCCTGTGGACAAATGCCTCGGTTGACAAATGTCTGACCGAAAGAGAGCAGCCGAAACATGAGACTACTGTTGTTTGGCAGGAAGGAGGGAGGACCGTGGGAAGAGACAAGGAAACATCACATTAACTTACCTTATGGTGACTTAAAACGTTTACCAACTAATGGAATGTTTGAAACTTAACTAGTTTATGTCTAAATGAAAGTAAAAGTAAAACATTAGTGCTCAATATTGTAGACATCAGTACTTGCATGATGTACACTGCCTTGTAAATATATGGCATATACAATGCTCAAAGAAATTAGAGGAACACTGTGTTCCCTTAAATTTTTTGAGCAGTGAATAATATTATAAGAATTTACTTTTATTGTAAAATGAGTTTTCTTCTATTAACATAATATGAGCTTTATTCCACTATAAATACCATTGTGCATAACTTAAGAGAGATTTGTGTCATTTCCCTTTACTTCAGAAAACAGTAACTATTGAACTAGGAAACAATTTTCATAGTTCTTTTTATTGAGTTATTCATATTGCAATATGTGTAAATTGGCATTGTGTAGTTTCACAACAGCAATGGCTGTCGACATCAGTGCTGTATATGGTGGCATTCACAGCAATCTTCAGCTAATGTTTTAAAGCTGGAGTGTGGTGGTGCGACCCGGCCTGGCCCCGCGGTTTTGGTCAACCGCAAAACGGTACCCAATTGGTTGGATGTCAGGTTGGAATTCAGCTTTCTGAGGCCCAAACTCCACCTCCTTTTCCTCCTCCTTCCCCCTAACACCGGGCGTTGAGGCACAACGGCATTCCCTGTGCATGCATGCGCACACTCACCACACACAGGCACACACTCTGTCCTATGAAAGGGGGAGTCACAGACATTCGAAAACACAGAGCAAGGAAGTGAGAAAAGACATACAAGACAAAGAGAGTTCTCTCCTGCCCTGTGTGTGCGTGTGTGTGTGTGTGTGTGTGTGTGTGTGTATGTGTTTGTGTGTTTGGGGGTGGGGGACTCTTTAGAAGGAGGAGGACCTGAGCCCTGCTTAGAATCGATATCCCTGCAGGAGTCCACAGGACCATACACACTCACACCCCTTCACACATTCACACCCTACACTCACACTCACACACGCACACACATTACGCATACTTGCTCAGTCCACTGCAGCCTGAATGAGTGCAGAAGGAGAAACACAGCAAGGAAGCAGGAGTGGGAGAGAGGGGAGGAGAGATCACTGGAGTTGTTACTTGTTGCTCCTGGTTCTGTGTGTGGACTGAGGATGATGTTCCTTCTGCGATCCCTGGGGCGTCGGGACCTCGTCTGAGGTGAGCGCTGTCACTCTGCTCCTTTTTTGTTTGCTCGTCGGCCAAAACTTCTGTGGGAGGAAAAGAAATCACATTTCCTGAGATTTTCTGCTGTCTTGCTGGAATGGCGGAGGGGGGTTCAGAGCCAGAGGGAGGAGGAGGTGTGTAGGGAAGCTTTTCACACGCCAGAGAAGCAACATTATCATTGATCTGTCAGAGAAAGAGTCAAAGTGGAAGTAGAAAATAAGGAAAACTATTGTCTATGGAAGAAATGAATGAGGAGAAAAAGGGTCTTCTTGATGAATGTCAGGCTCAGGGACACAAAGTTGGAACATATGATTCTGAGCGCCGCGTAAGTGGGACACCAGAAGATGAGAGAACTCACTCCTACTCTCCAAGCTCCTTTCTGGGTACTGCCTCATTTTCTTTTGGATTTTATGTGTGCAGCTTTGCAGACACGACCACCCATTATAAATACAATATTTATTCATAATCTATTCTGTTTGTGTATGTGTGTGTGTGTGTGTGTGTTTTCAATGAGTCATCCCATTCCAGTACACTGTTTCAAAGGCACAAGGTAGTGTTTAACTACTTTAGGAGTGTGTGCAGGCTTCACTTATCAGCTGCTGCATGATTACAGTGTCTTCACTAACTCTTCTACCACCGATGGTAGCTCACTAGAGAGCAGCATCATCATCATTCCTCCACCGACATGTGTTTACATGCTCTAGTCTACAACCCACGCACAGAACTGCTAAACATCAACAAATTAGAAGGTCCCATCTGTTGGAGTTAGGCATCTATGTTTGTCTGGCATTACACATTTTTGTTATTTCCCTGTTAGGATATCAAATAAGTATTTCATCTATTATAAAGTTTTGCGCAATAGCCCGTTAAAATAAGTCAGATATCAGTCTTTTTAGTTGCTTTTCAGTAATAATAATAATAATAATAATAATACATTTAATTTATAATGCACTAGTAGTAGTAGTAGTAGTGCAGTGTGTCTGGGAGTGGGCATAATCTTTCCTATTATTAGAACACACTGGGCTGGCCAGCAGCTGTGGGGAAGGAAGTAGAGTCAGGACAGCCGGAGAAGAGGGATTACTCGGGGCACTGAGCGGGAATTATGGACTGGCTGAATTGGCATTCCCAAGGTTGAAGAGTCATAGAAGGGGAGTGTGAATTAGGCAGAGCACCAGTGTAGGATTAGTTCTGGAGGCATAATAACTCTGCTGTATGTGCATATGTTTAGATTGGATGTTGATTTCTGGACTTGGAACTATTCAGTGTTTTGTTTTTTTCATTAAACTTCCAATAGACAAATTTGACTTTGAACTGAAGTCTTTCAGTGTGGCGTTTGCATAGTCTCTCCATATCCTTATGGGTTTTCTCCAGCTTCCTCCCACAGTCAATGGACATGTGACGTATTAACTCTAAATGGTCCAAAGACACTGGGCGACCGGCCCAAGATGTACCCCACCTCTCAGCCAGCGTGGATAATGGATCATCAACTTGAGAGAGATGATGGACAATGACGATGTTAATGTGTCATGCATAATTTAATGGCGATAAAACAATGACGCCAATAACGATTAGATTGGCTCCATATAAGTCTAACTTTCACGCTGCAGTGTTCTCAGCAGGTGCGATATCAGACTGGTATCCTGGCACGATCACTACCTGCTTTCACGCCCCTGTTATTCAACCCTAAATTAATGAGTTAAGTCACATTTTTTACCTGTAGGTATTTGCTACTCTTAATTTATTTTGACATCATTAATAATACCACTTGGACTCAGGTGCAGGCAGGTTGAGTCATCTTTTGGTCTAAAGCATAAAATATCTGGAAATAGTGATTCATGTCTTTCACTATTTCTCAAAATAAAGGGTCAGGTCACCAAGTGACTTTTTTGTTTAAATTAAACAATCCTCTCGCTTTACAATCATATAAAAGACAGAAAAGCGGTGAATATCAACATTGAGCAGCTCAACCCTGTGAATGCATTACATTTCAGATCATAGATCGTTCGATCTGTGATATGACAATTATCCACCACACTTTCTGTCAATCAACTAATCTAACGCCCCACCTGAATTCTTATACTGTATTACGGACTGCGCTGTGAGTGTGATTGAGCTTACACTCAATTTGGTCACTTAGCGATAAATGTAATGCAGCCTATTATTATCGCTCATGGAGTCTGCTCACTCAGTCTTTGCAACATCTTTTTCTGGAGCTAACCAAGTGTTGTGAGACAGTGAACGTGGAAGGAGTTCTCTGAGACAGCGATAACATGGTAATTGAATGCTTTGATAAAATTCTGTCAAACTGACTAAAGAGATAATAGCATCAATATTACTCACATATCTGGTATCTTTTCCTCTATCTCTCTGTAAATAAAAAGAAATGGGTAGGCCTATAACGGTTATGGCATAATAATTTGATCCCCATTGTTGGACTTCATCAGAATTATTTTGTGTTGTTGTGGAGAATTTCGTTGGGCTTTGGCGCGTACGACAGTGTACTTCTCAGGCGGTTCTTACAGTACTTCATGATGAGCATATAGGGACGTGAGCCATCAATAGATGTTCAATAGATGCTGGGAAACCCTATTTGAATAGAACTATATTCATGACAAATTCATTGCGACAACCCTTGGCATGATTATGAAAGAGCTTTAACATAATTTGCCCAGAGCTGTAATTCGCGTTCCTTTGTCTACTTCTTTTTCGTATTTTTTTCGGACAATAAACCCAATTACCCCTGACACAGGAACTATATTGTAACCAAATGATTGAACACACTGTGATATATTCTAATGTGATATATACTGTGTATTAACAAAAATACATTTTTTGAAATAAAATCTTTAAAGAATGAAAGAAATACTGGATACACTTGTTTATCCATATTTATTTGATAATTTGATGTGTTTCTTCTTCTTCTATTCTTCTCCCAGATTTATCCTCCTATCGTCTAATCAGAAACAAAATGCCGCATGTAAACACCCCTTTCAGAATGGAAAGAACCTTTGCTAATAAGATTTCATTCCCTTGCAAGGAAGTAGTCAAAATCTTTTCGGAGATCCTTTCCTATAGCCAGTCGCCGCATGTAAACGCTGTATCGGAAAGCTTTCTGTTTCAGTTGTATCTGCGCATGCGTAGCATCGTGACGTAATGCACCGCTAAGTTTTTTTCAGCGCCGTGATGCATTTTAAATACGGCGACTTCAAAACAGTACCGGTCTAAATCGGAGAGTGATTTATTCATTTCAACTTTGCAATATTTTAACATTTTTAGATGGGCTAAAAGTCACTTCTTTGTCATAAGAGGGCATGCACAGAAGTGACTTTTCGCCAATCTAACCATCCAAATATGTTAAAATATATTATAATATATATTAAAATATTTCAAAGTTGCAATGAATAAATCACTGTATCACTCTCCGATGCAGACCGGTACTGTTTTGAAGTTGCCCTATTTAAAATGCGTTGCAGCGCTGGGCACGCATAGATGCAACTCATACAAAAAACTTTCCGATACAGTGTTTACATGCAGCGACTGGCTATTGAAAAGGCTTTCTGAAGGGATTTTGACCACGTCCCTGAAAGGAATGATATCTAATTAGGAAAGGTTCTTTGCAATCGGAAAGGTTTTTTTACATGCAGCATTTTCTTTCCGATTAGACTTTTTTTTCCGAATCTGATCAGAATTAGGCTGTCCATGTAAACACACCTAATGTAAGCATGTGTATGCTAAACAGAAAGAGGCCAAGGTTGGAACCCTGGGGGCAGCATTGGTAAATCTGGCCACCGAGGACGGCCACCGAGGACGTGGTGAAGACTTACTAAACATTATATATGTAACCTGATACAACAAAACATGTGTATTAGTTTTCTAAAAACATGCTTTACCAAAATGTTTTGGAGATTTCCCTTTATGATGTAGGTAGTAATGCTGAATTAAAAGTAACTGTTTTTCATTCGAATATGATTGTTCAACAATTAAAAAACATGCTTCCCCAAACAATTTGTCAGGTTATGTTGAATTTAGAGATTTTTAAATATGAAATTAATAAATGGAATAAAATGTGCAAAGAAATAAGTTTCCCATAGTTTTTTTTTCTTGGTGAGGACATTAAAGGGTTAAGTAATACCCTATGTCTTGAGATAACCCAGTTTTATGAAGAAAAACAACCCTCTATCAACCAGTAACGACTTCCACCACACCTTTAGTTTTGAATGGGGAGAAACAGCCTACAGAGTTCTTTTGAAACTGTATCGCGTTAAAAATATACATGAAGATATAACTGAGCAATACAATGAAGAAAAAAAATAAGATTAAGTTCCTTGTCTTGAAGATGCTCACTAAAAAATCCCATGTCACCTGGGGGAAAGCAATGATAAAAAGTATGATTTTATTCTAGTCACGCCGGCTGGTTACATGATGGCCTAAATATTTTATTTAATACTGATCCACCACATTACAGAGGCAGACTTTTCTTATTTTTAAACTACTTAAGGCGGTAATTATCAAACATCGTTCTCTATATCTTTGAACTATTTCCACAGTAGGTGGGTTTACATTGGACACTTTTCTCCTTTCCGAATTAAACCTTTCCAAATTGCAATGTCGGTCGCCTGGTTACATGACATGTGATCTTTTCCGACCCGGTGTTTACATGCATCCACTCATTTAATCAGAAACGCTTTCAGACATGCGCAGACGATCCACACTCCAGTTCATAAGGTGGTGATAATTCTTCGATGAGCTGGGTGCCAACCGCCAACAAGTGCACAGAAGAAAAATAAGACAAATAGGTCATGCGCTGAAGTGACTTTCTGTCCATCTAACCGTCCAACTATGTTAAACTCTTTCAAAAGTTGCAATGAGTAAATGACCCTCTGATGCAGACCTGTACTGTTTGAAGTCACCATATTTAAAATGCGTCGCAGGGCTGAAAAAACTCGGCGGAGCATTAAGTCCTGACGCTGGGCATGTGCAGATACAACTCAAACAGAAAGCTTTCCGAAACAGTGTTTACATTCATACCTGTCTATCGGATAGTCTTTCCGAAAGGACTCAGACTACCTCCTTGCAAAGGAACGAAACATCATTCGGAAAGAGACTTTTCTTTTCGAAAGGGGTGTTTACATGAAGCATTTTCTGTCCGAGTAGACGTGTTTTCCGAATCTATTTGGAATTAGGCTGTCCATGTAAACCCACCTATTGTCTCCTAAAAAGTCCCTCCTCTGCCTCACAGACTTTGCACAGCAGCATTGGACCTGCCCTCTTTTCTCCAACTCAGTCTCCAGCTTTCAGTTTCCCCCTCCCACCCCGACTCTCTGAAGTGGTGCTCTGTAATTAGCTGGATGTATAAATCACCAGCAACAGAAGAGATTTTGATATAATCTTGACAGTAATGTACAGGGGTGGTTTTACTGTGGATGTGGTGTTTGATGGCAAATCGTCTTATGATTGGGTGCCTGTGTTTCGGAACATTCTGTGCGTCTGATCACATGCTGTCTGCATCACACATGATCTGCTGTTTGTTTCTATTTCTTGCATGTTCGGACACGCAGCTGTAGCGTTTGCATCCTTGATGGCACGGACCGTTCAGTAAAATCAGAATCAATAATTTGTCTCATAATTTTCTTTCCTGTCTACCGGTAACGGGGGTTGAGACAAATTATTCATGGTGTCTTTATTTTGACCATGTGGTCAAAATCTGTATGTTGGACCACACATTGTTTTTCTCTACCAAATTATTTTTTAAATTTAATTCAATTAGGGGATGTCCAATCACCAAAACATCAGCCAAACATAGAGGCAGTAATTAAGTATCCAATGCGGCAGACATTGCACATAGTTTACTGTATTTAATGACAGGTTTGCAAAGCAGTGGGGATTACCCCCCATTTGATCTAGTGTACGCATTCATGCTTCTTAGATATTCTAGGAATTAATACCAACAAACTTTTATGAGCGTATCACCTTAACACTAATAATATAATTCACATGTATGTTGTCTACACTCTGTAAAAGTAGAATTATGCTGTCGATTATGTCAATGGACACTTTGAGGCCTCCGTCATAATGACATAATAATATGTTGATATATTGACTTTCATTATTAATCCAGCAGCACGTATCGTGACTAACAGCTGTAGTCTCCATTCCCTTTCAGTGGTCATCAGCAACATATTACTTCCGGACTGAGATTTCTGCATGGCTGGGACTAGATTCAAACTAGACCTATGCTGTCGTCACTGACAGCAAGTGTTTATCCCTGAAAAGTTACCAAAAGCCTGTATTCCCCCGAATGAAGTATTTTTTTTTTTTTGCAAAATGCTCCCCAAGTGAGTGAACAACTGACCTTTCTTAATATGAATCCAGTTCTTCCTCATACTATGGTGTATGTGGGTAGAAAATTGGAAAATTAACCATGAATTGGCTTTTTGAGTGTCCGAAAAACGGTGTTTGTCTTTTTTTTAAAACGGTCCCCCTAGTTTGTAAAACATGAACCTCTAGATTAAAATATATTCTTTTTATATATATTTGCAAGATAGATTAGCTCGAGTTGATTAATTTAAACCAAATCTGAATGAATTTGAACCGCACTGAGGTCTAGTTGGTTGTGAATTTTTAAATGATCCATGACATAGTTTATGAGTTATGTACAGAAAACAGTGTTTTTTATGAAAAAATCTCCCCTTAGTCAGTTATATTTGAACTACTAGAGTCAAATATGATATTTACAAGATAAATATCCTTGAGTCGATCCGTATGCACCAAATTGGGAATAAATCAGAAAAACAGTTGAGAAATTATGGCCAAAAACTTTGGAAGATAAAGCTACCCTTAGTGTTGGAAAATACAAATGATTATCCCAAAATCAATCCAATTCTTCCTTACACTAAGGTCTATGTGGGTGTAAAATTTGAAAATGAATTTTGAGATATCTCGATAACACAAAGAACCTGCAGCGGACGATAATGATTCCATAAAATCCCCGACTTTTCAGTAAAATTATGAATATTTACTTGTTTTGTGTCTTCAGAAATATTTCCTCTTACCAACCAAGTTTTATGTTAGAGAATTGCTCTTGCTTAAGATTATTTAATTCTTAATAATTTTAATAAAATATAATAACTTCCCACTACAGCGCTGTTAACATGAAAATGGATTTTGCCCCCCAAAAAAGCGGAAAGTTTGAAAATATTTCTGAGTTGTTAAAACTTTCTTTGTGCACACAAGGCTACCATGTCACCATACTACACATGTCAGGCGAGTAGTTGGCAGTCGGCTGCTCAAAATCAACACCACGGCGGGATGGATATATATGCATAAAGGGTAAAGTGTGGCTGTGCCGTCGTGGATTTGATAGGAATATTGAAAGTTAACACTGCAGAGATGACATAATGTCTCAGCTTCATCGTGTTAAAGAAAGATCAAACCGTGAGATAAGTTTACTATTTCATGCAAAAATTTGTCAGATTTCTTTGGGGTTCTAAATATTTAGTGATTTTTTCTGGTAAAGCTCAGTAAAACCAGACCTATGCTGTCATCCCCGTCCCCATCCCTGGCTTTGTACAAGCTATTCCCATGATTGAACTCCTCAAATTAGATTTGACTCATTCATAATCTCAAACAGTCCATATTGTCTCAAACTAACTATTTCTATGCTCTAAGATACGATCTCATAGTGACTCAATAATGAAGATAAAAACAGTTAACAATTTATTTCTCTTTTTTCTCTGCTCAGTAATAAAACAAGAAAGATTTCCTTGTGTCAATGAATAAAATCAAACTATTGCAGTGAAATAATATATATTTAATTGCAATAAATGGTATATTGCATGGACAAGATTATCTCCTTCTGTAGATTCATATTGGCCAATTTGGACATAATTGGACATATGGTTGGGACATAACGGTAAAAAAAAAGTTTTTTTTTTCCCTCCCCAGTCAGTGAAATATGAACAATTATAGTAAAATATGACAAATACAAGCTAGATCCACAAAGATAGGCATGAGACTTTATCTACCCTTTATTGTCAAGGGGGAATTCTTTTCCACAGCACTGTAAATGTCAGATAACACATGATACACACAAGCATACAATGACAGAAGTACAACAAAACAGTGATGTGCTCAAATGACAGACAAGTTGTGTTGAAAAAGGCGTGTTTTTTTTCTGTGCCTCCCATATGGTTTATGGGGGTATAAAACTAAAAAGGCGATATATGCTTGTTTGTCTTACTCAACAGCTTTAATGTTAGAGTGTTCTGATGTTTAAGATCCGTAATAATATTTACAAACAATTGTAACTTACTTTTGTGCCGTTTTTTGAATAATTTAATGCATACAATTTGTATGACAGGAATTTCAGAGCTGCATTGAAAGCAGCAGATAAACAGATGTACTCATTGTGGGCCTGATTGTTTTCATGATGAAGGATATTGTGGTGTCAGCATGTACGTCATCACACATGTGGACTCAAAGAGATATAACGTTTGAAATGGACATACTTAATTTTGCACATAGATATAAATGAGCTTTAAAAGAGTTTGGGAGTACTTTCATGTCGGACTAAGTGGGTTTATCTTCATCGCTGCAAAGAGTTCCAATGCACATTGCTGTGATGGGTCTCGTCTTCCAAAATTGTTTATGGGGACCTAAATATTTGCCTAGGCTTCTTCTCCTGATACTTAAATGCCAACATTAAACAGCCTTAAATGTAATGAATACCTAAAGGGAAATTAGATTTTATAGTTTGATACTTGAGAGATCTCAAATGTCACAGATGGTGGGAAAATGTGCCCAAAGGCCTATTTGAAGATTCCACTTAAACATTTCTCTCTTTATTAAAACTTCTGTTACTGTGCAGTGCTTCACTGCATTAGCATCAGATAGGCTAGATTTAACGTTCAGATGCTTTAATCGCTTTGATAGAAGTTTTTGGTTGCAGCATCACAATTTTAAATGAGATATTCACTCTAAAATTCATATCATATTAGATAGAAATGAAATCTTTCATGTGTGCTCTATTCCATCTTTATTTAATCCGTCACTTTAACATGTATTGCAATGGGTACACTTCTATATAGATCTAACATGTCTCACCTTTACTATGCTCCCAACACGATTTTTGTAGACCATTTAATTACATAGATACACTCAATGAAATTCGGGTGTCATTTCTGAAAATTGGGCATCTGCCAGTAAAAGGAAGGGATTCTATCTCTCAAGAAACTGATGTTGTGTGAGAATGTCTGTGCTGATATGCATTTATTGTATTATTTCTAATATTTAGTGTTATAATCCCTGAAGATTTAGGACTTTATCAGTGAAGTTATTCTTCGTCCAGATTGAACTACCTTTCAACACATCCTCGGTTATTTACCGTCAATATTGAAGCTGGCTATTGGTTCGACTCTGCCCCTTTCTGGGTTTTAGTTTGGTTTTATATCACTTAATCCAGGTTGGATTAAGAGACTTAAATTTCAGGATACATCATTAGCTGTATACCTCCGGGTCAACAGGTGTTTTTGCCATTACAACAGGACACCCTCCCCAGTCCGTCCCTCCAGGGTGATCAGGAGTGTATCCCATAGTCAAGTGGGTTTAGTCTGCGTTACTGGCGAATGTTTTTTTCTTATTATAGTTTTATCCATGTTACTCAATCTCATAGACTGTGAGTACACCAGTTACTTTAGTAATCACAGTTAATACAATCCAGCAGATGAGGTGAAGATGTCAGTACATGATTTAGTTTATCTATCCTTATTTTCCATCTGTGTATATTCATTCTTGATTTTTGTCATTGCTTGCTACTTATCTGGCAAAAGATACCAGGTCAAACCTCTTGTGAGTGTCTTATACATACAAGTCATTTCTTGGTGATAGCTTTCACATTGGTTTCTATAATGTGTGTGTTTTTCTTTTTTGTTTATTTTTTTTAATATTATAAACACTTACAAGAGGACAAGAGACAAGAACAACCTAGTTGTGAACGATCCTAAATCTAACAGATTATATCAATAATCTGTTATCCTTGGTTATATTATTCTCTATATTTAGAAGTAAAAGGAAAATTGAAACAAAGGCTTCATGAGCTATGCAAAGTTGGTCAAAGTTGAACCAACAGAACCTGGTGACAGCTTGATTAATTTTACTCTTCACATTTGTTTTTGTGATTCACTTATAGACCTGCTGCCTCGGTGCCTGGCTTTATTTGAATTTCCTTTTAGTGGAGGTTACAGAGTGTATTCATTCATTACTCAAGTACTGTATAAGTACAGTTCAGTCAGAGTGAAATTTTTAGTATTACTCAAGTGCAACACAGTTATATCTCCAAAAAGTCAGGGGACATTATAGAATGATTGTTGCCATGTCCTCATTCGCCCCCACAGACTCTCTGTTTTAATGTGATAACTCAATAACTATTTCATGGATCACTTTCAAGCTTTATTCCCCCATAGACTTTAAATTAAAACTGGATTGATTTTGGCATCGGGATGGTTGCATAATTCCAACACTGGGGGTAGCTCTATCTCCAAACATTTTCGGCCCATAATTTCGCAACCGTGAGTCCAATCTAATCCAAATTTGGTATATAAATCGACTGTAGGAGATTTTTCTTGTATGGTTCATACTTAACTAACCAGTGGGAGCTTCTTTTTTTCTTTTTTTTTACAAAAAACACTATTCTTCAGACATAACTTCACATTTAATTTGAGGAGCTCAATCATAGGGGTTGCTTTTCCAATGCAGAGGACTGGGGACTCTACGGGGTTAAACTGTACCCTTGCTGTCAGTGTAGCCCTAGTTATATGGCGTATAGGCTCCGACGTCATCATAGACATTTTGGGAGGAGTAATAAGTAAACCACTGAATCCCTACAAATGTATGCTGGGTAGTCGGTGGGTCTGAAGGTACAGGCGCAGCTGCATTAATGCAGAGCAGAAGTGGCAGGCAGACAGAAAGATTTGAAGTTGTTCCAGCTCAAATAGACCACTGATTAGAAGGGGTTGTGCTTGATTGCGAATGAGGAAAATGAGTGACGCCGTGTTGGTCTACAGCAGTGCAGCTCAAGTTGACGGACTGAACGAGCTCGATGGCTTTGCTCCATTTACTTGTGTTAAATTTTATTATTAATATGGAGTGATCTTCTTTCAAAGTCCTCTGTTACATTCGCATTTAAATTTCCATAAAGTTCAAATCTTTAAGTTAAAAAAAAAAACAAGTACAGAAAAGCTTTGATAAAAAGTAACAAAAAATTTTTTAAACAAAGACACGTCTTAGAAGTGCAGTAGTCAATATGGTTGGCCAGGTTATTTTGTTTACTGCATTTAAATCAGCCTTTTCGTTACTTTGAACATGCAGATGCCCTTCATGTTTTCCAATCTATCACCATTTTTCCCCCATTTTTTCCCACTACTCCCCAACACCTATATAAAATAAAGAAAATTAGTTAGACTTAATGGTTGACATTCTGTCTTTTTCAAAATTAATCAACATGACATTTGTTTGAAAGATTAGGAACTTTGTTTCAACTTCCATAACTGCCGTTCAGAATATTGAGCATGAATGGCAATTATGTAAAACAAGTGAAGTTAAACAGGCCTTCTCTTTGTTGTGAGTTTCATGCATATGTTTCTTATCTGTTTCATATTCCTACACATTGAACGTGTTCCTCTTTTGTCAGTCACGCATGCACCTGACTACAGTAAGGGATCGGCTTTTCTTTAGTGTTATTGTCACTTCATTCAGGTTGAAATCAGTCAATGAAGCAAACAGATATTTCTGTTAAAATATAAGAACAAAATCTAAAGACTTAAGTATAGTGAAGAAATATTTGATAAATTCCATTTGTTAAATCTTAGTTGCTTATTTGGTGGCTTTAATGGTATTATTTGCAAAAAAAAGAAAGAAAGAACGCCCAGCAAACGATGAACCTCAGTCACTCTTAAATCCCAGTCTTGGAATTTTCTGAAGGAAATGCCCTACAGCAATGCAAATGCTGAATCTTTGCTGCCAAGTTTCTTGCGCTTCAAATCTGCTCTGATCTTCTTTTATCACGGTGCTTCCAGACGGACTAGTAACCAATCAAATCTGTGGGGACATAAACCCATACTGAACCAGATCTTTGCTTGTCAAAATGAAATTAAACTGGAGGGCAGAAAAAAAACATGCACTGTTATCAAGCACTCTTGCTTCTGCGAACCCTCAGAATAAGCCGGCGGACCCCTGAGAAACCCAGTTTGGACAATACAATTATAGTGGTCTGACATTGTTGTTTGTTGACAAGGTCTTAGATTCCAGTGCAGCTAAAATGCACCTTTGACTGTTGTGTAATTTATGAAGTGTCACAGATTAGAAGCTCCTTGAATTTTAGATTAAAGTCTTACAGTGTTGTTTCATGTCAGTGAGCTCTCAGAGACACTACAAAACAAGTATCAGGCTTATAAATATTCATCTGGGGCTGGCGGGACAGCGAGGGATCATTTGAATGGATCTGAGGCCTGCAGTGTTTTCAAAGAGCAATGAAGCAACAGATTAGTTATTATTGAAGCTGGAGAGACGGGCACAAATCTAAAGTTCACACTACAGCATTATAGCCCTGATTTTACATTTACGAAAGGTTCAGAGACCAAATGACGCTCAGTCTCATGTGCAATGTTTGCGACAGCTCGCCACTGCCTCATAGATGCCCTAAAGGTATCTCATCATGTCAGCAGAGAGTCTGGCAGCAATACAACAAGCTCTTCTGTAATTTACAGTAATGAATCCTGCATCAAGTGCACGGAGGAGCCTCCATTGTTCAACCACAATTTGAGCTGGCAACTATATTCCATTACAAACTATATGTCCCCATATTCCTCTTGCATATTTAGTATTTTCTTCCAATTTGTATTGACATGAATCAGTGCGGACAAAGTTGCTGGTTTGTCACATCCTATGTGTGGATAGCAGACAGATTCATGGGAGCTTCCTACTTCTGAAAGATCTTGCAATGTCACTTATTACTTGAAAATTCTGGAGAAGGGAAACGGCTCTAAGTGATGTAATGATCTTGAAAACCATGTTATATGTATATATATATTTATATTTATTATCATCCTGTCCCAGAAAATAAGGATACTTTTATTCTATTTGTCTTTGAGCGAGGGTGTCTTGATTTCTTGACATTGTTCCTTCACCAAACCTTTACATAAATTAACCATCATAAGTAATTGTGTCTTTTGTACATTTGTACAAATTTTATTTATAGGATTTGAAGGTTGGTCAGGTCAACTATTCCGTAACATCATGTGTATCCAAAACATAATACACTACTTTGGGCTATAGGCTTGTCCATTATAACATCAAATCATAATTAATTAATGTAATATTAAAGCTGGGATCATTTTTGTTAAATTAAGAGGTCATGTCTTTGTGATTTTGTTCTCTGGTAGTGGCGTACATGAGCATGTTTCTCAGGGCCTGTGTTTTTCATTTTTGAAGTTTTTTCATCGGAATGTTTGTTGCAGATATCGTGTTTTTTTTCTGTGTCATCATCACTGAAGCCATAACGTGTCCAAACTGCTGACTCAGCACTCTTGAGGTACAACCTCCTGTGGTTAGGGCCTATTTGTTGAGTCATTGTTTGCATTCATGATGCAAACAATGACTTTGTTTGTTTGCACATTGGTTTGACAGTGATGTGTTCATGGTCAGTTCATGAGACTCTGAATGTTCATTCTCTCTTATCTCGGATTAATTGCCCTGCCCTACTTCAGGCTCACCAACGGAATGAGGATACTGAGGTATGTTGTACAATGCTTTAGGGGATGCCGGGGGGGGATATTTAATTGTCTGACGATTTCTTGTTAACACACCTCTCAAGATTTTAAAGACAAACAAAAAAGACAAAAAAAGAAGAAAAAAAAACAAAGACAAAAAAAAAGAAGAAGACAAACAGAAAAAAATCCCGTTTTAGGAGTAGGTCTTTCTCCACTTAATCTCCTCAAACCGTGTTGATGTTTTCAGACGGTGGCCTGACATGCTGGGACAAAACAGGAAAGAGATGAAAATGAACTCCACTCCCAAAGGTTCCTCCTTTCGAATGCACCTCACTTCCTGTCACATAACCCAGCGCCTCCCATTTCCTCTCTTCACACACACTCAACCATACTTCTTTTTTGAAAAATCACTCAAACTCATCGTTGGCAACAGTTTGTTGCCAAGGTTGCAAACTATTGATTTAAAGTGGCGATTATCCGAAGCTATTATAAACCCGATTTTAGGTGCAGCATTGAATAATTGCTGCAGGCCAACTGTTGGAGATTGTACTGTCCAAGATATTCTTACTCTTCCTGTGTTCTGCCCTCGCCCTTTCTGAATAGACACACACATACACACACAGACACACACACACACACAAAAAAAAAGTAGGAGGTTTTGCCATTGAGGATGTACCATTCTGAAAGAAAAAAAAGGGTTTCTGTCCCTGAGTAATGGAAAATATAGAAATCCTATTTTCTCCCTCTATCAATTTTGTCTGCGGAAGAATCCAGGCATGTACACAAACACGCCCGCAATGTGTCTGAGCATGTGTGATGTAAATAGAGACTGCTGTTTATAGTTCAGATGTGGATTCCCACGCTTGTTGATCAGAGGGGCTGACGACACCGCCAGGCCACCTTCAGAGGCAAATAGAATTCACTGTAGTTGCCAAGTCTTATGTCTAGTTGAGTAGTTGAGTCTGTCGGGTTGTTAGCAAATTTAAATTGGCAGAACGGTGCCACTCTCAAATCAACAGAAATCATTCGGGCTTGTTGCCAACTCTTTCCACAGAACAGGCCATTGAAAAGGTTCCGCTCAACTAAGTCTGAGCATGAGTTTTCCCAATTGAAACAACCCTTTGTATTTCAGGTTCCCTCACTTCTCTCAAATATTCAATGTTTTAGGTTTTATCCGACAGAGAGAGAAGATAGGTGTTGCTGTGTGAACTGATGTTTCATAGCTTAACAAAACAATCTCCTACAAATAGATAAGAATAGAAATTAATTACATCCCGGTGGCAAAGCGAGATCATTTTATATAATATAGATCTATATCTATACTTCACAGTAAATGTGTTATATAATGTAGTAAATTCTCAGTTTTGTGAAATGAGTGAAAATAAAAGCCTGCGCAAAAATATGAGTGAAACTTACCTATGTTCATTTTTTTCAAAGGAAGCAATTGTGAAAGAACTTTTTATGATTTGACAAGTACTGCAAAATGGATTTTGGAATAAGATTCAAGGTCCATTTATACCCTTTTATACATTTTTACTGTATCCATCAACTCTCACATACACCAAAACAATAAGGAAATTGTCAGGGTATTACATTTACTTGAATGTAACATGTATTTTGCATGACATTATTCCATGTTCGCAAGTCATGACATGCAGCAACTTAAAAGGATTCAGTCACATTGTTTGCATTCAAATCATAAAAAGTTCTTTCACATAATTAAATCAACTTCAGCACGAAGCACTCAGCACTAAGCAATTCTTAATTTATTCGGGTAATTCTATTACTGAAAGTTGGAGCAACTGTTTCTGTTTCAAATAAAGTTTAAATAGAACTTAATAAAAATAAATTGGACCTAAACTTAGTTACTATGTTGAAATAAACCATAATAAAGTATGTTTACTCAACTTGAGTCCATTAACTTAGACAGGCATAATTGCTTAATACTGAAAGAATCCCAATCGATCGTGAAAACCCTTTCCCTGATTTTGAAGTTGATTGAAAGAGTGATTTCTTTCAGTGTACCTCAGTGTGTCCTTTCCATTGTCATTGATACATGCACAAGAGGGCAGTGGAGATTCAAAAATGATTGTAGGGGAGGTTGTGATTGTGTACTCACTACATAAGAGTGGCAAGATTGGAGGCAGCAATGTACACGGCAGCAGTCTGTTAGGTCACTGAACGCATAATGACGTGGACAGATTTTTCTGGAGAAGTAATGTCTTCTTTGTCACGTGAGTCAAGATAAGAAGATACTTTATTCATTCCAAATCCTACACTGCCCCCAGAGACTTACGGCGGTACTGCTCCTTCTGCTTATGTAAAAATGTATCTCTATCTACCTATATATCATGCATTTTGCCACCATCTCTACGCTGTTTAGTAGGTTTTATGTCTTTAATGATGTTGGGATACTCATTTCAGCTGTTTTTATTCTATTTTTGTCTTTCTATTCTCACTTCTTCATCAGATGTATTGATTTTTGAAGCAATGAGTACTGCATTGTTTGACATCCTGAGTTGGAGTTTCTGGTCAATCCTCTACGCTGTTGGAGTCTATGCCATAATGAAATCAATGTTATTTTATACTACGAATGGAATTGACCATTAAAAATACATACAGTTCAAAACAAAACAGTGCAGTACATCATCCTGGATGATCCACAGAACACAACTGCTGCAGTTTTCATTGGAACCATATTCTATTGAAGAGATGTCTCTAACTGTGTCGCCTGTGAAGACTAGCCCACCCATATCTAATCCCTGAACCTCATTAGACAAGGCCTCTTCGTCCTCACCATTTGTTGACTAATTCTCATCCCATGATATAATTGTGTGTTTGCTTTTGTTTCAAGAGGACCTCCTCTATAAAATTCAGGGCCTGCGTGATTGCTCATTTGTGCTTTCATGCATAATAATCCTCGCAGTACTCAGACTGCTGCTTTCGCCAAAACAATTAAACTGATGGATGCTTGAATGGCAGGCTGTGTAATAGCAGGTGAGCACTCAACAATCAGCATATTTTAACATATCAAAGGGTCAGCGTTTGATGGATGTAGGTGTTTTACAAGAGCATTGACTGCCAGCCTCAGAATCCCTGTCAAATCCCTAGTCGCCCCCTCCTTATGCACTTGGTGGGTCACTTGAATTCCACATGTCCATTAACATATTATTTCTACTGCTCATATGACAATGGATTCTCTGTGAATGCGTGGGAAGTAGTGACCCTTATGTGTGCTATGATTGAACTCCAAAAATTCCTACATATATAAACAGCTGTAAGTATGTCAATGCAACACTACGTAGGTTTTCATCCATAGCACGCGATATCCATTTATCAGAACAGATGTGATCTGGTTTGTCCCACATTGGCTACATTTTGCCGGAGTTGGGTGTGTGTGTGTGATATGGGGTGGCAACAAGAGAAAGTGAGCAATAATAGGAAAGAAGTGGTGCCAGACTTGTAGAGAGAGATGAGGATGATGAGGATGTTATAAAGAACAGCACTAAAAAGCTCCGGAATTAATAAAAAGGAGGATAATTGAAGCATTACAGTCCCGCAGCTGTAATGACATATCTTGGTACCTTTAGGTCCAACTTCTTGACTCTCTTAGATCTTTAATTGTATGCCCCAGTCAGCGGGGGCAGATAGGGGTACCCTTGTCTGTCAGTGCCAATAGAATAGTCTATCCACACCCGCTTAAAATATGCAGGGCAGAACTCATTGATATTTCACAAATGCTTTACAAGGGCACTGAAGGTGTGCATCTCAAAATCACTTCATTCAAGTTGCTTATTTTGACATTATTAGGCAGATTTTAACCTGAGTCTCATGTCTTGTTGCTCAAATTCACCAAAGTTCAAGGTTACGTTGGGAGGGGAACTGTGCCCTTAGACACCAGTGTTGTAATTTTATTCTATCTCTTCCCAGCAAAGACTGTGACAGATGCCTTACCCGATAGAATTGGGATTAATTATGGTCACAGTATTTTAGTGTCTCTCCCGATCTCTAATAATGTCATTGTCAGAGTAGGCACCGGATAAACAAACAAACATGAACATTGGATAAAATGGCAGAATTGTGAATAATTCAGAGTTGTAAGCACACCATGTTCAATAGACAATACAAATTATAGCACTGCTCAGAATAACAGATGTGAGTTTGGCTTCTGTTTTGGAGTTGGAAACCCTCCATCCTGTAACATCAGACTAGTCCGGGGATTTGGAAAGTTTTTCAAAAGCCTCCTAAAACAATACAACACTCGTTTACGTTCCCACCCCTCTCCCATAGTGTGTTGTTTGAGCGAGGATTTAACCTGCATTGACAAGCAAATCAGATAAGAATGGGATTACAAAAAGAAGCTGGGCAATAAAAACCTGTGGGGCTCATGCACATGTCTGCCTTTGTCCGTGCATGTGCACATATGAGAATGTGCCGGTGCTTGTGCTCCCTCGAGGAATCAATGAAGTCTCAATCTTTTTGTCTAAGATGATTGAGCTGATGTGAGGTCACATTTTGTGCAGCCACTGTGGAATGCATGCAGTCATGCACTCTATAATGCGTGATGTGTTATGTGTTACTGGTCTCAGTGTGTTAAGCATCATGGACGGATTTCTGATGTGCAGAGAAATGATTGGACAATTTTCCTGTGTAAGCGTTCTTTTAAATGTCAACAACAGAATGTGGGTTACTCACACTGTGATCCTGGCATTTTCTCTCTGATGAGCTCTGCATAGGGAACATCTGTGTGTGTACGTACAATTTATGTGTACGTGTCATTTTGTGTTATACATGTCAACATTTGCCGATAAGACTTATAGATTTCGTGCATTTTAAAGCTCTTATGCAAATTCAATCAATGTCTTGTGGAAAAATTCAGACACTTCTTGTTGCATTGTTAAAGGGATGAAAAGGTCACTGGAAAATTTCAATAATTTTTGTTACTTTTACAGTATTAATTCCTAGCTTTTCTGCATCTGTTGCTGTTTGTTTGTTTTTTTTACAATTAAGTGTCTGATGAGGTTCACAGGTTTGAAGAAGAAGAAATCATTAATGATCACGTACGATCATACACAGTACAACATAGTGAAATTATTTATCTGCATTTGACCCATCCCTCAGGGAGCAGTGGGCGGCCCCTTTGAAGCGCCCGGGGAGCTTGGGTTTCAGGGTCTTGCTCAAGGACCCTACGACAAGTGGACTCTGAGCTATAGCCAACTACAGCCGCCATTTTGCGGTACATAGTCTCAGGCCATATGAAAAATAGCGAGATGTAGTGCTAAAACAATAAGTCGATCAGCGGTTCTTTAATCTCAACTGTTCAAAAGTTAAAAATAAAGAAACACCAAACATTTTTTTTATCTAGGTGAAGATTTTGGAATATCTGTGGAGTTTGGCGCTATGGTCCCTATTTTTCTGATT
The DNA here is from genome assembly GCA_009660295.1 of Lophius piscatorius. Taxonomy (NCBI): domain Eukaryota; kingdom Metazoa; phylum Chordata; class Actinopteri; order Lophiiformes; family Lophiidae; genus Lophius; species Lophius piscatorius. Next base: position 62,087 of record VRLP01000489.1, read on the forward strand.
TAACAAGATATTTATCATGTTCATTTATATTAAAGAAGGGCCTTTTTATTTTCAAGAGAATATGCTACACATCCATTTTGTCCTTTTGTTTTTCTTTCATGTTGCCACACAACATTTTCCTTCAAAATCTTCAGGCCTCTCTGTCTAGTTCAGTTTCTTCTGCTCTGCATCAGATCAACGCTACATAATATTTGAGGGGGAAAGTAGAGGCACTTGTTTTGATTAAGCTGAAGTCCTTAATGTAAGTGTGGCAAAATCATTGTCATTTCAACATGAGATTACATGGAAGTATCAGTAGAGGCTGCTGTGTTGTGGTGATTTATGGCCACAACCCTGATATAAAACATCAGCTGTTAATTTGGAAGCAGACCTTGTGTTGCAGACCTGGAGTTCAAAGGATCCTCTATGCAGTGTGTGCCTCACTCATGTGTTTTGGGTTCAAACAGGGACCTATGAGATCTGAAGCTCACCTGTGATGGTGGTAGATAAGACAAGAGGTAAAGGAAATAACACGGGCTAAGTCCAAATCCACAGAGATAGCCAATAAGCTCAGTATGAATTATTACCAACATTTCCAACAACCCTAAACTACTATGTGATACTTGAATTTCACGTTTTTTTTCTCACAAGTGCTGGCGAGTCACTGCATTACGCAATTTAGACATGAAACACGATGGCTCACGCCAAAGCTTTCATTATCATCCCCCACTTTCTTCTGTTCCCCGTTGTAGTATCACCCAAAACTCCCCTAAGCCACTTCATATTTAGCGAATACACCTCACTTTTCATGGCATGGGCCCCGAATGCATGTGCAGAATCTACATCCGAGTACTTGTTGCTAGTGTCGGAGCTCGATGGTGCAGGACTGCCCGTGCCTCTGCGGCACACTGGATAATACATTGGAAAGAAACATTGCCAGAGGACTGTCTGTGCTCATCTGAAGTGGTCGCATCATTAGCGAAACCTTCCTCGCTTGCTCACACTTCTAGTTTGTGCTCTTTATTCTTTTAAATCATCATGAAAAGATTTTGCCCCCTCTCCTCCTCCTCCTCTTCCATTTTGCATGTCTGTTTGTCTCTGGTGAGCTGAGTGACACCGACCTCTCTGTTCTCTCTAGTATTGTATAATGAGGTCTGCTTGGGAAGGGACATTCTGCGATTTGGCCTTTACTCTGGGGCCAAGAGGGAATGAGAAGCATATATGTAATGTGGATGAAGAGACAGCATGGATATATGGCACAAGCCTGTTGCTATAGCAGCAGGAGTATGGTCCAGAAGAATATAATATATGTATAAATGCAGGCGAATCTTAATAGCGGGGTCTCCAGAACTGGATAGTGGTGGGCTTAATTGAGTGCATTGACATCTTACACGTCAGTAAATCCAAATGCCAACTGTTCAACGTGTCGCTGTCATTCTATCTATCTTCTGTTAGGATTCAGTTTTTCACAGTTTGATAGTGTATGAAATGTTTAATTGTTTCATCGAAATGATGTTGCTTGTTACTTATTGGTTCAAGGGACAAAAATATGCATTACCTGATGAAAGGACGGCTCTTGGTTGAATCTTCAGCCGAGGAGGATAGAATCTTGAAGCAGATTCTGGATAAGTTTTTGAATTTTGTGCAAAATTGTGAGATAAAAACTCAATGGCAATAATCTCAACAAATCATTATTACTATATCTACTTTTACATCCATTATGGAAAGTAGGTTAAGTCGTTATGCCATTTATTTATTGCCTTTGTATTGTTATCAGGAGAAAATGAATGGTCGTTTACTCTATTTTTATCAGAGATCAAATATGTCATGATCAAATCTGAGCATGAGACTCCTGATCTCTGCTAAATATCAAAGCTGGAGACAACAACCTTTTGTTTTCTCATGATAACAAGATAACAGCAATAAATTAATAATTTCCACCTTGGCTGCTCTCGGCATCCATATTCTGATAATTAATAATGTATTTTAACAGGTAAGAGTGAGACAAGATTAATAGGATGAGTTCTGTCCCGTAGTTGTCTGTGGTGTTTCTGGAAGTTGTTCATATATTGCTCAGATAATAGATACTAGAATCTTTTTCATCATTTGTTGATGCTGTGGCAAAACTGTGTTTACTGACATTGTTTTTTTCTAACGTCTTCCTGAGCTCCTGTTGTGACATATTTCATAAAATCATGTTTGTTTTTAATGCTGAAGAGAATGAAGGTCAAAACTTTGCGTTTGCTTTCATCCTCAGATGTTACACGCACAGATTTCTTCAGACTCTCTGAAACTCTTAATGGTATTATGGACTGTAGATGGTGAATTTCTCCTTCAAAGTGCAACTTAAGGAACATCCTTGAACTAGTGGACTTTTTGCCCACACAGATTTTCACAAGGTGTTCAAACTCTCCCCATTGCTCATTATTGACTGAGCTTGTTGCATTACTGAGATGGGCTAACATCTTCCTCCCAGCCATGTTGCTGACAGACAGACAGACAGACAGACAGACAGACAGACAGACAGACAGACAGACACATATAATTTAGTAAACCACAAAGAGGAAACTCAGTCGTTACAGCAACTCCAACAAGCAGACCTGCTAATGGTGATAAATCGCAAGACATACTATGTCATAGAAAATATAAACATGTATAGATGCATACGTATAAAAAAAATATATATATATTTACATATCTATATATAGATACACATATACATATATAAATAAGATAAAAAGTTAAACATGGAAAATACACATGAATAAAGGAATAAGTGCAGGCATATAAATACAAATATATATAGAAAAGGGAAGAGTCCCATTTCAAAAGGTATATATAAATATGATTTAAAATAGTCCTGGTGCAGATGTGCAACTGTGCAATCAGCAGAAAAACATACTTGTTGTGGTGTCAGTGGGTGAATGATTGGTTGCAGAGTTTTGGGTTTCAGACACAACACAGTTTCACAGGGATTTGTTATAGAGTCTGACTGCAGTCGGGACAAAGGAGCTGCGGTAACACTCTTTCTTACACTGGGGGTGTAGCAGTCTTCTGCTGAAGGACATGCCCAGAACTCCAAAGTCTCATGTAGGGGGTGAGAGGTTTTGTCCAGGATAGACGTCAGCTGGGCTAACATCTTCCTCTCACCCACCTCCTCCACAGAGTCCAGGAGGTAGTCCAGGAAAGAGCTGGACCCCCTGACCAGCCTGTTGAGTCTCTACCTCCTCCCTCTCTGTTGTTCCTTCATCCCAGCAGACCAAAGCGTAGAAGATCGCTGACGCTACCACATTGTCATAGAACTAATGAACCTCTTTACCTGTAGAATGTTCCAGTCAGTTGTTACTGAACACCCAACAGCTTTTCTTGTCTTTTGTTGCCGCTGTAGCCACTTATTTGAGATATGTTTTTAAATAAAATTCCGTATATTTGACTAAACTCAGTCAAATTGTCTTTGTATTGTTTACAGCTGGACTGAATGTCAAGGAAAGAATGACATTTTTTATAAATTGATTTTAGTTTCACGGAGTGTCAGAAGTAAAAAAGTAAAAGAAGCCCGTCATGACTGATGCATTACATAATGTGGCTTCTAATCTGACATGATGCAGATCATAATCTGGACTGGGTCTCATTATGTTTGGGGCAATGCTTGACTCTGCAAACAACATGATTCCAAATCCGTGGAGTATTACCTATTTTTTCATCACATCCCCATAAAAAAAAAAAAAAAAAAATCTCCTAACGGTGATACATTTTGTTGGTTTTGACGAAGCCTTCCACCTCTTTCCTGATTTGTCATGTTTCAGGCGGGGGTAGAGCTCTGGGGGTTATCCACTCTCTGAGTGTGTTCTCGTCTACATGCTGATGAACAACAACAGAGGAACCTTCCTTTTCTTGCCTTAAATGCTTGATCGAGCTTCAAATTTGTTTTTCAATTCAAAATGCTCTTACTTGTGAAATAGGTGCATGTGTGTGTGCAGAGTGTGTGCATTTGAAACATGTCGCTTCAGTCTACCGGAGATGTTCGATGGGCTCTGATCTTCATGCTGGCATGTCTTTAATCCATTCACACACTTCACTTCCTTCGTGATGGAAAACATTCGCTGGAGAACAGGCGCACTTCTCTTTAATCTATCATTAGAGGAAGGTCGTTGATTTCTCTGTTCTTCATACGCCAAATTTTTGTGGATTAATTTTGTGGATTAGGAGCTGATTGGACCAAACTATTAAGACGTTGAGCTGTCAGGAAGCCAGCATGATGCATCAAGGTGGACCTTGGATGCTACTAGGATATGATTATAATTAAAACTGACCATTTTAAAAATCTGAGCACCTCTATCAATTTCCTATATTTCTATGTTTGAGATATATCTTTTCCTGTAACGCCAGTATCATCAGTATATTTCTATACAGGACTCACAATATATTCCAGCAGGTTTCATTGAAAGTTGGTCCTTTTGTATATTAACCCACAGCATCTGCTAAATCCATATAGTAACTTCAGGAGAAGTAAGGAGTAGTTGTACATGACTGTGTTCTCCAGGAGGGGTCAGTATTTATATATCTTTCACCTAAGTGTAAAAGTAGACTTTGGCATAATTAAACTCTCATCTTGCATTATAACTTAAGGACATTTTGTGAAGTTTACAGCTCTGGTAAAGTTGATGGCCATCAGAAACATATTATAAATATTTTGATGCAAATTGATCATTCTAATGAAAAAATGGTTAAACATTCCCAAGTTACAGTACTTTGCTTTACTTTATCTACTTTCTTTGTTTAGTTTGCAAAAGTCAAAAATACACATAAATCAAATAGTATCAAAGATAACTAATAGTGCACAGTGCAGGAAGAGTGGGCTTTTTAAAGCTGAAAACCAAAGAACAACATGACATATTAAAAAAACAATATTCAGAAAAAACAGTAATATGACTTCAGGACAAAACAATAACATGTATCATAATATCAGTTACACATACGGATGAAATGAATGAATTAAAATTGAATACATGTGGATATTAGAACAACAGAAGGATTTTCAGGATGTCTTCCTACAAGTCGTAGTTACTGCATTTAGCTGTTTTCTGACTTACATAGACTTAAATTAGGTCATGTAGTAAGACGCAGCCCTACCGTCAGTTTATCCCTACGTGACTCTCAGCTTCTTAACTGTGCTAAAAAGAATCCAGTCTTAGTCAGCAGCTCTACATTAAAGTTTACCACCATGAAGGTTCAAATTACAACTTCTTCTGCGGTGAGCTGTTGTTCAAATGCATCCCACACCTAAGCCGCTGCGGTGGCTTAGGTGTGGGATGCACTGGTACATCATTACACTGACAGATGTTGTTTGTTAACCCCAGTAATATCAATAATGGTGGGCTTGAACACAGAAACATCTCCCTGTATTACAGAACACAGCAGCAGTTTGTAATCATCATGTTTGCCGGCCTCTTTTTTTCTGTTTACACTCAAGAAGTGTTGACTTTATGTTTTATAATTTAGCCAAGTTGTCTGTTAGAGGGTAAATAATTATCTGCCAGGGGACTTTCAGACCGCACCAGCGTCCAATTTTGTCTTATCCACTGCCAGTAATCCATAGAGATATATTTTGTCATTTCCGGATGAACAAGTCTTTGCCAGACTCTGTCCTAGAGTCTTTATTTTTCTGATCACATGCTTGTCTGCTTTCTTATTTCAGACTTGTCAGATCCTTGTGACTCCCTCTGAGGTGCTTCGCTCTAATGTCTCGCCGTATGTCAGTCGTAATGGCCAGTACATGCCACCTTCTGTGTGACGGCCATTACAAACATGGAGCGTGAACTCCATGTTTGCTCGGGGGTCTCTCAGTCTGTTTGACCTTTCTCAGTTTGCACCTTTAGTTGGAGCTTTCATGTCCATCTTGCAGTTGAATGAGATTTGTGGCAGAAAATATAGAAGCACCGAGCACAGGTTAAACAAATATATACTTTTAAGGTCAATTATGTCATTTTCCTTCAGTATAACCCTCCTAGTTTCCTCAAAACGGACCAACATACTAACCATGGATGCTATGTGACATTGCTCTGAAACTACTAATTCAACTACTACATGGTTTAGCTATTCGTCATTAAATCTTTACTCATTGAACTCGAATCCACCTTGTTGTTGGGAATTAACCACAGCTTGTTAAAAAACATTTTCTACAATGTCTAGATTGTAATGCCTTTTTTTTCTCTTATTACTTGTGGATTTGACTCTTCCCTTCATTGGTCTCTTAATAATAATAATAATAATAATACATTTAATTTATAATGCACAACAAGTAAGACATTTTTATAGTAGTTGAATCTGTGATCCCTGACTTTAACAACAGTTCTACTCCTGGTGAGGGCTCTCATAAGGCACACAGCAGAAATAAACTTTATTGTTTCCTTATATTTTCTAAAGGTTCCATTGAGTTCTCCAGAATAGTGCCAGAAAATACAAAATAGCCTATCAAGACGGGACTGTTGTACTTTAATTGAGCCTCGCTCTTCTCTATAAATGGGACTTCTGAGCCACCAGAAGAGGTGGTAATACCACCAAGTCTAGTTGAGTGTATTTACATGGGTTATGTAGTATGAAAGGACACGGGTGTGCCGTTTTGACAACGTGTTATGAATGCCATCAACAACAAAAAGATTTAAAATGCTCTTAGAATATCTTAGCAGCTAACTCACAGAGGACTGAGACTGAAATTGTTTTCAAATTAGGTTGATGGTATGAGGTCTAGGAGCTCCTTACCCCTCAAGAAGAAGATGAGGTAAACAACAGATAAAACAAAATTCTACTTGGATCATGCACCAAAATATCACCGACGATGTCAACGCTGCTGTGTTATACATCAAGTTTCTTTTCCCTGCGGAACACCAGCTTGCCATCACACTCTGGAGAACTGTTATCCCCCGCTGTTTAATTTGTCAGTGCTGTTAAAGAAAGAAGGTTTTTTTTCTTCGTCACACTATCACTGGATCTCTATGTAAAAAAGTGATACTCTTTGTCTTCTGCTTGATGATTCTGGACTCTGTGGTCTTGATGGGTTGCGCTGATTTAACCAGTGGATTTATTCGTCATGTTTTGTAGGACTGACCAGAAATCTGTTCATAGATGTTTACTTGCTGACAAATATAAAGGGCATATTCTTTGGTAAACACAACATATACACTATACTGCTCTTCACTACATGAAATAAACACAGATAAGTTTGGTTAGTCATTATCGGGCGTCGGATAGGCTATCACCAATTAAACATCTTACTACAGAAGCATCTTGATAACTTGAAAGTATGTGAGCAAACATATGGAAATTAAGAAGTTATCGCATGGAAATCTGTAACAGACGTATACCAGTATGAAATAACATGGTGTCAATGGATACACATTCAGAGGAAAAGAAGAAAGCACTAACTGCCATGAGGGAATTTATTAAAAGGTAGGAACAACGGAATGAAACAATAAATATATATAGAGGGTACCATCAAAGAAGAAAGCAAGAGAATGGCTTTGAACATGATGAAATAAAACAAAACCGGTAAGAAGTCTGCTGTCCTGCTGAATATGAAATGGAATCAAACGTAGCTGTTTTTGTGTAAATATTAATATAATACAAATGGCCGGTTACTGATCCCAAGAAATAATGAGATGCATCCATCTTGATATATTTTAGATTCAATTCATCAGCGTGTCTGTATCTGCATGCAGGACTTTGTTATTTCAAGCCTTTTCCCCTCAGTTCTAGTAAACTAAAAATTAACTATGCTGAGTGGATGGAAAGTTGGCCGTTAAATTTACTAGTGGAAAATGCCAGCTTTTGAAGTGATGCCATCAAGACATGAAAAGAAACTTGCAAATCCCTGTTATCTTTATTATATGCTTTTAAGTTGAAAGTGAACTAAAGCAAACCTAAAAAGCAACAGTTATGTTATTATTAACATAAATAAATGAACCCACCATGTGTTTATCCATCTAACTACTTATTGTCTATGACACTCCCACTGGCCCACTGGTTTCTTCTGAAGATGTTAGATGTTAGTTTTCTATAACAGGTTGAATGCATGCAATTTTATATTTATCAAAGTCTTTATCACTTCCTAAAACACCTGTGGAATATAGACATACAAATGCATATAAGTTGGGAATTTTTCACAAGAATTAATTAATACACATGGTAAATGGCAGCACAAAAGCGTTTATCGTACCGACTCAAAAAATAAGCACCATCCAGTAACCCTTATCCTAGTATTAATACATTAATTAAGGAACTGTTAGAGTTGTTTCAGTGTTACGGTGTGTCTCACCTATATGTTTTTATTTTGAAACAATAGACGAATAATCTGTTTGTGTCTGAAACGTAGCCGTACGTTAGTGTATCAGTCCTTTCAAACTGGAAATAATATTAAGAGGAACGATACAAATGAGAGAACTGTAGTGCGATTACATCTGATGTAAACAGAAGTTATAGTATTTTGCATTTAGGTCCCAGCAGGAAGAAGTTTACCAAGGGAAGCCATCCGATGAGTTAGGTGGTTCCGGTATGGGGCACACTTTAAGTTCATTCAGCAGAAAAGAAACAACTTATTTTTCATTGTCCTCTTATGTAGCAATATTCAACATTACAGAGGGAATCACCATTGCTGCATGCTTTTGTCCAATACCAGATTGTAAGAGTTCAGATATCTCATTCAAATTCTTTTTCCTTGAACCTTTATTGGCCCGTTTACTGCTCACTGGTGTCTTTGTCTTCTAACTAGTAGGAGGCCAGGCAGAAGCACACAAACTCTGAATGACCCTGATTCACTGGTCTCCTTGTCTGTGGGCTCCTGGTTTGACTAAGACCTCATTGTATAGGTAACTATTCCCACAGTGACTACTATGCAGCCAAGATAAATTGTTCTGCTTTGTTATGAAAAGAGTAGCTTTGCCTCACACGTGCCTCTTTTGTGTGTGTGATTTGGAGCTACTGTTTGTGAGATGAGCTGAGTCTTAACTCTAATTTGAGTATAACTATGTGACACTCAAGACCAGATCTTAAAACCCAGACAAAATAGGTGGGTTCACATAGACAACTTAAATCCGAATAAATTAGGAAGAAAAGTCCCTTTCCGAATGTGATTTCATTCCTTTGCAAGGAGGTTGTCTAAGTACTTTGGGATAGATGTTCGGAAAGGCAGGCGCTTTAATAACTAATAACTTAATATTTGATAGTCATTATGTTGTAACGTTAGTCAGATTAACCACTCACAGGTAAGGCGGGGCCTTTTCCTCTCTTCTTCTCTCCCTCCCTCCCTCTTTCGTGTCTCCAGTATAGAAGTAAAAATGAGTTATTATCTGCTGTTTCTTCATTAAAAGCATCACAAACACAGCCAAAACCGCCTCGATCACACAACAGACGGCCACCATCTGATGAAACTCTCATCTATTGGTTGCTTTGGCGATTGTCACCCAGCTGATGACAGTTCTTCCGATTGATGTGTCGTTGCATCTAAACACCATTTCCGATTAGATCTCTCCACATGTAAGCAATCACCAGGAATTTCCTTTCAGAATAATTTCATTCTGAAAGGAGAAAAGATTCCTTGTAAACCCACCTAATGCTCGTGTGTTGCTGATTTCTCAAAAACAGTGACGTGTGTACAGGGTGTCTCATGAGCCCAAGGGTCTTTAGGATCCCTCTGCTACCTGACATGAAACTCCTGGCTCCTCATGAGTGACGTGAACCTATTAATGTTCCATTTATACTCACTGTGGGACCAGTCAGACAGTGAAGCGTATGTTAGGAGCATACACAGATGTTTGAAGTACTGAGGTAATGACAAATGCTCCACATAAGATATTAAGCTGCATACGCTGAATGTTTTTGGTTTTTTTCTACTGTAGGTTCGTGTTGTTTCAAATTGAACACTATGAACATGTACCATTCCGAAAATGGAAAATATCTTCATGCTTTTTCACTAACTACAAATGACCGGTTCAATGGGCTCCTTATTTCATATGAAATGGAAATTATTGTTACATGACGTGCTGTTGCTTCCTGCCGTAACTATTGTCTTCTCAAGCTTCATTTTCACAAGCTTAAAAAATTGCATAAGCCCCTCCCTTTCAGCTATGTTGGCAAGATGGCGAACATAGAAGGTGGAAAGCGTCCAGCCTTTCAGGGGGCATGCCATCCAGGTACTCGTAGTATAATTAATTTTGTCATACTTGTATTCTATTACACAGGCGATTTGAAGTATGGAAGTATGTGATCTGACACACAGCTCTAGGTTTTCACAAACTCGATGTTAAATTAACACAAAGCTAAAAAATGTTGGCTCTGGCTGAATGCAGACTCAAGTGTTTCAGCTCCATATTCGATTCACATTCCATCATGAAAACAGTTGAGAAATCAACAGAGTATGCCCATGATATGACAGCAGGCAATTGTGCATGTGTTTCATTAAGACTTGTTGCGGACTATGAGCCTCTTCTACAGAGCATCAGTTCATTGGCTGTTTGACATTCTCAACAGTCCATTTACATCTGCTTGTGATAGGATGTCACTCTTTGCCGTGCCTTCCTGCCTAAGGAGGCAAATTATTTTGTTGTAAAACCAGGAGTTTGACTCAGACTGTGACTGGATCTGGACTTGCAAACAAGCAGGGGGTGATGATATTTTTCAGACTCGAACTTCTTTACTGCAGCAGATGTCATCTTATCTGCGAGTCTGTAACACATTTCTTTGGTTGGTTTAGGGAAGTAAAACATTATGTAATCTGATAGCATTCTTGTTCACTCCATTCCACTGATGCCCCTTATCTATGACTGTTTTTTGTGCGGCTCAAACCTTTCTTCTGTTGTCCTCAACAAAGCAATCCCTCTCTCATGTCTTTTACACACACAAAAAAAACACACAGTGAGGACTGGGGTCTTGGCTGTATTAAAGTTTTTACAAGAGTCTCCTTCACATCTTCATGAAACATAAGGCCAGACTGTCTATGAAATTCCTTTGGTGCACTGTGGCACTGAGAACAGGAACAGCTTTCCTGCCATTCAGGATACACACTCACACAGTATTCCGGACATCATGCCTCTGGGATCTAGCTGTGGGAAACTGTGAGGGGGAGTGTTCAAAGGTGGAGCACAAGTCTGAGCCTCTGGTACAGGACACAAGTATTGAACAGAAGTGGATGCTTGATGGTTCTCTAATGGAGTGGATCTGATCACGACATAGTCCATGAGGACTTAAACTCAAGTAGATGTGAGTGTCAGCAAGAGGACTCTGAAGTGAAGATTGCGAAAAACAGAGCTGCACTCCATGAGAACTTTGCCTGGAGTTTTTCTGCACTGATACCTGATACCAGCTTGAAGAGGACTTGATTCTGGGGCTACTGAAGTATCTTGTCACTATGGCTGGGGTCAATCGGAAGGGATCTGGAAGACGTTCATACTACTACAGATTTCTGGGCAAGTCTCGCCTGCAACGTCAGCGAAGCCGGTCTCGCAGTCGCTCCAGGCCATCTGCCAGCAGGGGTAATAAATACTACTACAAGTGCTTGTAAAAGTTAACCATGCAGCAGTTTTTGCCTTGTACACAGCACAAAACCCAAGTGGAGTCATTTAATCTGCAACATAGTGAAGCTGACAAAACTAAGAAGAGACGCATACTGTAGCTGACAAAGAAGTCCATAATAATTTGAAAGACTCTTATTATCTGAACCTTTATTTTAAGTGATGCTTTTATTGTGATACGGGAGCTACCTTTATCTTCACATTACTTTTAGAACCCTTGACAACCCTGTTTGTGCTCACGAGTGTGAAATGACAGTTTGGCGTAACTGTTCACAAGGTAATGATACTCTCAGATGCACCACCAAAACTCGACAGCTCTCAGCTCAGCGACAACATGCCGGGATCCTTTTTGTCCAGACCTGCAAATATTTGTTGTTCTTAGCAACCAAGAAATGGTTGGTGTCACTTACGGAGTTTTCTAAACAGCAAAGCTACTTTCTGTTCACCCATGGCCTCGAACACTCTGCTTTCTCCCTTTGCTGCCTTTCTCCCGTTCAGTGCTGCTGTACTTATTTCTGGAAGCAGTGTTTGAAGTGCAAGGTTACAGTGATAAGTCTGCCCTCGAGGCTCAGCTCGACATACTTAAATTAAGAGAAAAAGAAATAGGCTTTCTATGAACTCTTCTGCCAGTTGATTTTATTCCAAATACACTCAGTGAGAGGCTGTTTCGCATGGATTGCTATGTTGCCGTCCATATGATGCAAACTTTCTAAAGTGATTACTTTTATGATGATTAAGAGTAGATTGTGCTCAGAGTGTGGGGATGCCCGGTTTGTATGTCTGCATGTTGCTCCTCCAGCTGATGAAAGGGCAGCTTTGAAGTCTCCCTCTCTATCACTCTGTTCTCAGAAGAACACACATACTCTCTGCCTTGATCTTTGCTGCTAAGTGCAAGCTCCCGTCACAGAAACCTTCACACACTTTATACCAACTCAGTGTCACAGACAGTTTTGCTAGAAACAGAAAAGTTTTTAAAGTTCTAAAAAAAAGTTCTGTGTTTGTATGACAACATTGTGAAAAGGATCCTCATGCACAAATTATTTAAAACGCTGTCGTTGCCATGCCAGGTCAATGGTTGGCCGTGCAACTTTTCAGTATCACCACCACACTAGACCGTCGTTGTGCTTCTCCTATCCTAAAACTTAACAGCCATGTGCAAAGTTTTACTTTAAATAAAAGGTCATGTAACATGCTCTTCCTAAATTGGCACCAGCCATAGGCTTACCGTCTCAAGAGCGACACACATTCTCACTTTGTGCCATCAAGGCACTCAAAGTATGATTCATTTTGAAGTACAAAATATTTGACATTTTGAAAAGTATGTGAAAAGTACGTCAGAGGATTCCATGTTCAAATCCACCTGGTGTGAATGTGACTGTAAAAGGTTGTTTATCTTCTGTGCTTGCCCTGTGATGAGCTGGCATATGGCCAGTGTTCCCTGCCTCTCGCTCATTTTCAGCTGGGATAGGCTCCAGCACCTTTGTGACCCTGAACAGCATAAACGGTTACGGGAAATTGGAAGGATGTAGAGATGTTTGTAATTGTAGCAATGAAATTGTTGCAAGACATTTTGGATGTTCTTTTGTATTACACTGAACTCGTAATGGGATGTATATCAGTGAAGTCTAGAGACAGTATGTACTAAGTAATATCATGTAGTAATGTGGGTAGTACACGTATTAATTAAGCTCCATAAGCATTGATTGTTGAAGATTAATAAATTGTCAACGCAGCTGTCTTTCATTTCCAATCATGGGTAGATATGTAGAACATAACTGTGGAATGGCTGTAGCTCGGGGACTAGAGTGGTCGTCCCCAAAACCTAGGGTCAGTTTTGTTACACTCCTCTGTGCATTATAAAGTTTGTCATGAGTCCTAATCTGGAAGAAATAGACACACAAATCAGAATGAGCACACGACTTGTTTTGTACGGGTGTGATAGGCCATGGCGCAAGAGCTGCCCGTTTCAAATCCTTGGTGAGCCGTTTAATGCATTATACAATCTCTGCCTGCGACGTAAATGAGTGGGGTTTGATTCCCCGACGGAGAGAGAGTACTCTTCTCTCTGTGGGTTTCTCAGTAGGTAGAATGGTTGTCCCCCAGTCGCAAGATGGGTGGTTCGATCCCCTGCAGTCTACATGTCGTGGGGTTTTTGACGATGGCTGAACCCCAAGTTGTTCCCAGGCACTTCACAGGAGCTGCCCACACCTCCTCAAGGATCGGTCAAATGCAGAGAGCTTTCACAATGTTGTACTGTATACATCAAAGTGTCAAGACAGAGTGTAAATTATTATTATTATTGTTATTATTCTCATCATAATTATGGATTCTAGAGTTATATTATACTCACCCTGCTTATATTTAATCTATATTTCTTGTATTTGCTCTCATAGTGGTGAACCTACAGAGAACAATACAACCATGCGGTTCCCTCAGCTCTACATAGCTTCTCTTACCTGATTTGGGTTTGCTGACTTCGCTTTGGCTAATTTCACTCTTTTTGCTCGCTCTCACTACTCTCACTAGTCTTGTACCCAGCTGCAGGCAGCAGCCTTCGCCCACGCTACAGAGCTCAGAAAGAGACTTACAATCACCAGGTGGAGATTGAAAAAAGACTCGGAATGAATGCTATAATGCATGGGGTCTGCTGGATATGTTAATGCAATGTGTTTGCAAACTTGGGAAACTGGTTTTGCACATTTCATGTTTGTGCTTGGAGTTGTTTCTCTGCCATCGTTTGTTGCATGTTTTTCTCCTACATCTGCACTAATATAAGAATTAACTTTGTGAAGAAGTTGCATACATGAATGGCTGATAGGGGATTTTTTTCAGGTTTCTTCTGATAAAAGCAGATTACTGCAGACAGCGCATAATAACTTGGTAACGTACGTTGAAATAAACTGAATTAACTTTCAAATTCTGCAGCACTGCTGTATGACGTCACTGATTTATCTGCTATTAAATTCAGTAGGTTGGAAAAAAACAGACCTTTTTCTGTCATTTTCTGCTCGCTGTTATCACTAACTTCCAGATATTGACTTCATCATCATGTACAATGCGGTAAAGAGTTAAATAAACAAAGAGTGATAGCAGCATTCATCAACCTCCAACCACTCAGTATTTTCTCACCAATGAATATGAAAGTTTGTGAGAAGAATAAGAAACCTTTCTCTAGCCTGGAGCTAGATGATGAGATATTTGCTGAAATGTTTGTCATTCAAGAAGCTCAGTAGCATGGTATAAAAATGCGGTTTTTGTTCATTCTACAATCCTGAATGGATTTGTGAGTTTATCTTGAGGAAGTCACTGCAGCCCATTTGATGTATGCTTTGTCACTGGGATGGATCAGGTGGCCGCGGCATGAGCTCATGTGTTATTGTTTCCTCTGTAGAAGTGTGTGCATGTTGGTCTTTGCGATTACCAGTGAATGGAAAAATCTTTTCGGCTCATGCTCACAACACCGTTTCCTCTTTTTTTGCTGTCGTTGGTTACATTTACATCCAAAATGACTGCTTATCTCAAAGAAAGCATGTCAGAAGAAGGGCAGTGTGGCATTGTCTGATTTGACATGTTTTTTGCCGTGTTTAAAACCGCTTGATAGTTATTCAAACTCTTTGTTCGATATTGTATGGTAAATGGAATATGATTTTTTTTTTTCGGAACAGAATTCATCATTTGTCTCTTTTTATCTACACTGGCAGATCTGTAGTAGAACAAACAACAGCTCAATAATGGGAAGGAGTTTTTGTCAGAGTTGATGGTGAACTTGTGCATCGCCTAAGGGACATTATGAAGGAACAGATCTCTAAATCAGTGGATGATTTTATCAAAGTTAAATCTATGTCTCTTTCATATATCATCCGTGGGGGGATGTGTTACCGACTTGATTGAGTTGAACTGCTTCCCTTCGTAACTGAAGGATTTCTAGTTTGCCAGTCTTCAAGAGGGAATTTTGAATGAGACCATTTTCAGGTAACAGTAAACATCTGCAACATGTCATTCTAATGGAGTGTTTCCCCTAATATTAAGAGAGTTAATATTGAGTGACGTCGGTGTTATTCTGTTTTAGCTACAGCAGAACAACAGCAGATGTCCCGCGTATTAGACAAAATTGTCCAAAAGTTTCCTAACATCTTTCTTAATCGATAAAGGCCAGAGAGAATACTGGCAACCACACTTACCACTTTCTGTACTTTTTAGGAAATTCGTACATTTCTCCCGAACCACATTATAAAACATATTTAACTGATCACCCAATCATGTCAGTTCAGTTTCTGACTTGTTCCACATTTTTGGTTTCTTCATCATCTTTTTCCTTTTTGGCCTCTTCTTAGGTCGTGTTCACACCAGTCTTGTTTAGCCTTGTTTAATCGAACCCTGGAGCATTTTCCCTTTTGATGCGGTTCGTTTTGGATAATGTCAGTAAATTCTTGTAAAATCAGACTTGACTTTACCCGTGCGAATGCACCGCATGAAACACAGACGTGAGGGTATCACATCTAATCACACAAGGTCCTCAGGTAATACTAATCCTTGCGATGGGCAGTGCACATAGTATAAAAAGAGATTTTATAGACACCGCCAATAGGTTTTAATGCAGGCTGTGTTCACAAGATAGTATAGAGCCATCCAGTCATTCACTCCGAATTCATTCATTCAAGGAGAAGTATGGATTCTATAAAGATATAAAGTTGTTGTAGCGTCTCACTAGAGTCAGCCGTCTTCGGGTGAGTTCTTCTTATAGCAGAACTTCTTCTGCTTATTTACCCGCCTATCGTCTAGCATTTCTGTGCACATGACTTTTGTTTAAATTTATAGGCCGTTTGAATTTTGCCTTTGCTGAAAAATTAAACAATGCACCATTACGGCATCTGGTGCGGACCAAGGAAGCGGACTATTGGATGTGAAAACGACCTTAGTTGCCATTTTCCCCCTCTGAGCCGTCTTTTTATTTATCTTTGTCGTCTTTGACTTTATCCTCTTCCTATTCTACAACTTTGTCTTCTCCTTTATTTTTGAAGGGTTTTTGTGGAGTTTGTCCTTAAGTTTGTCTCTTTGCTAAGCTATGCTAACCGTTACTAGCTCCAGTTTTACAGTTAATTGACAGTTTATCGAGTAGAATAGTTAGTCTAATAGTTTTATAGATTTCCTCAATTGACTCTCTTCAATAAAGGGAAAACTGTATTTATCCAAACTCTAAAAATATGCTGCTAAACATGTCTTATGTTTATGAAAGATCAAAAAGATGTGCTGGAGTGCGATTCTAGCAGGCTAACCACATGTTAGGTCATGTGACTAAAACACATTTCTTCCGTTAATGTGCACTGTGAGAGCTAACTTACGTATGTAGTTTTGGAAGTGTTATCTAAAATAGAACACTGCCTCTGAGAACTTGCGTAAAAAGACGGCCGCAACATATTACATAGTTTTCAAAAATATCTGCCATCTTTTTTCACTTGTCTTTTTAATTCATTCAGGGCGAGAAGTGTCCAGCCTTCTACTCTCAACTTTCTGCAGGTTCTGAGTTTATAATTCAGACACTAACATACTTGTAAATGTGAACACACTTGCTCACTCAAAAAGGCCAGGTTAATATCAGGATTTGAGATGACGCATAAACCTTTGTATAGCTTTCCAGGTCCAGCCAACAATGGCTGCTGTCCCTTGGCCCATAAGGAACGATGGTGCCAAAGGAGTCACAAACTGTTTAAGTTTCTACTGTTTGTACATCTTTCATTTTCAACTCATGAGGTTGTTACTTCATGATAAGGTCCATCCATGTAAGAACTCTAAAGCTTTAATAACAAGTCCTTTAGTACATTGACATGATCTGACAACAAATTTTGAACAAATCATTATATAAAACTAGATGAAAAAATATTTTTTTTATTTCCGTGCTGGGAAACCTGAAAGGCGTAATTGAAAAAAAAAAGGTTTATATGTGTTCATAAGTTAACAAATAAGTCAAGATTCTTTGTTTATCGAATAATGAAAATGAATCTGGTAAAAACCTATGTAACACATACAGTATGTAATATTAAAGGACTCTGACAAGGGGCATTATTTAAAAAATAATGACTGACATGTGTTTAATGCTTTTCCACTTTATAAAAGCAATAATCCTACTCAAGCGAAGGACTGGGTTGTTAATGGATTATAACAAGGGAGAACTAAACAAATTTAGTGGTGACAGTAGCTACACTCTTATTTTGAATTAGGTGACTTTACTAGAGAATGGTATGGAGACATGTTGACTTAAACCGCTTCAGCTTCACCTAATGTCAAAAAATAAACAGGGTAAGTTGCATTTACATAGAACCTTAAATGAAAATTTAAGTTTACAATCGTAGTCTTTACTTATAATTTACTTATAAAGTGCTATTTTACTAATTCATATTTATATTAGCATCATATTATTCATCACCGCCTACATACAGGAAGCTATTCACACCTACATGTTTTATAGATTGATATAGAGTACATATGTTGCATTTTTTTTCGGATTGTGGGAGTAGCGGTGGTAGGTGGATTTGTAAACCTGGTCCTTCTTGCTCTGAGGCAACTGTGAAACTTCATTTTTTTTTTTTTATGTAGCAATAAAAAAATGTATAAATTCCAACTTATTAGAAGGACACAAACATAACGTTAAATAATCTGCAATGTACTTTGAATGAGCGGACACATCTTTTTCACTGACGCAGCACCCACCAGACTCTCCACACAGGTCCCTCTACTCCCTTGCAGAAACATATGATCTTAGGTTAACTGGGCTTAACACCATCATTGCATGCTGTATTTGTCAACTTAAGAATACAAGCAACGAATACTGTGAAGTAATGAGACCCTGATTCTACAAAACATGAAAAAAATTATTAACAACCACTTAAAAATTTAGCTTTGATTAAAGTCCAGGCTAAGAGTGACAGTTACGGAGCAAATATTTCTAACAGTAAGACCAACTGTAGTTCAACTATAGTGCTGATACAACAGTTGAGCACAGCTTCAAAAGGGGTCCGTTTTAGAAAGTAAGTGCATGAAAAAGGTCTTAAATGGAGTGACAGATGTAGGCTGTGAATACGTTGTGAGCATTTATTAGACGCAACCAATCACGCAGTGACAGAGGCAAAGTAAGGACTTGATGCAAGTGTGAAACCTCGCAACAGTAAAAAACGAGTTACAGCAAGCAGTCTGAAGAAAGCTTTTGAACTACTCTGCAAAGGCTCAATGTTACATTACGGCTGACTGTTATTGCACGTAATCATACTCTCAGAGGGTCATTAACACGGAACACGTTTTATCTGTGCTACATGCTTAGATTTTGTCAAGTTGTTTATGATGAAACCAGATTTTGTTTGTGTTGTGTGTGTGTGTGTCTGTGTGTGTGCGCGTGTGTCTGCCGGGAAGTGAGGACAGAAGAAAGGCTGATGAATGGAAACATGGCGAATCAACTAGACGATCACCATGACTCAGTTTCCTATGTCCTAGGTCATTTTTGAACACAAACAAGAGAGCAGGAATCTAGTCCTTTTTAATAATGTTTGTCTCATAGTGTTAATTTACTTTGCACATTAACGATTGCGAGAGAGAGAGAGATTTTCAGACAAGCTGTCCCAAATTTAGACTTCAGCCTCTTTGGCCATTGAATCAGTTTTCCTGTTTTCTTTAATACTGATTAACCCTTTTATCTGGTTCTGCTGTTGGCATCTCAGCATGCTCGCTGAAAGTAAGCTTCTTTCTTTTCTTTTTTTTGTAAAACAAATGTTTCACTAATCTACTTAGGCAACCTTGGTCTCTAATTGTTTTACCTTAAAATAATTTTTTTAACATGTTCTGCCAGGCTGAAGGACAGGAGAATATATGAGATAGAAGAGAAAGAGAAAAAGTAGTTCCCATCCACAGTGTCAGTTCTGTATTACAGGATGAGAAGTGAAAATGAAATCAGTATGCTTCTGAGATCATTGAAAGGAAGCAGAGACAAGAGACAGATGGGAAGGACAGTTAATATAGCCATAAAACAATGAAGTGAACTACTAGAACTCTCCACATCGTCTCAATGTTTAACCCAGGATTACTTTCTGATCTTGGGCTCATCCCTCAAGTCTGTCCTTGACTATCCTTCCTCTCCTCAGACTGGGGATTCATGGAGATGGGCCAGATGACTCAATATCGCTGAGCATCGTAAGAGTCCAATAACAGGGGCGACAGGTGCCGGCTAATCCCCTGTAATCCATAGATATCAACTCAGATGACAAGACAGAGCCAGGGAGCACTTTTGGAGGAATAGCTATAGAACTATACATAATTTTGCTCACCACTGAAAACCAGCCTGTCGGGGTGCAACAGCAAGCAGGCATCTATTTTCTGATGGACTTATTTAAGAGCACACAGACAGTCATGGTTAGAAAATAAATCACATTGTTTTGTTTCTCCAACTTTGTCCAGCCATGTTTAACATCGTCTTTCACAAAACGTATTTGACGGTAGCCCTACTCATATTTTAGTTTGAAACTCAGGATCTGTATTTAAAAGAACCATAATATGCAATATGAGAGTGAGAAAAAAAATATTAGCACAAGCAGATTTAAAGAAAGGCATATATAGCTCTTGAAATCCAAATTAATCCTGTATAGACGATATGATTGACAATATTTCAGGTACTTGTGAACCCCTCAAGCCTGCACAGGATGTTTGCTTCATATCTCTTGTGTTGTGGATGCTACTGAAGTTGAGGCTGATATGCTTCTACATCGCCCTCTGCACAAACACAAACTTCCTCATTCTACACCCCACTCTTCCCCTCCGCCTGCTCCTCTGCCACCTCGCTCCCCTGCCTCCCATCAACATACTGCAGACAAAGAAAGGCATGCGTGTGCCAAACTAAACATGAAGCGGGGCCTCTCGGTCTGGATATGTCTCAGCTAAACATGGAATTTTTAGAAGAAAAAAAAGGGTCTTGAGTGTGGAGCAATACTGCTTGATTTTTTTTTAATATATGTTTATCATTGTTTATCGTAATGATGCAGCCCTTCATCCGAGTACTCTCCAATACCAATACAGGTGCTTAAAAATAACTTTACATTTATTGTATTAACTTGTTTTACCTCAGCCCGATATTCTGGAATGATTTGCAACATGCAAGTGATGTTGTTTTTAAGAGGTATGCAGCATTAGATAGTTTCCTGTCTGTCATATGTTGACGGCTTGGAATCCCATATTTGGGCTGCGGTACACTGAGAAGATGGTGGAATGCTGTATTATCAACAACAGCTAACGATTGGTCAAGAGAGAGAATATAATCTGTTCCTTTGGGTTGAACCCAATAAAGTGAAGATGTTTCCCCTCTCATCCAAGAGGCGAAAATGTCTTCAAGCCAAAACAGAAGTCCAGCTGCTTGGATTCATCCCGCATGGATTACCATGACCTGGATGAATGAGAACCTACACAGACATCATACTTTGTGACTTTGCAGTAAAGAGGTGTCTTGATAAGTTTCCACCAGGGTATGCTGCACAGTTTGGAGTTCGCCAAAGATGTTAGCATTGGCAAACTCCTTGAAACTCCTTGTATACTACCATTCAACTAAGAGGAGCTTATGTTACATTACGCTAATGCAGTATTGTTACCTTAAAGTGTTATTGTTTCTCTTAAGAAGTGTTTTAGAAAGATTAATCTGAGTTTGAGTAGTAGAGCCCAGAATCAGCACTGAAACTCATATTTGTATTGGTGCATTAGTTGTTTGCCATTAACACAGCCTATTAAATGCAGTGCTTGTGTGCCTTTATTCCGCTCTGATCTGTAAATGCAGTGGAGGTGTAGTTGGGGTTTTATTGTTCCACCCCTATGAAAAGTGAGGAGGTAGTGAGAGAGGTGACTCAGACGTCTATAGAAATGTGAGGTGGAAAGGAAGGGAGAGCAAGTGACATTTTGATGACGTGTTATGTTTTCAACCCACACCTGGAAGCCTTTAAATGCAGTTGGAGTCGCAGATAACTCAAAGAAGATGAATATCAAGAGAAAATGTTGTTATAATGGGGCGATAACGAAACGTCAAAGAGCTGCTTAACTTCAGAGAAGAGAACAAACCCAGCTGCAAGGGACAAGAAAGTTAAATGAATGTCCATTGTTTAGAAAGTGCTGCTCTAATCCCTTCTCCTTTGCTCGTGGAACCCCCAACTCACTATTTAAAATGACAGAGTCCGCCAACATCAACAAAAACATTGTAGAGAAGGGTCTCTATTGTAAGGCTTTTGTGTGATTGCTGTATAAATAGGGTTTATGTTTCACATCGTAATTACAGTTGAGATGGGCAGTCAATATTAAAAGAGGGTTGGAAAAACTGTGGGAAGTTAAGTGAGTGGCTGCACTAGTGTTTGCTCAGGGTTGAAATGATTCTCTTAAACTCTCATGTCCACAGAGCAGTCGCTCCCTGGAGACAGAGCACCACCTCTTTATCACCCCATCATTTCTGCCCTGAGTAAATACCGCTTCTCAGAGGTCAAAAGTCCAGCACCGTCCTCGCAGTTCAGTGTTAACACATTATAGTGTACCCACACAGGGAAAACTCCCACACACCCCAAGCCTTCTCTCTCTGATGCTCCAACACTCTCTTAATCTGAGCCAGTCAATGTTGAGTCTGCATTACACTGTGTGTCTGGCTGGGCTTCTACCTCAAACTCCATAAAATGGTTCACTGTCCATCCTGGAGTCAGATATACCATTAATGAGACCATGCATTTTGAAAAAAATGAATAAAAATGTCATTTTGGCAGATTGTTCTTAGATTGACATTAATTGACAGTTTTTATTCCAGAGGGGTTTTTTTCGGCTCCCTCAGCCAGTCGAGACACTTTCTATCTGCCCAATATTTCAGGGGAGAAACAGAAAAGAGATGCGTTTTTGAAGGAGGGAGGATGATAGTCCTCCAGGTAGAGAACACAGTAAACACAGCTTGACAGCTTGTGGGGGTTATTCTTGCGCGTTTCATTGGCCAACAGACGTGGGTATGTGTGTGTGTGTGTGTGTGTGTGCGTGTGTGTGTGTGTGTGTGTGTGTGTGTGTTTGTGTGTGTGTGTGCGTCTGTTTGAGTCTTTTCCTGACATAAAAAACTCTCTCCACCGACGCTCATTTTCATCCCAATAGGTTCAGACTTTTTAGAATGCAGACATGGGCTGCTATCGATAAACAAGATCCTGATCTCCAGATCTCTCTTCATTAGTTTGGTGAGCACAGGATTATTTTTCTGCCATGATCAATACACATTTCAAAACATGCAGAATGCCATTCCTGTCGGCCTCTGCATGACAACAAACCACAACATTTGATAGTGTAGTCAAGCCTATGGTAACGGGAGTTGTTTTCCTCATTGTTACATAACTTACATTACCCACAAAATTCTCTTCGGGATATTTTAATTGATCTCTATCTGCTTAAATCTAGCCAGCTTCTTCTCTTTCCGTTTGCACTGACTGGTTTACTGAACATTTTCATATTGGTGGGCACATCATTTCATGAATGTCCTAAGCCTTGGCAGTGCTTTAACCCATTGTTTGTCTAGTTAAAGATCATTGTGGAGGAGGAGGCTCCACTCTTTAACACAACTATAAGCAGATCGTTGGATCCTGTAGATATTCATTGATTCCATTCGAGTGGTAATTATTTCTCCCCCGTCTCTCTCGTCATCAGAACTTGTGTTTCCTTGTTAATTGTTTAACAAAGACTCAAATGTGACTCAAATGTGAGTGTGTATTGGTTGAAAAGCTATAAATGTCACTGCATAGGTCTACCTCCAATCACCTGAAAAGGTGAGCAACTAGCTGGTGGATTTAGCAACATTATTCACATTATTCTGCGTCGGAGTCAAATATTTCCAAAAGACAATAAGACCAAAAAACAGAGTGAACACTGGACATTATTTGCCAGATGGACAAATCTGGCAAATAATGTCAATAATGTAATTTTGGATGAAAATTATTCGAAATGAAAATGCAAAAAACTGTATAGTATCATGTATCAGTTTTATGTTTTATCTTGTTTCAGCTGCCCCCAAGTGCCTAGAAAAATGTAGCTAAGACAGTTTCCTTAATCGCTTAACAGTAGCCCTTTTATGCGGGGAACAAGTGGTAGCAGCACCTTCGCAACACTACTTTTGCGTGTTTTACAGCATAATCAAACTATGGCCACATAAAGCCACTCCATTGTATTGTTTTATATAGCATGTCAGCATCGTCCAAGCAAAGGAGACGCAAAGCAGCAGTGTGCAATTTTATGAATGTGTCAATCTGCATTTGTGGTTGATGTGTGTTACCTCCTGTTGATATCAGATCAGTATTAAAAGCAATAGCAGGAAATACTTTTATTTTGAAGTGCAAGTAAGTGACCCATTACATTTGTCACAAACTTTAGATTGATGCAGACCTGCATCTGCTTACAGGTTTTTCTTTTGTAAACTGCAGAATATTGGCTTGTATGGTGTTTCATTTGAACCACAATCTCATCTTCTGCTTGGAGGATAAGGGGCTCTCTGTCTCCCAATTTGAAGATACGTTCAGTTGACTCTTCCTTTGAGTTCCCATAACTAGCTTCAGCTAGTTGCTTTTTAGAGGGGCACACACACAATACATTAACACACAATCACAACTGCATCCTAGTCGGCTGCTACTGGCTTTATTCGAGAGTTGCAAGCAAAATTGTGGAGTTCGAGTCATACCAGCAACATGATGATGCTCGCAGGCACGTAAAGTTTTTAAATATATATATATATATATATATCATTGTAATACAGCATATATTACACAGAAACAAAAGATAAAGAGTATGTTTCTTCTCTCACTAACAAAGAAACAATAAGATCAATAGATAAAGATCGATAGAGTGACTAGTGTGCCATCAGCAGTTCAATGCTGATATTGAGTGATGTGTTCAAGTTGCCGCCATTTGTGGGCAGATTTAGTTCCCCTGTTCAACAACAGCTCGCTTACAACAACCTTCATGAATTTTTACCTTCATCAAAGAGCCAGTCAGCACAGCCAGCTCCTATGGCGATAGAAGAACATAAAACACATCCCTCCAGGCAGAAGAACAATCTGAGTTTGCAAAGTCAGTCATTATTATGATTTTAGCACACCAAGAATAAGTCATTTTGAAAAATGTTCTTCATGTTGATTCCTGCGATCTGTTGCCAGTGTTTGTGACCCATTACCCGTCTGCCCAGTAGGCTGCTTCCCTGCATGCCTCACACATTCATCCTGTTTGTTTCCCCATTGCTTGCAATTCAAATTGGAGAATATTGAAAATCACAGATTTTCGGCAGTAGGTGAATCTTTTCCTCCCACACCTGCATTTACAGACATTTCTCAAGTTGGAATATCCTGTGTGGGTGAGGTCCTAGAGGAAGGGAACGTCAGCTTACAGTGGTCACTGGAAGGGGTGCGCGGAGGAATTATGCAGTCTGACCTGTAGAACTGATTGTTCTTTGGAGAAAGTACATAAGGAATGGACAAAGAATTGAATATAACAGATAAGATACATGGATGAAACCTCAAACTAACAAGATACAGCATGTTCATTTGCAATCTTTGAGGTGTTATTGTTCCAAGCAAGGCATACTAGCTGTTTCCTGCTTCTTCCTGTCTTTATGCAAATCCACCTCAACATTTTTCCCTGAACCGCCTTTAAAGGCGGATTTATAGTCAATGTTATAAACACACATAAATGCAAACCCTGCATTCATTTCAGACAGCTTTATGCTCATTTCCTTAGAGCCTCATGTGCCGACAGGACACTTGTACGTATACCCATTTACTACCCAGGGCTCTCGACGACATTTTCAGGGTCATGTCGAGAGAACTATGAGGAGACCTGTACAGAGTTGGAATCAAGATGGATAGATGACTCAATTTGTGGATGGATGGTGATGGAAGAGAGACATGCTGTGGCATGAGCTCTGGAGGAATGTGAGAAGATCGAGGATTAAAGAAAGAATGGTTCAATGAAGAGGTAACAACAGATTAGAATCCTGTTTCATTTGATGTATCGTCTATAGATGTTGGATTTCAGGCAGGTGAGAAGGATATGATGATGCAGTAAGTAAATGCAGGTAATGAGTATAAATGACAACGATGAGATCGTGTTCAGGAAGAGAAAAAAAAAAGAAACTTGGATTACAGATAATACATTGGAAACACAGTGAGTGTAATTAATGGATAGCCTTAAAACTCCAGACCTCAGTTCAAAGATCCCTCATCTTTAGACACAACAGCTGTTTTCTGTCTCCCTTCTAGCCCTTTAATTGACCTTACAAATACAACCTTGCCCTCTAGGTAGCACCAAACATGCACACTCATCCACCTTCACACACCAAATTGCCTCAGTCAACAGCTGCTGAACAGACCCTTCCAAGCAGGAAGCTGAAACCAGCCACCACATGTAGTACAAAAGAGCGCTTTGATATTTTACTTCAGACGGGAGTTTCTGTTTTAATTGAAGTTTTATTAAGCGCAAATGTCGGTATAATGTTTGCTCGTGGTCAGGCATTGAGAGACAGATGCGGGAGCGTCTGGGTAATTTTCCTTGCATTTGTGGAGATGCATTACAGGCATATGGTGAAAACTTGTGGAAGCACACGCTGCAGTTTCGCACAGCAATTAGTTCACAACTAAAGGATGTTTGTGTGCGGGAGCCTTCCTAAAAGTGCTCATAGCAGCCATCTGTGAACAAGTGGGACGATTTCCATTTAGAAATCAGGAGGAGATTCAGTGAAGTTGAGCACAGAAATAGCTTCCGAAAGCAGAAACTCTGATGTAATTCAACAAATGCTGTGTTACCTCATCAGACCCTTGTCCCATGAATGATTTAAAAGGATTAAACATGAGGGGTCATGCTGACAAATATTTAAATGCCACAATATTTCTTTGTCGCAATGACGAAGGGAGAAAGGAAAGTTCTTTTTGAAATGTGCTCTTTGTATATCAGTTTTTAATAAATTTCTCAACAGAATGAGATGATTTTTATGCGGCCACATCCCCATGCTTTAATTTTCCCAACATCACTTACAATACTTGTCTTTCTATTATTTACAGACATCATTCAGAGCTGCCACTGCACATAGACAAAGTTCAAGATGTTGAAAAAAAACACCATACTGTTCCAAAGTGTTTGCAAATTCAAATATCAAGTAATATGTCGTGAGAAACTGATCCATGAGTCCATTCATTTTCTATGCATGAGAACCACAAGTACAGGACCGGTTCAGTTCTGGCCACCAACTACAAATGCAGAAATCCGTAAAAGTTTTACAATTAAAACTTAGAAGAAAGTCTCAAAAGGCATGTTTGACACATGGCTGTGGGATTTAAACTGCTGTAAGGATGAGCAACTTGGCAACCTCAGTCTTAGGTCTTAGGTCTGGTAATCGCTCGACCTGCAACAGGTAGGGCTCGTCTGATATTAAGCATCCATTTTGATAGTCTTTTGTGTCACATTTGTGGATCTTTGTGTTCTTTCAGCTTAGCCCAAATTTTAATTTTCCTGCAATGACTTGTACCTTGACATAGATTCCTTCGATAACATCTGACAACACAACTGTCAAATGAGTTCAATGATTTATTATCCCAAATGGAAAAAGTGGACTAAGGAGCACAAGATACAACCGCAACAACACAGTAACGACAAAAGACCCCTACCCACCCCCTGCTGTTGTTGCTGTTGTTGCTTTTGCCACTCTTTTTGTCATTTCCACTGTTGTTGTTGCTACTGTCATTGTTGCGATTGCTACTGTTTTTGCATTTGCTGTTGCCGCTGTTTTTGCTGTTGCTACTGTTTTTGTTGCTGCTGTAGTTGTTGCTGTGGCTGCTGTTGCATTTGCTGTTGCCACTGTGCTGTTGGTTGTGCTGTTGCTACTGTTCTTGTTATTACTTTCGTTGTTGCTGTTGCAACTGTTGTTTCATTTGCTGTTGCCACTGTTTTTGTTGGTTCTGCTGTCGCTACTGTTCTTGTTGCTTTTTGTCTGCCACTTGTGCTGCAGTTGCTGAGGCAGTTGTTTCTGCTGCTGTTGTTGTTATTGCTGTTGTCTGCTGTTGTGTAGTTGCTTTTGCTGTTGACATTTTTAATGTTGCTGTTGTTGTTGGTAATGCTTTGTATTTCTTTGTTGCTATTGTTGTGGCAGCTGTTGCTCTTGCTGCCGCCCCTGATTAGAGATTGACAAACTGGAGGCTCATCCTTATCTTTGAAGTGGTCTACGTTGGACAACCATACCGAAGTAACCCTCCCTATATATCAGGGCTTGGTACCGGCACCATGAGCACAATGGCAATTACACACCTGTGGAATCTCACAATAATGTGATCACTAAAATCTTTAAAAAAAAATTAAATGTGCAAATTTAACCTGTATAAATTCCTGTGAAACATCTTGCCAGGATCATGTTGTAAATAAAGATGAGTGTTCCACCAAAAACAAATCAGTTTTTAAACTTATCACACGTGTATGGAGGTACTCTGAATTTCCAGCCTGAATGATAGAATTAATACCTCATGATCTATGGATGGTCTTTGTCGCCCAGTTTAGATTTGGCCTTGCAGAACAAATGCTTGTAAAAAATAGCCATTGCGGTTATCTTTCAGTGTTGCCTGAGGTACAATAATTATTGTATTTTAAGATAATTCCACAGTCTGTACGACGTATGATCAATAATGTCAAAAATCGCCAAATGTTCTATAATATGGCCATTTTAAACTCAGCTAAAGCATCTCATTGAGATTGAATTGAGCAAGTGGATGTTTAGCGACTGTGTTCCAGCTCAATTTGTCTTTCCAGCCAATCTAAATTCTGTGATGATTAACAATGACATATGAGGAAGAGGAGTCGGATGGCAAAGAGAAGGAGGTCAAAAAAAAAAGTGAGCTTCGTCGTCTCCAGGCTTACAGAAATTAGTGGGAAAATGACCCTAACATTACTAGCTAGCTACAACCTGTCACTGGCTGTGACCACAAATTTTTTTGTCTTTCTTGCAACAACCAGATGGTGTCTGAGATGAGCGTTCTTAATAATTACCACAAGTCTAAAAATGATCAGGAAGAATAATCCCTGTCCCCAATGCAGAATTCTAAAACGCAGTTCTTACAGAGAAAATGTGAAAAGGACCAACTTGACACATGTGAAAATAGCAGAGGTAAAGGCATATTTAAAAAGACATATTTAAAGAACAGAGCATTGTCTTTTTAAGTAGCTTTGTCTTTTAAAGTAATATTGATGATCATGTTTCTTTCAGATTAGGCGTCTTTATAATGTTAAAACACACAGAATAAAACAATAGGTATCAGACTGAGGCCTCAAAGAGGACAATGTCTCATTGACAGTTGTTCATTGGGGCGGAGCTCCGCCTGCACTCCACTCGCAGACAGAGACACTTACAGAGACTGTAACAAAGAAGTACACCTGTGATATACAGCACAGTAGTAGTAGAATGCAACACTGTGCTTTAAAAGGAATCCCGAGGCAAATTCAACACGTTTGATTATTTTCCTCAAAATGCGATAAGTTTGAGCCTCCTGTACAATAATACTACAACCTCCATCAGGCCTCGCTGGTGTGTGTGGTACACCACTCACCACCAGCCACTTTCACAATGAAGCTCAGGTTGACGTTCAGGTTTCATCGATATCGATATCGATGTCAAGCTATCGTGGAAAAATGAGGACAGATTCTATGACTTATAAAGCTGAGAATGACTTCATTCTTCAACTCTCATCAGTAATCCCCTGAGACTTATATCCATCTGTTTGCTGATATAGAGATTTTGAAGCAGTATATATTTTCTATCAACTCTAGAATACAACAGGACAGCATTAATATGACAAGGGACGAGGCCAGTTAGAAATCAAATCCTCGTGACCTCCACAGAGCAATGAACCGCTGCTCACAGCATCCAGATTGATCTGGTTTTCAATTATCTGGATTTAATTTAGCAACAGACCACGTCTGCTCTGTGTCACATTGTGTTGTTTTTCACTGCTGTTTGTTGTTGCTGCCTGTGTTCGTGTTAATGCTAGGCTGAGAATTATTTGGGGTTGGGATGCGAGCCAGTACTTTGCATCGTGGGACATGCTATTCCTCCATTTGTTCATCAATTACAGCACACGCTAAATCAGTCAACCAGCCTGTTAAGCAGCAGACAGCTAATTCTCTACCGATCAGCCTGACGAGCTGGTAGGAAGGGCAGAGCTAACAAACACGACAAAGTCAAGTGGGTTTACTTTTTGGTGACGTTTATTTAGAGGTACTTTATATGCAGCGATCATATTAGGCACAAAAACTATTCCAACCAGTTTCTGGTAACAATGCTGTATCTGATCATTATTTCAAATCATGCCAATCATGCCTCAACACCTTGTTGAATTACAAGAATATACATTTACCTCCTCTGATTCATTTGTTACGCTATTGAATCAAGCAATATGAATTGAGTGATTATTATATCCAAAACATCCAAGATATTGTATGTGGAGTTCTGAAGAGGAATGATGAATTAGGTTTTCTGCTCAGCTGAGAGAGCTGTGTCTCCAGGACGTGCCAAGCTTGTCGCCTAGCAACATTGACAGCTGAAGTTGATTATTTGACCAGTAGTCTTGGTTTTGAGAGGTAGAGCTGGAATACTAGTGGTAGGTGTACTACTTTTTGTTGCAATTAAAACTGTTACAGCAGTCAAGCAGCAGTGATGGAAAAAAGTGAAATTTGAATCAAAATTTCTGACAGAAAGATAAATTTGAATCATTTCTTTTTGTTTATATTCTGTATTTATATCCTATTATTATCATCAAAAATCAACAGGGGCTGAGGGTCATCCATTATGCCCGTGCAGGCTGAATTGGGAACAAAACTTTGTGCACAATGATTCTTGGGATATGGTGGGCAGGAACTAAGAAAAGAAGGCTGTATTTGTGGGACATATTTAAAGGAGCAGCCCTAATCCTGCTGCTGTGATGCAATCAGTCTTCAAGTGCGGTCTTTAAAGGATGCAAACCATGGATTGATGGATTGGTTAAAACTGGTGGCTTTATTTTATATCTATGAGCATTAAGCATCAGTTGTAAAGTAACAGTTGTTGTATTTAACAGCAAGATCCTGAGATACTTAGCCTCAATGCTTAAGAAGGGATGTGAACTTAAAAAATATATATAATGGTGGTTTCATCACAATTCTAAATTCTAATTGAAAATCTAAATATTGAATTTTGATTTTAATGTTAAATACTAAATGTTACAAAAAAAATTATCTTAATGTTAAATCTAAATATTGAAGCTAAATCACGAAACAAGGTTTGATGCTAAGTCCATAGAAATATTATATATACTGATATGCTTCAATATTATAACTGCTAGAGGAGAAGTCAGAATAACATGGCTTATCTCTTTCCAGTGGTAGCTGTCACTTAGGTGGGATTTATTTTGCAGCAAGAGAACTTTTTGTTTTTAAGTTGATGTGTTGGCTGGAAAAAATGGGAAAGGATGAAGATCTGAGAGAGCCAACTTGTGATGGAGAGACAAATAGGTCATAGCATCTGCAGAGCTGCAGATCTTGTTGGAGGACAAATGGTGAAAAGGCACTGAGGCTAGGGTGCCCAAGGCTCCTTAATGTGTGTGGCGAAGTGTAGTTTGTGTTGTATGATCCCACAGGAGTTCTAATGTGGACGTTTATGTCAGATCTGATTGAAAGGAGCTGTTTTGGTGGCAAAAAAGGGGTGGTTTTAATGTTGTGGTCTATTTAAGTTGTGTTTACACTGCATGGTACAGCTCCGTCCGTGATCAGCTCAGCTCTCTTGGACCCTCCATCAAGGTAATACCAAAAAGCCGACCAGATACTATCTACAGGAAAAACAAAATCCAGCAAATAGAGCCAAGTCTAGGCTGATGTTAACGGTTGGCGGAAACACAGCATTATATTATTGCAGTTTGTATTAATTTCTTTGATAGAGGAGGATTTGTTTCATAATGCATTTTCAACCTTATTTGAGTCCCATTCCCATGCACACTTAATGTTAATGGAATCAATTTGTTATTAATCTAAGACAAATTTGATGGCAGTGTGTCAGACTACGGACAAGCATTTCAAATTAGGGTTAGTGTCCTGTACCTGAACTTACATCTTAGGTACAGTATGAGATGTCTAAACATCACACTTGGGGTTGCACAAGTTCAAGTTCACCAACGCCAACATTTTGACAGCTTGTTCTGCAGCCGTGATGGCTAGCTAAAATGTGTGGAGACATGCGCTCTCAACATCCCTCACATTCCTTTTGGACATGTCCAGATTTGTTGCTTCCACACACATGCACGCTCTGTGACTTCAGATCTCATTCTGCGTTCTTTCACACTGATCTGATATTATATTGCTCTGTGTTCCCAAAATAAGAGAAAAACATTAGGTAGACACACACCGGATGAAAAGATAGCAGATAAGGGTAGTGAAAAGGGAAAGGATGGGGGAACCAGGAATGGAGTGCAACAGACTTTTACTCCATGAATGGAGTGATTGTTACACTAACAGGGGAATGGTTAATTAACTACAGTCCAGTGTGACATAAAGCGCCCATAAACCTCTCTGTTTGCATATTCTGTACAAAATTTGCCTATGATCTGTAATGCACAAACACATATTGAACACCGTAAACCTTCAAGTTAAGGCTTGTAATCATCATGATTGAATATCAAAAACTTTCTGGTGTGTAATACGGGGCACCAATTGTAATGTTGCACATGCTGACACTGGGATATTTCTCAAGAAATTTGAATTAGCGCCAGATGCTTGGCATATAAATCAATACTAATATTGTTAATGCTAAGTAACTAACCTTTTTAATTTATTCCATGTAAAAGATAGACCTAGATATCATCTACCTGCCTGCTGAATTTTATTAATTTAGATGGATTTTACCTGCTGCTCTGCCATGCTTATGACCACATCCACATTACTCTGACCACACCCATATACATCTGACCACACCCACATAGATCTGCATTTACTTTATGTTCTAAAAATAGAATGATGAGGTCTCATGACCCAGCTGTGTTTCATATAAAACCTGCAGTTTAACAGATGAGAGCTGCAGCAGGGAGAGGAGAAAATGAGGAAAAAAACAACAACCTCCAAACAACTGAGGTTCTGGCACAAATCGTAGGCAGTATCGCTGAAACCATCACACGAGGGTGATTCCAATATGTGGATATATATGTTTGGCCAGATGAAGTGAAGAAATGTTAAATTTAGATCAAGTAAATAAGAAAGGATTTCAGATTCTTTAAAAATCATTGGTCAGATTTACAATGGCGGTTAATGGACCACCTGGCTGTAGGTCCTCTGCAACAAAAACAATTAGGTTGTTATTAGCTTGTGGCACAAATGTTCATATCTTTGGATGGTTTTGGTGCAGTCAAATTACAATTACACACTCATTATAAAATATGGAAACCATTTAAAATATCAAAATGCCAAATCAGATGAATAAAGTCTCAATTCCCATTACTTGTTTAAAACTTTTAATGAACATTTTATGTTAAGGGAGGAGGAAGTTACATTAAGTAAAAGAATGGTGGATTTGAAAACTATTCAGGGCAATTTCCCATTATGGAACACTTTTAACATTTTTTTTGTTTTGTGATTTTCATTAAAGATGTCTTACGAATAATTACTTAAAGTCATAGTACACCATTTCTGTAAGTGTTAATGTACAGTGTGTCATGCGCATTTGTTGGCAACGCTGCAAGACTAGATTCGCGGTGAAGGTGGTACGACGGAAAACTTGGAATGTTAAGTATTATTCGACTTAATTAGTTCGGAGTAGAATAGTCTTTGTGCTTATGTGCTTTGAACATCTGGCACAAAGTAGAAACAGCAACATTCTGCCACAATTAGCTTTAAAAAATGTTCCACTTCACTTCAGTTTTTTTATCATATTTCATGTATATTTATCAATATTACTATATTTATTTTCTCTTTAAAAAATACAATCTGGGCCGCTGTTTAGGTCAGTCGGTAGAGCCGTCGGTCCATGTGCCGAGGTTGAGTCCTCATGGCGCTGAGGTCAGGTTCACAGATTCCACATGTGACCCTTTGCTGCATGTCACCTCCCCATCTTTTTCTCCCTGGTACTTGTCTATCTTCAGCTGTCCCGTCAATAAAGGCCCAGGGGCCAAAAAAAAATACAATGTCAAGGTAAAATCTATTCATCAAACGTTGGATAAAATTTTTAAATATTAATCTAAAAAGGTGTATCACAAAATTACATATTTAGTTCTTATGCAAATTTAGCAGGAGAATCAGACAAAAGTAAACGATCCTTCAAAATTAACTGAAGATTATGAAATTGAAACATTAGTAAATAGAAATAGTTTTCTTCCCATGCAGTTGAAGAGAGAATTGAGGCCATCCTTCTATTGTATGGTTTATGCTACATATGTTATGTCAGGTGAACATAAATACTAGAAATAAGTCAGCTCTCAGTGTTTTTTTTATTCAATAAAAACAATTTTATCTCATTTAATCAATATATGTCTGATAGCTTTTTAAACTTTATCTCACTTTAGTAGGTGTCGCTTAAAATTTACACCTATTGCTATTACAACAATTAACATTTATATTCAGCTAAATTGCTGTGTTTTCTGAACTACCCTGCTAGGATTTCCATATTAATGTAACTTAAATGCAACTCTGACCGACCATCACGGCTTCCAATAGATTTTACCGCCAACAGCAGACCCTGACGTTGAGCCAGAAACTTACTGTAGGGACTGAAAAAGATTAGATGCATGAGATGCAAAAGCTTTAGCGAGGACTGATTGTTGATTGTATTCACTATTTATTTATTTACTTTGCAGATAGCCAAACTCACTATTTCTAGCTGGTTGAAATCTTTAGGCTAAGCTAAGCTAGTCATCTGCCAGTTTAAACTGCTTAGTGAAATCAACAATAATAGGAGCAGATCTGATCTTTGCATCTAACTAAGCAAACAAAAAAGCATATAAATACTTTTCCAAACTATTAATAATTAATGTGTGTCTTTCTGTTTCCAGAGTCTCCTCCAGAGAGGACGGGGCGCCGACGGAGTATGCCAGGCAACTCCTCAGACAAGTCTACACCTGCCATGGAGGCTACATCCACTGCTGCTACGCCTTTCCGAGTCACCGTGAGTACTGTGAGTCTGTTTCCATGTGCTGTATCTGTTATTACCTCTGGTTCTGTCTCCACCTCAGCCTTCCTCGGAAAGCTCGTAGTGGTAGATGAAAGTGGGCCGGTCTGGTGTCCAGATGGATCCACGCCAACCTGAAAATCATTTTCATCAAATGTTGGAATAGAGCCTTTGATGTGTCACACCTACACATCACACACCTACAAATCCCTACTTCACGGGGAGCACACCATCCCTCAGCTGGCCCTCATTTTCAGTGCATGACACTTCGACGACATGTACGCTCCTACGCCTGTTTACCTCTCTCTCTCACTCACTCCCTCCCTCATCCCACCCACTTAGTCACTCACCCACGCACTCACTCACTCACTCACTTGTCTATCATCCTGCTCTAATCTAGATCGAGTATGCTGTCTGCCATGTTTAATTCATCAGATAAACAGCCAGTTAATGAAGCAAAAATCCCACAAGCATCATCAATTTAAAGCTAATTAGCAATTAGCAATGCACATTTCCATTGATAAATAAAGAGGCGGTAAATGATGGCCTGGAGGTGAACTGTAAACAGTGGATATTAGGACAGCAGGGCCAATGGGACTCGGCGCTCAGTGTCTTGTAAACAACTCATCATTAACATTCAGTTTGAAAAGGCATATCAGGCATATCAACTCGCCAAGACAGAGGCCAGGAGACATTATGACATTCTCAAAATTCTCCTAATGACAATTCCCTTGTTCTCCTATTATAATAAATCTATCTATCTATCTATCTATCTATCTATCTATCTATCTATCTATCTATCTATCTATCTATCTATCTATCTATCCATCCATCCATCATCACCATTTGCTGTCTCCAGTGCTCACAGTTTTGAGAAAAGATAGTGGTCAGCATCTGCAGAAAGTTGAGGCCCTTCTAAGACTGCTGATGTTTGACCCCTTGCAGGGTAACAACAAAGGAGTTGCACTTTTAAAATGACCACAGCGGGCTGATTTGAGGTTGCCAGACTCGCATGTGTCATTCATACATCCATACATATATTATGTTTATTTTTATTTTTCCTAACTTTAAATTAATTTCAGAAGACCAAATAGAAATTGAACAAATGGTTGTTAATAAATGGGTGAATTTAGTGAGCCATAAAATAGAAAAGAGACAGAAAAGGTAATATAAAGGGGCTAAATATTGATTAAATTTCTCTTAAAAAGCTCCTTATGCTCCCCAGGGACCACAGGCAGGAGGCGTGCACTGCAGCAAAGTCATCTTGTCTCAGTCACATGACCACTTAACTTACTTTAGTGGTCTTATTACTAAGCAGCAGTGGAGTCTAGCACCAAGAACCCATTTGCAGGGATTATTTTACCCTTTCCAGTACTTTTCCTCATACTGCCCCCTTCTGGCTGTAATCATAGTGCAACTCCACTTTTACATCAAATTTTGATGGATGCAAACCAGTGGGATTATACTGCAATTCTGTTCATTAGACTTTCTCTATGGATCAAATCCTGTGTAGATCAGATGGATACACCCAGTGCAGAATGAAGATTTGCAGGGACTGGGTTCAAGATCTGCACACACAAAAAAACTCACCACTTCTTACCAGTGGTTGTGAAAGAAAAATAAAATCTCCCAAAAGCTTAATTTTCCACAGCCAATTCAGGCAAAGTGGAATTTTGCATAGCTTAAATATTAAAGTTACCTCTCGGTAGCGTTTTTCTCCCAGTATGAGCTTGAAAAGAAGACAAACAAACCTTATCTAAGTCTGTCACGTCCCGCTGATTGCGCCTACAGGCTGGCATGATCCTCAATCGTGACTTAGCTCCTTATCCAATCTCTCCATGGCTCCCCTCTGCTCTCAGATCATAGCAGGGGGTCTTATTTGACAGGTGTGTCTTTTGTTTTCATTAGGTTGTGCCAGAGGGGGATAGGAAAGGTTGGTGTGGATGCAGGGAACACCTTGCTGATTGTCCATGCACCGATTCTATCAGCCCAATTAGGGGTGCCTGGAATGTGGATCTAAGGAAGCAAAATAAACTCGTTTCAGGTATTAGCTTTTATTCATAAAAAGGAAAATAAAACTAGTGATAAAATTGAGTTGTCCTCTTGCTGCTGATTTAATGGGCTTGGACAGGCTGAGATTACGATAAAATATTTAGGCATATTATGCAATAACACTTGCACATGTTGGCAAACTAGCACATATTTTCACTGTAAACAACCTAAAACCTATACTTCTAATTCCTCTTTTTCGAAGCCAGACTAGCTCACTGAGACGGACTGGAGGGCTGGTGAAACCCAATACCCCCCTCCCCTAGAGCAAAAATGTTGAATCAGATTCTTTTCTCCATCCCTCCCTGCAACCAATTAACTGTCACCCTTAGCAATGTGCAATACTTAAAGACCTCATTATAATTCTGGCTACATGTGATGAGGTTAAGCCCCCCTGTCAGCCCGCACTGTCTGTAACATTATTATCATGTTTCTGCACCCAATTAAGTGTTTGCAAAAGCTATAATAATGAAAACAAACAAAAATAAATATAAGGGATCTCAGCCTTGTTGACATCCAGTGTTCAATCTTTCGTCGATTCTGCAATGAAATCCACAGGTGTTTTTCAACGGAACTTACCTGGAAATTTTACTCTCATGAGTGAATTTTTATTTAACACACAATAGAAGAATAATATGATGATGATTTATACATGTGTGTTTTTGTGTAACAAAATATGAGCATGGATTTATCAGAATCTAAAACACATATATTTTATTCTGTGTGTTGAGGGTCTTTTTGCTTCAGCGTAATTCTGATGCTGCTGCGGTCTGCTGACTCCCACAATCTTGTCACTCATTCGCTCTACTTTTCTCGGCACTTTCCCCCCCATTTAGTTCCATTCTCTTGCTTTTTCTCTCAATTCATGCTCTGCCACCTCCACATTCCATTTATCTTGCACCTACAGCTCATTCCTGTCTGACGCTTCTGGTCATTTTCAGAATTACCTGACCAGTCCCCACTATTTGGTGTAGTCTGTCTCTCTCTCTCTCTCTCTC
Organism: Lophius piscatorius; assembly: GCA_009660295.1. Lineage (NCBI taxonomy): Eukaryota > Metazoa > Chordata > Actinopteri > Lophiiformes > Lophiidae > Lophius > Lophius piscatorius. Next base: position 99,856 of record VRLP01000489.1, read on the forward strand.
TCTCTCTCTCTCTCTCTCTCTCTCGCTCTCTCTCTATTTTCCCTCACAGAATGTTTTTTATTAAATCTCACTCTTTCAGTCATCTTTTAGGAGCAGGTGCTGACGGCGATTTAAATTTTTTTGCAGTGCTCCCACTGTGTCTCGCTTCCAAAGGTTTTCTAATCAGGTGTCAATGTAAGCATCAGTCATCCTTACTTACCGATTGTGAGAATGGAAAATAGGTTGTGCATATCTGCCGACCTTTAACCTGGAGAATAGCTTCTCTAGAGATTTGACAGCCGAGCTTAATTAGAGGGCAGTCTTTCGTGAAGCCACCTCGCTCCAACCGAACACATGATACGACACAATCGGAGAAAGAGAAATAGTAGGCTCACTCGTTCCTCTCTCTCTTGCTGTTTAGAGACCATCCATCAGGGGAAAGAGAGAAATAAAAACACAACAAGCAGCCACCTATCAGCCTCTGTCCCCTGCAGGGAAAAGCTTTTATTCACAGCTCTATTTCTTGCCTTCTATGTTGTCAGCTGATACACACACACACACACACACACACACACACCACACACACCCACACACCCACACACAAAAATCTAAAGAGAAGTTGCACATGTTATACTGAATGTTGAACAGATTTCCCGAGAGTCCCGACAGTAAGTCAATAAATTAATCAAGAATAAACCTTTCATGGGATATCACATAATATCCATTAAACTTCACGTTGATGAAGGAATACTTAGGCTTTGATGATGGTGTTGTATGAGACACACAGGTATGCCCTTATTTTCACCTTTTTGTTGCCATTTTTAGGACTTGATGTAAATTTAAATTTATTAATCACTGTTGCCTCAAAGATTTTGGTAATTTTGGTGATGGTATGATGGACAACTCTTATAAAATCTTATAAAACTCTTATAAAATCCCTCCATCTTTCCGACACTTTATTCATATGTGTAAATCATGACTCCTAATGGGGTCATAGGGGCGTCATAATGGGGATTTCAAACAAGGTATATGTTACTGTCCAAAATTGTAAAATTGTTGAGCTGAAATGCGAATGAGAATTATTTGCCCTTGGGAATTTTGTCATTTTTGTCAGACCGGAAGCCATTAGAGGTGATCAGTATGGAACTTGACTCCTGTAAGTCATTAGATAGTGCAACAGTGCAGCACACCTAGATTCTGGAGAAGCAGAAGTTGGTACCATATTTTTATTTGCTTCCAGTAGAACAGATATCAAATAAAAATATGAAGCAAGGGTTTATATTGTCTCCCAAAGTGAATCTTTCATACATCACCCAAGGTTTGACATTTTGTATTTCGAGATAGTTAACTCAGATATTTTGAATATTTGTGTGAATATTTGTCTCTGTAAATAGCCATTTGGTGGTACTTTTGCAACTTCTTGCCATGTTGTCTTCATGTTTCTGCTGTACTAGATATGAGGCTTATAAGTTCCAGTTGCCTACAGCAGAGAAACGTCTCACAATTAACTGAAATTATCTTCCGTTTAGTCAGTTTTATTTAACCAGTGGAAAAACTCACTAATGAAACAGACAATCCCAAGATTGCCCCCTCTTAAATATACTTTAGCAAGGCTTTGTTCCAAACCTCAAGTGATTTCACAGATCATCAGGATGCTGCGGCTCCTTCATAAAATGTTGCATATGCTGTCTGGAAGTTGCTCTCTAATTATGATGCTCATTCCATTGTTGCCCGAGGCAACCTATTCACTCTGCATGTGGAAATTATACAGGTGTCTTAATGGCCTGACTGGGATGGAAGGAGGCGTGCCTTAGACCGATATCAGGTCAAAGCATGGTGGGTGTAACCCTGAGGTTATAAGAGTTAGGAATCAGCATTTATGATGTGTGATTGGATTTCAAAGCCAATACACATCATAAACCTAGTGGTTTCCTATTTCTACTGCATTTTGAGTTTCCTCTGGTTCGTGCTGACTTCTGACGTTGCTCAATAAAATCCCTTCTTCACCCTCTTTGTTCAAATTCCTTCTTTTTTCCCTCCAGTGAAAATTTAAAAAGAAAGAAAATGTTTTGGTTTGATACTTTGCATACTCTCCATATTTACATGCTGCCTTATGTGCTCGACATCTCATTTGTTCATATTCCCTGGCTCTTAATGCCAGCGAACAGTTGCCATGGAGATGACAAGGAGCTTTGGAGAGTGTGAGGGCAGATGTCAGGAGTAAACACACTTACCCCGACAAAAGGTATAATGAAGAATATAATAAGGGGTCTATCTACGGCAGCAGAAAGCTTGGATGCTCTGACTGGGAAGGTGTGTCCAAATTTTGAACTGGTCCTCTACCTGCGTTTGCATACTTATTATGTGCCAGCTTACTTCTTACTTCTGTATTCAGGGAACATTTTATTTTTGACCTTGTCCTCACTTTTTCTTTGCTGTGAACATCACCCTCTGTCTGATAAGATCTTTCATCATTTATTACCCTTTAACTATTGAAGACAGTCTGCAACAGAGAATTTAGGGCCCGGATTGTAAATGTCGATATTTATATGATCTGTCCCGTGGCCAAGTTGAGCTTCCTGATTGAGATCTATGAGAAATTCCCCCCATCAACCGTGACAACACTGCTTCATTGACTGTCTCCGTGTGTCTTTGTCAGGGCTTTCTAAGCCGGCGGCTGAAGGGCTCCATAAAACGCACCAAGAGTCAACCCAAACTTGACCGCAACTCCAGTTTCAGACACATCCTCCCTGGCTTCAGGAGCGTCGACAATGACAGGTAGGTGTCTGCTGGCTATGGCGAGGCTGATGCTTACCTGTTTGTTTCAGTTTCTGGTGTTGTCTCTCCTGACGGCTGGTTATTCAGGTCACGACTGACATTTTTGTGTTGTGTTGTCGGTGTATTGTGAAAACCTGTGAATCCTGAGTCTCCAGTCTGTCACTTCCAATCAGTGTGACTCTTCCTCACCGTTATACATGATGTTGAATGTCACCTCCTCTGTTTTGTTGTAACACCACAGCATGTCTGGTATTAGTCAGCCCTGTGACAGGTTGTTCTAATACTGGGGTATGACTCATTTAGCTGTTTCTCTTTGATAAGGATGAATAATGACCACAGTAGAACACAGTCTTGATAAGACAATGTAAAACTTCAATGCTCTGCTGATCGGTTAGACATCTCTGGAACCAACAAAGCAATTCCTAATCAGTCAAATGGCAGGGTTGGTTGAGTTGGCTAAACACACGACAGGCTGTCCCTGAGTTTGGAAATATGATTATGACCACCTTCTATTTTATTTTATATGTCGAATCTTCATAAAAAAAATCTAAAATAAATCAATACAGCATAAGCTAAGACAAAGTGCAAGATTTAAATGGTTATTGTATTTATTGGATAAAACAATTACATAATACCAAGATGGTGCGAGAAAGAAAATATCTGCTTGTTTAGAAACCAGATTCAAAACCTGAAGATTTGGTTCCATGTGGAGTAGGCACAGCCAGACTTGATCACTACCAGCCCTGTTCAGTCACATCATCATTAAACAGACAATTTTCAGAGGCAGGAAGTTTGCTGTTACTTCTGAACCAGTAGCACATTATGCCAAAATCAAAAGAAACTCCAGAGGAGATGGGGAGGAAATCGTTTGAATTGTAGTCTGAGAATGGTTACAGGGCTACCTATAAAGATCCGGGACTCCAAGGATTCAAAGGTATGCTCAATATCCACAAATGGAGAAGACTTGGAGATGGAGAAGAGTGAATCTTCATAGGAATAGCTGACCTTCATAAGCACAGTGAAGGCTCGATCAGGCGGTCTAAAAAGAGCCAATAAAAATATCCAAGCATGGTCATTTAGGGATTTTATTCCATCCTTTTTACATATTGGCGCACAAAGCTTCTCCTAAACAACCTTAATTTTGGAGATGTTATTGTGGATAAACGAAGAAACAAGTTATCAGTGTGTAGGTTCTCTTTTAGGTCCAGTTTGTCTGAGCAATAAATGACCCGGTTCTAAACAGGTCAACAAGGAATCATGAAATAAGACATCAAAAAGATATTTGATGCAACTAGGCCTTCACCAAAGATGGATGTAACTAACCGATGGTACAAACCCATTTCCATTTGTTTATTGCTTGTTTGGATTATTCACTAGTCGGATTACACAAAACCCATTTGGTGGAAATCCATGAACATTTTCGAAAGATGTGACCAGAAAATAACCCGTTCAATTCTGATGAGGATAAAAGGTTGTGCTTTGGAGTTTGTTTATTTTTTTACATCCTCCTTGGACATAGTTTATTTTCACATTTTCCCTAATCGGGTAAAAACTATCCAACCAATTTCCATTAGCCCTGTAGAAGTAATGGAGTATATTACATACATTTTGGCGTGGTTTCCTTATAAAAGTTGTTTTCCCAACTTTCCTCAGCAATGCTATGTAAAAAGTACTTTTTTTTGTTTTACATGAACTCATGTAAAAAGGATTATATATTTTGAGGTGTTGACATCTTTTAGTGTCTAGTTTGGAGCGGCTTCATATCATCTAGATCTGTTTAATACAGATATAAATATGGAAGAGTACGCAACATTTTTCAGTATTGGTTAAGGCATGTGTTCCACTCACTGCCATTTTAGTCTAATCAATACATTTATGTTTGAAACTCTTAAATGTGATGATAAACTTGTGAAAAAGTACTAAAACTCAGTGACTTCAGAGTTTAAACTGCACTGCTCATTCAAGTCCACAGCGCTAGCCATGTGAAAATATCTGGCTTCAGGCTATCATAATCGCGGGTTTGTGATAAATCTCCCCCTACTCTGCAGGTGAGTTCAGCTACTTGTCCAACATTTGCCTTCGCTCTACAACGTCTATTAGTTTTCCAGACCAGGCTGCTCTTCATATGCTTCCTGCTCAATCTGGATTTTTGATCATCCCTCAATGTGCGCACGAGTAATGGCACGAATCTCTGCTGTGTCTGGAAAAAAGCCAAGGTGTCCATCTGTGGAGTTTAATTAATGGGGTTGATGCTTTTGAAGAGATGTTCCACGGCTTTGGGTTTCCGAATTTGTTCCTGCTGCTCCTCATATTTATAATGAGGCCTTACCATCACTGCCGTACTATCACAAATTCACAAGTCCAATTGTTAGTGGGGAACATGGTGAACTCCTCCGCCAGTGCCGGCAGACCAGTGAACTCATACCACCCTTCTATCCGTTTCAAACTCATCATTGTCCAATTTCATCTTCCTAAACCCCCCCAACAGGAAATTGAAAGTGTCGTATTGTGCTCGCTTTAACACAGAGCTGTGCATATTGCACAAATCTCCCTTTCAAATGCACTCCTGTAGGGTATAATGATATGGTCCATATGCTTGTCTTCATGGAGAAGAGGTAGAAAGGAATGCCATTCTGGTGTTTCCACACTTCAAGGACATTATACAGGATGAAGAGTGAATTAAGCATTACGTGTGTGTGTGTGTGCGTGTGCGTGTGCATGTGTGTTTGTGTGTGTGTGTGTGTGTGTGTGTGTGTGTCAGTGTCAGTGTGTGTTTGGAAATAAAAGTGAAAAAGAGGCATGAGATGTGAAAGGAATTGGTGGCATTCCCCATCAGCCTGGGTGCAACCTACCCACAGGGCAGAAAACACAGTAGAAGAAGACATGCTTAGCAGGAGAGGGAAGAGAGATGATGATAAGAAGGAGAGATTGAGGCGGGGATTCTATACCCGCAAAACTCCCTGGTGTGCAGATATGCATGCTTGAAAGTGAGATATACATTGTGCAGAGGGAATATTAAGTATTCACTGCACATCTCAAACATTTTCCATAATGTTACAACCTATTTGAAGTCATACAGCAGATGTTTATAGGAGGTTGATAACATTAATAGTCATATCTTCTCCAGACATGAATATGTGCACATCTAATGTTCTTATAACACACCGCGGGAGCTACAATTCTTATTATAAGAACACCCTTTTCTGAGTTTGTTAGCTAGGCTGACATGGTGAGGCTTTCTAGCCCGAGGCGATCTCAGGAGAGTGACCTGCAGATGAGGAGCAGCTGGAATTCTAAAATGAAATATTCATCTGTGTTAATCAGAAAGGCAGGACATTCAGCCAAGCCGAAATACAGCACAGCATAGAAAAGTATCAGGATTACTGTATTCATATTTACATGTCATCTTTGAAAGATATTCAGATTTAGTTCAGCGTCGTCTAATGCGTGTTATCATCTGGATGTAGTGACAAGGTGCAAAGTTTCTGCTCTACATGTCATCATTCAAGAAAAATCTACAGTGAACCCCAACATTGAAGGAAACTGTTGCTAATTCTCGACGTGTTTTACTTTTATATGAACTTTAATAGCCTCCTTTATTAGTCATCTGATCGCCAATGAACTGCTTTGACCGTGTTGACAAAAGAATATCACACTGGTTGGGAGGATTTCATTAATATGCCTCTAATATGAAAAAGACCGGGGGGCGGGATAAAAACGTTGGCATGTTCAGTTCTTTCTGGACCATTCTTATGAAACTCTCGACTAAAGCTTCATCAAACATTTTACATATTAACCAGGATCAATAATTTCTATTTAATCTTGACATGACAAGTTTTATGTATTAGTGTTCCATGGAGAGGTGATTTTAGGGTAACTCTGAAGTAGCAAAAACTCTTATTTCGATATTTTCTGGGACATTCTCAATGATACCAGAAGGATATTTCTCGTCCTTCCTAATGTGTTCATATGATTCTTACAATGTACTTATTCCCACTTTTAAATAAGATATCAATTGTCTATTAATGATAGCAATAGAATGTATTTAAGGACAATAAGTTTAGTTTATGCACCTCAAACTATTGCATTAAATTGGGAACGATAGAAAATGTCTAAATCCCTACACATGCTTAATGGTGATTCTGAAGCACTAAAGTTCCAAAATAAATCTAACACTTCCTACTGAAAGACACAAAATACAAATGTCCAATTCAGTAAATCATTACATATTAAAACATTTTTATAAAAAATAGAACCGGCAAACAGATTCACTCAGGCATTTCACCACAAGCAAGCACACAGTAGATGATGTATATACCTGTATATAGATAGTTGCTAAAGATATATTCACTTCCGATTCGGTCAAATAATATAAACAAGACACTCCAGGAAAAATATGTTTGTTGTATGTACATATAATCAAAGTAATATACTGTATACCACTCACTATAGGAATGGAGGATGTGTCATCTTCAGATGTATCCTGTTCCAAAAAGCATATGGCCGATATAGAGAATATAATTAAGTACAGTATGGCAGCTTTTGCATTTGGCTTTCTACATGACTTGAAAGATTCGTACGTAGGAAACAGTTATATTTAACCGTGTTTAACTGGGAGCACATTTTCTTTGATGACGATCCACAAAACCTTCTAATGGACACTTACATTTTATGTCTGCTTTCCTGAGAGCATTGAAACACACACTACTCCTCCTGCCCTACACTGTGAAGCGGGTATGCTTGTCTCTGGTGATTTTGTAGCGACAATAGTGGTTGGTTGGAAACGACTGACTGTGATTATGTGCTTGTCATTCTGTCTGTAATCACATGCATATCTGTGTGTGTGTGGGTGTGTGTGTGTTTGGGTTGCGGTGGTTCTTAACACTTTCTGGCCACCAGTGTCTTGTGGGATTTTTTGGAAGGAGTCTGTCTGTTTAACAGCATGGGGAATTCCGGCCATCACACACAGCTCTCCATTTAAGAAGATTGAGAAAAAGGCTGAAACCAGTAGGATATTGTCTCTTTTCCTTCTCCTGTCTCAAGCAGCATGTGGTTTACGTTTGTATTGACAAGACGGCTGCAATACCAACCAACTCATTTACGCTAGTCTACCACCTTTTCTCGCACAAGAGGTGTGATGGGCAACACAGCCAATCTGCATAAAGTTAGATACTTGACAAGCACGTAAAGCAGCGCCACCAAAACAACAACATGGCAACAACAATCTTTTAGAATGGTGTAGCCAAATATAGGAAGGACAGTTACACCAAGAACAGCTTGTAAAGAAATGTGGTATTAAATCCTGCTGAGAGAGGTTTCTGAACAGAATAAAGAGGCATCACCTCGTGTTCGTCAAATGAATTTGAGTTGCACTTCATAATATAATAAAGGTAAAGAAACATTGTATTTGTCAAAAACAGAGTCAAAGAGTGGTTCAGGATTGAACAGGATTTAAGCTAAATTGGCAATTATAAAGTGGAATTAGTTGTGAAATGTTGGCAATAAAACTATGTGATAGAATTAATAAAACCCACTTTTTTTCAGAAATGCATTTAGAGAGGTGATAAAAAAAAGATGATACCTATTTTGCAAGCCTTACATCTTCAGTAAGGGAGTTCTGGGGATATGAGAGGCCTTCACGGCCCTGGAAAAGCCACTTATTTGGCCCAAACAACAGGTATATGCACCAATCATCCATAACATAATAACCACTTAATTCAGAATATCATAGATCATCTCATTACAATGGCACCTTCGGGTGGGATATATTAGGCTGTAAGTCAATATTTCTGCTATGAAGCTGATGAATTAAAAGCAGGATTTATATGAGATATTATGGGGGGCTGAACAATATTCTGCAGGTGGTTTTCAAAATAACAAGCAATGTTAAGGGCGTTGGCCACCCAACTCTCCCCTGTGACTCTGGTTCTCTCTCTCTTTCACGAGACCCCGCCATCCATGTGTATTCATGATATAAAGTCCATTCTCCAGTCATCAGTCAACATAAACACTGAATAACAGCTTGTGACTCACCGAGACAGGCTGATAAGCGACAGTGAAAATAAATACAGTTTTTAATCCCCTAAGTTTAAAAGAAAGTTCTGAGCTCACCTCCCATTGGTAAAGATAAGAGCAAAATCTAATGTGACTGCGGTAGTTGATTTCCCAAGAAATCCCTGCTGGGCTCTTCGCCCTCTCCTCCAGAAATCGCCCTCTCCGCTCTGTGTAGTCTTCATCACACAACTGCTGCAAAGCCCATCACATGAAAAAACTTCTCTGATGATTATTTTGAACCCGTGAATGACATAAATAGTTCACATTGCCCGGAGCAAATAAACGGACTTCATATTTATTAGAATCTTTGTATGGGATTCCTAAGCAACTTAACTTCACAGCAAATCTATTCCGCTTCCTGTTCAACGACATGAAACTCAAAATGTCTGCTTACAACAGGGTTGAGGCGCCTTTATACGAAACTCCCTGTCATTTTCCACATGCCGACCAAAGGGTGCCATGGTGACTGATGGTGGTGAGGATGTGTAGTATGTGTGAGTTTGTGAGCGCATGTGAGTGTTGAGGGGACGCTAGAAAGAAGGTGAGGGAGTGAGAGACATCCATCCATAAATCCAATAAAGTGATTCCATTTAGAGTTATTAAATTCAGTAAACATTCCCCGGGAGGTTTGACTGTAATATCTAACCGTTTTCTATTGTTCCCTCCTTCCCACTTTCCTGACATTCACTATTTGTTCATACAGAGACATGCAAAGCCTTCACATTATTTCAGCCTCTTTTTCCTATTTAACCTCTCCTCACAGTTATGTATTAATATTAGTCTTTCTAATATATTATTATACAAGAACAAAATCAATTAAGGGCAGTGTAAATGGCTCAGAAGAGCAGATATTAAAAAATATTTCCCCAAATATAACACAAAGTACTACTTTTACTGACTAGACCCCAAGAAATTTTTTCTGCTAAATATTTTGCATAACCAGACACCAGTTTCCTACAGCATTCTTTGGGAATCTTAGCCAATCAATAACTAGCAAAAGCCTCCAGTTCTGTAATATTTCTGGGTAGACCTGCTGCAACCGCTTTCTTCAAATCTCAAAAGAGATTTTTATGTATCAGGTGTCAACTGCGAAGGCCTCTCGTGAATGTTCATAGACTTCTTCATAAAACCAAACCTTCGGTTTATTGTCATTTTTAGAATGTCAAGTGCGGCTCAACCTCCCTCATAGATAATGATATGAATCTAGGAATTTGTGATACTTGATGGAATCGATCTTAACCATCATGCTTCAAAGTAGGAGGGATGTTCTGTTCAGCATCTTCCTCATTCTTCATCTAGCAGATTTTGATTCATCCCAATCCTGAACGAGATGATTCTCTGCACTCTAAAGCATCGTTTCTTGTGATTTATGACATCCTCACCTCTTCTCGCGTTCATATTTTGACATCATTTGCTCACTTCCAACCATTTTGTTGTTGATCGCATGTGCACTTAATCCCCTCAGACACATAGTCATGCACACACACATTCTATTATATCCACTGATATTTCACTCAGAGAAGGGATCTAATGTAATGTAAGGTAATTCTGGAATCATTCATTTACAGTGTCTTTGTCCATGACACTCACTAGCACCACACATGCATTTAGTAAACAGGTGTGACTGGATACTGCTCACAAATACGGACTTTGTAGTAATCAATCAATTACTCAGTCACAGATTGTCTGCAATCTAACAGAAAAAGCGACAGCAGAACTCTCATTTTGATGGTTGCAGCACTATAATTAGGCGGAGGAAGACTGCATCCTTGTCTATTTGGCGTCCTTCCCCTCTGGCCATCTCATTTGCAATGCATCAGCATGATTTGCTGTGGATGAAACAGAGCTCTCGGGTGATAATGTGTTAAACAGAGCAGGTTTCACCTACCACCGCGAATGATTAAGCTCTATCCCATACAGACTAGGATGCATTCAATGAACCCATCAAAAGTATTTCGAATCTAAATACTGCTAATTTTTGATGATTATAAGGCTTCGAGGCTTTATCTAATTGTTTTCATAATTGGAGATTTAGAGTTTATTATTAACTCAAGAGTAATACTGTGTTGTTTGTGTGCTCAAAGAGAGGAGGGTGTTTTGAAAAGGCTGATTTGACCTCCTTTCATTAGCAGAGTGCTCTCCGTTTGTTTAAAGGACAGAGACGGCTATTCAGGTCTGACGTTCTGACAATCAGGACAAATGTGCTTATTTTTCTGCTCCAGTGTTTTTTTTGTACCAGTAGAACAGAACTTTGTTTTATAAAGTGATATCCAAGGTTAAACTGTCATCAACATCAACTCCTCTGAATGTAATTTGTTTCAGTTTATGTTTGCATTGGTGGTTCAGACAAAAACAAAGAAAATGAAACCCTCAGTGAAGAGTATATGGATTGTATAGGGAAAAAAGTATATCTACGGAGATGTAGAGAAAATATGTCAAATTCAATGAGAATATAGTTGTAACATATCATGAATAAAGAATAAAGCTGTATCACTATGTAAATAAAATTGTAACATTACATGAATCATGTTGTAACATTACAACAATAAAATTGCAACATTTGGAGAATAAAATGATGGTATCACATGAATAAAATCGTAATGTTACAAGGAAAAAAAATCTCAAAATCTTCCAAATCTGTCTGGCACTTTATTCAGAATAGAGACCATTTCTTACACTTTTTTTTCTTTGATCTGATTCTTATAATAATTTAGTGTTAACGTTACAAAAGATTAAAATGTTCTTAATTTGTAAAACAGCTGCTAGCATAGAGCTTGAGAAGATGCTCCACATTCCTTTTTTTGACGATTGACACTTCTGCTATTACCCCGCTAATTCTCAGTAAAATGGAAAATCTCCAAATTTGGTGTTTAAACTTAAGTAGAAATCTATCTAAAAAAAAATATATATATATATATATATATATACTGGTACCCAAGTAAAAAAGTAACCTTAAGACACAGGCAAGGTTATAGAAGGAAGTGACACAATGATTCCAGTCATTTTCCACATAGCATCTTTTTCTTTACTCCAAACAACCATGAATCAGAAACATCATTTAACATTGATGGGGTTGTCTAAAATGTATAGATTTCCATCAGAAACAGATGTGATCTAAGTCTAACAATGAATTCATTTAGCAGTTTCTCAAAAGAAACATACAGTAGCGAGCTTAAGGGCTGTCTGTAGCCCTTAAGCTATAAAGTTAAGGAAGGAAGTAACACGATGCATAGTGTTGGAGGTGGTCGGGCAGGTCGGTCCGCTCAGATGTCCCTGTACTCCAACTCATCAAATGTTCCTGCCTGAATTTTAGGTTTAAATCAACATAGAAATAGAGACTTATGTGGTCAGTGGCAGTTGTAGCTCAGTGGGTAGAGTGGTCATCTCCCAATAAGAAAATCGGCAGGTGGATCCCTACAGTCTACATTTCATAGGCTCTTTGAGCGAAACCCTGAACCCCGATATGTTCTCCAGGAGCCTCAAAGGCGCTGCACACTGCTCCATGAGGGAGGTGTGAAATGCAGAGACGTAATTTCACTATGTTGTTGTATTCTTATTATTATTATATGTTTGGAAACTAGCATCGCTTAGAGGCCAGGGAGTTGTGAATTTTCCACTTCTCAGCTCAGCACTGTTCGCTTTGCTTCTTTTAAAAGTTAAGGGGTCCATCCCTCATTCCTTCGGAGACAGAATATGTGCAATTTACACTGTATGAAGTGAGTCTTTTCTTCGGTACAATGATTCCCAGGGCGCTGTGCTGCCGCCGATATTGCTTCTCTGATCACTTTAGCATCTGCATAATATGTTTCAGAATCATCCCCGGACCCATCCTGCTGGTGTTGACACCTGTCCAGCTGCTAGGCTTCAGTGGCCGAGGGTCTCTTCTCTTTCATTCTCTCCGCGGGTAATGAGCTGTAATGGATAGGGCTAAGTGCGTGACAGGAATACTAAGGGCCCCATCAAAGCAAAGCCCTGCACATTTTTTAAAGGGCTGATGAGTACCCATGTAACGCTCATTCAATCATTGAGTCCACCCTTTAAAGTCCTCCTGTCATGGCACAAGGGCCCACACACAACCAAAGAACGATAATATAGATATCATGATTTTGTGGCCCTCTTCATGCTTCATTTTCTGTGTTTAAACAAGACGTGATTTACTCCGTGGAAACTGGATTAACAGATATAAATTACCTTATACACATCAATCAGTCATAACATTATAAAAACTGACAGGTGAGATCAGAATAACATTTCTTAACTTGTTAAGATGTTGCCAGTCAGTTGGTGGGATAAATGAGACAGGACTTCAACATTTAGTTCCGAAGATGATATGGTGGAAGCAAGCATTCGGGTCTGAGTGCATCTGAGTGCCCTTGACAAGGGCCAGATTGAATTAATGAGCCAGGGCAACTCCAAAACTGCTGATCTTTTCAGGTGTTCCCGGTCTTCCTGCCAAAAGTAAGTACTGGTGATGGGGTCACCGGGGTCAAGAACTCATTGTTGTCAGTTCCCACAGAATAGTCACTGTGGCATACACTTCTGAAATAGTTAAAGGAACCAACAAAATATTACATATCTACTGTATGATTCAAGTGGATTTAATGTTATGGCTGATTGGTGTATTTTAGCGGTTCCATTTGCCCATTTGAAACTGACATATCCAACACGGAAGAGTTGTCAGCCGAGAAGCACTGAATTTCCATCAGGATAGGGGAAATATTTTTCTATCTATGACTAGGACCCGTCACCCTTCACTTCTCACCTGAAGGAAACCAAAACACAAATTTGAAAAAACAGCAAAAACCTTATGGCTAGAAAAACATTTTTTATTTTGAGTGTGACGGCCAAACAAATGAAAGACTAGATAGACACAGACAAACACATAATAGTCTAGCAGCCCTTACTAATCCACTAAATTACCATATTAATGTTTTTCACCACTTTCCCTTCAATAAAAGGCTTCTCTGTCTCTTTGCTGTTCACTCTGTTTGTGCTTCTTTGGTGCTGGTGTGTAATCGGGGATTCAGCATGGTTTTTTTTCACTCTGTCATGTACTGATAGAAGCTCATATATTGCAGAAGTCGGGCACCTTAACCAATACCATTGACAGTATTTAACTCCAGTGCAAAGACAACATTATTATGTTGAAGTGAATAAATAGTTATAAGGGAAAAGAGCTGATATGTGCTGAAAAAAGAAGATTCAAAAAAAAAAAATTTCATTAAAGACCACCGCGGATTCTTGTTTCGGGAAGGATCAGCTGAGGCGTGATATAGGGTGAAGTTCGGTACTTCGCACTACATATCACAAACTTTTACCCACTGCACCTTTAAAGGATGTACAATCTAAAGTGCTTTGAGCAACTGCAACTCACTCACTGCAAATTTGCCCCACTGTAGTTCTTCTTCCTCGCTAAACGTTTGTGCCACCTGACCGGCCCGTCTTACTTAAAGCCCTGGTTGCATACAGAAGTCAAATGATGGTCCAACGGGGCATTAAAAGTTAATGGAATCATATGACTTCCAGTCAGAATGCATTACCTCATAAGAGCCACTGTTTACAAGGCTCCGGTTCTCTAATACCTAAACTCAAAGGATTCGATCAATATCTGTCCGCTCCCTTGTGACCTGCCTCCTCCCAGCAGCCTCTTTGGCTTCATCCATCTTCATGGACCTGCTATTATTTCTCCTTTCTGTTGTTACAATGTTAAGTACTTTTTTAAATCTAGATGTGCTGGAGCCATTTAGATTCTGTTGTGGAGAAGCTTAAGATTGAAGAAGTTTCAGTCTCCTCCTCAAGACGCTGCCTCATCAGGCTCTGACTGCTGTAGTAGATGTGAGTTCATGTTTTAAGGATTGATCACTTTCAGTCACATCTTTATTCAGTAAGTGCATGGATAGAAATGAAACACAGGCTTGGTTGAAACTATTCTCTATTAGTCCATTCTATTTTATGTTTTTGTTTAATGTTTTTTTTTTATTATTATAGCCACGTTTTAGACTTGTTTTCATTCCTAAGTGAATGTCTTAAGATGTACCCTGTTTCTTGTCTTTATCATTCTGTTCCATAGAACTGACTTTTATGTCAAATATTGAGTCATAATTCTCAAACAGAATCGAACAAAAGAGAAGAGAGAGAGAGTGGTATATGTGGTATTAAAGGTGCTTCACTCCCTGTTTACCGTTCCTCCTGGCCTCTTTTGACCAAAAGGGATGGGCTACCACTAAAATCAAAGATGTGTTGCAATTTACACTTTGCACTCACTTGTGAAATAGAATTTTCTTTTTCAATACAGTCAATACGTGCACATTGTATTGGCTTCTCAAGTCTGAATTTTTTATGGATGGCTGTTATTGCACTGCATTGCATGCTCACTACATGGAGAATTGTACATTCGGTGCCAATCCTGAAGTGGAGGAGAGATGAAATGGCACCAGACAGATTTATCAAGGGCTATATTCTCTGTGTGCTGTCATTGTTAGCTGGATTACATCTGGGTCAGACACTCAGCTTTTCAATGTACATCTACAAACCCACTCAAATAGCTCCCTGCACTCAGAGTCCTTTCTGTCAGAAAACACAGTTTTTGCTTCTGTTTTTTTATTTTCAAATGACACATTCCCAGACTTTTGAGAGTTACATTGTTTTTACAATGCTTCACCATGCATTTCTTAAATTTGAAATATTGAACTTTGGAGAATTTCCTTTTTTTTGCTCATTCTGAGTGCCTTGTCAATGGACAAGAGAAAGTTTTTTTTGTATTTGCTCTAATGTATGCTCTTAAACACACCACTTTAGTTAACATGTGTTTTCGGAATTTCATAAATGATAAGAAATTGTACTTTAAATGAACATCAAAACTGTATCCATGTTGTGTTTTATCTGGAATCAAAGAAATACCTAGCAATAAGTCAAGTGAAATATTATTTATAGCAGCATATCACAACTTAAATGATGTCAATTCATTTTCCTTAAAAGCTGGTCTGGACTGTTAATTGACAGAAACCCAAGTACTTCGCCCTTGAGCAAGCACCTGGTGACAGTAGCTAGAAAAACAGCCTTTTAACAGACAGAGGAGAAGGAGACACATTGACATCTGCGGCAACAACAACTGTAGCAAAAAAATGCATACTTTATAACGAGCAATAATAACAATATAGGTTCACTGGGTGTTAACCAACACCGCAGCAGAAGGTCCACCATGATCCATGGGAGCTTGTGAAATAATGTATTCTATCACAGTAGAAGGTAATCCAAAAGAAAAACACCATACTCTTTAAATGTTCCGTGAAGTCGAATCACTGCACTGACTCTCATTGTAAGAAAAAGTAATAATCTATAATCCTCAGCTGGTTGTGCTGAGGATGTGCTGCGCCCTTTTGGGTTGGTATTGGCATTAATTTTTATTTTGTGACATATTGCAATATTTTTATTGTATTTTGATACAACATCGATCATGTACTTACTGTTTAAAATGCTTTTACATTACTTTAAGGTAATTTATTTATGTTTTTCGTTGCTTTTCAATTTAATGAATAATAATTTTAAAAAAAAGTTTTTGATTTGAAATGCTAACATACAAGATATTTCTCATAATTTATATAAAAGTGAAATCAAAAGCTCTTTCATTTGTTCTTGAAATCAAAACAAAATTGTTGCTGTACTTTAAGACAATATGACAGAAGAAACTATGATGGGAGGACTTCCTAATGCTGTCAACAGAAATATTTTTTTCTGATCTTTTCCTCAGACAATTAACAAAATAATGGTTTCACCAAAAACAGCACTTTTTCATGTACAAATAAATTTCATTTAAGTCCTTCAATGTTTTTTTGATGTACATTTTTTTGACTTCTTTGAATGATAACGAAATAACTCAGTGTTATTGAATTTTTTTTAAAAGTACCAGCTTTCATGAAATGAACGGTGACATAATATAACATATATAGTTGTATCCCGTTTTCATGAAATTTAATGAACTGATAAATGTTTTTATTTATTGTGTTTTTATTTTTTTACTCACAGCATTCCTAATTACATTACAAGGAAGCTGATGAACCATAACATTAGAACCACCTGGCCCATCTTGTGTAGGTCCCCCTTTTGCCACCAACACATCTCTATGATGCACTGCGTGTTCTGACACCTTGCTATCAGAGCTAGTTTGAACTTTTTCAACAATTAATGCTACATAAGCTCTTCTGTTGACAACTCAGGCTAGCCTTTGCTTCCATCAATGAGCCTTTGGCGCACATGACCCTGTTGCCGATTCACTAGTCATCCCTGCTTGGATCACTTTTGTAGGTGCTAACTACTGCAGACCAGAAGCTCCCAACAAAACCCGCAGTTTTTAAAGTGGAGATGCTTTGACTCAGTCGCCTGGCCATCACAATGTGACCCTTGTCAAAGTTGCTCAGATCCTTTTGCTGCCCCCTTTACCTTGCTTAACTTTCAACTGCTGTTTAATACATGCCCATCATCACTGACAGGTGCCATTGTAGCAAAGTAATCAATACTATTCTGACATCACCTGTCAGATGTTATAATGTTGTGGCTGATTGGTGTTTTAATGTTTTCAAGGATTTAGAATCCCAAAGTGAAAGAAGAAAGTAAACCCTCGTTTTTTGACAAAAATCAGGTGGAATTATTATCATTTATCGGCAGAAATGTTCAAGACATAAGTTATAATTTTTCAGCTACAGGAGGAAACAGGTGGCGAGCATCGAGCTACTGAGGTCCTTCACATTATTTAACCAACAATGTCCTTCTGAGTAGTGCTTTTGTTTGCAATGGGTGTGAACTCAGAGCTCAGTATTTCTTCCCTCCCTACCCTATTGTGTGGTCATCTGTTTTGCATGTGCTCTTGTGTCTGGGAGAATACGGGGCTAGGGTGATGTCATGTTTGATGACATCATTGCAAACGTGCAGGGAGTGCAGATCAGTGGCCTTGGCTCCTATAAACCAGCTCTCTACAGCTGTCCCGTCTTATCTGTCTGTCCCACCCCAGCCCTTTATCCCTCTGCGCCTGCTCCCAGTGTATAAGCTCCAGAAATAGCCTCTTACCCACTCTTATCTCCTCTGCCAGTCTGCCAATCCCAGCTCACATTGAGCAAGGCAAAAACCCTCCATTCGACATTTCAGTCTCACCATGACCAACACTTTGGCTGGCCTTGCCATCCAAGTCACTTGGCCAAATTGGAGCTCAAGGCTCATATGCAAAGTGTATTTTTTTCAACAGGATCCCCAGTCTACCAGCTGAACTCAAATGAGTCCATGCTCAGGTCAGCCGCCACCACCATCACCTGTGCAAAAACCTCCGCCCCCTCCAGTGAGCCTGGTTGGTGCTGCAGAAACTACAGTATGAGAGGATGACAGGGAAGGCTACTCACCGTAAAGTTGACAGGACAAAGAGCATGCACACTCCCACTAGAGTCAGATAAGGGGGGTAGGGCCAGCTGCACCACACACACGCATACACGTGACTCTCCCTTCCACAGCATATCCAAGCTCCTCCCTGCGCAAGGAGACAGCAATGGTAGGCGCAGTCAATCACTGACAACGATACGGAGAGTGTGTTAGATGGAGTTAGGGAGAGCGTGGAGAGGCAGCAGGGGAGACCTCCCATCCCTAGATCAAAGTCAAGTGTCGGGGTACCGTTATATTCATTCATCCAAGTGAAAGGGAGCAAACCAATGAGAGTGTGTCCTATTTCAGACGCAACACAGGAATTAGGGCATGCTATGTGCAGGGTGAGCAAAAGAGGCTGGGAGAGAAAAAGGAGGAGAGGGAGCAGCAAGAGAGGGAGAGCATTGTATTGCCTATTCTCCACCCCTTGTCTTAAAGCAGCAGGAGGAGGAAAGAGAGAAGGAGTCAGGGAGAGAGGGAGGAAGAGAACCACAAGTAAGGAAGTGGAGAGACGAGCAGCAGTTTGAATCAGCAGCAGGGGGTTGAAATGGAGCTTTGAAATTCCCCCTTCCCTCGTCCATCCCTCGCTCTTTTTTTCCTCCTCTCTCTAGTTCTTCTTTACGTTTCTCTCGCCGCCTGCCATTGATTGTTCAGTGGAATTCTGACAATGCCTGGTGAGTGTTATCCTGCTTTTCACATGTCAGACGCTGTCCTTTGTGTGTTGTTTTGCTCGGGTTCATGCAGGGGGAAGGGGAATTTTTTTTTGTGTGTGCAAATGTGTGGCCACAAATAGAATTGTGGACTTGAAGCATGCAGAGGTTGTTTCATTGAGACTGTTTACACTTGTCTGCCTCAGTGTGCTGTCCACCTCTGTCTGTGCTCGTCTCTCTCTCTCAGTGACAATGCAAGGAAGGCTGTTACCCTTGGTGAAAACACACACACGCACACACACAAACACATTCTACTGCATCCTGCGTACATTCAGGATACTAGGAGGTATGGAATTGTTCCTAATCCATAAGGGTTTCATTCAAAGCTGACGATAATGTAGAGATGGGGTTTCCGCTGTGAGCGATGACCACATCATAACGTAAAGCTGAACTGCGTGTCAGAGGGCAGACTGGTAAGACAAATCAGATGACTTGGCCAGGCTGCGAGTTCAGCCGCTTGTTGTTGGCCTGTGTTCTTAGTCCAAGTCATGTGTTGGAGGCAAATGGCAGCTTACAAGAGAGATGTGTTTCCCATGGAGGGAGAGTTTGAGAGTCTCTAAGCTCAACAACTCATTAAATCGCAGAATCGTTGTAATATTTGCACACAGTGAGTTCAAGGGCTATATTTGGTGGTTAGTCATCAGTTTGTCCAATTAATGCGCCGTACAGAATAACAGCTGCAACAGAAATCCAATGGTCGTAGAACAATCTGAAAAGGAATTCGTCAGCAGCCAAACATCAAATTTAATCAACTTATTAATTGAGTTTTTTCTACATAGGAGTGCAGATATAACACAGAGTCTGTTCCACACCCTTAGTCTCCTGCCACAACATGTAGGGAGAGCAGAATTCAGCCAAACATTTATTTTCCTCTAGCTTCTCCGGAGGAAGCCATCTTTGGATTCGTAAACATGTAAATGATAGTTTGATGGTTCTGCTGCTTGCTTACTACAGCATGCAGATAGATTTCAGCGTGAGAGCACATCTGGTAGTCCTCCTGTTTGTAGGCAGTTGTAGAGCATGAAGGAGAAACTGACACAAAAATGTGTTTTTGTCTTCATTCGCGGTATTCAGTGGATTTGATACTTTGAAATATGCTATGCTTGTCTAAAAATTGGAGGTTAGAACATCGTCTTCAGTCTCACCGTTATGAATGGATAATGAATGAAACCGGCTGCTGTTGTAACATTCTTTAACGTTTCTCTGGATCTTCTCTTCCATGTCCAGGAGAGAATGAAAGAGCAGCACATGCTTGGGATGGGGCGGCGTAGTGTGTAGTGCAGTTGTAGAGCCCCCCCCGAATTAAACTACATATTATGCTGTGAGAATTTGAGGCAGTCTGTGTTTACATTCAGTAACAGCATGATTCTTTCATTTTCTCTCAATCTGCTTCTGCTTGTGTGCATCAGCAAATGTTTATGCATTCATACATACTATGGGCATATGTTTTGGGCCTGTGTTCCAATATTTCCATTTTAGGTCAGAGCTTGTTAACCGGAGAGAGAAAAGGGGATTGCCGAGCGAGAAAGAGAGCTCTTAGGCATTTTCACCACCTTAAACACACAGTTGGAGCAGGAGGGAAAGATTGGGAGAGCGAGTTTGAAATAAACGAAGAGAAAGAGGCCGACAGGCAGTGTTTATGCTCCTATATTAGTTTTTCCTATTACCTGTCCTTTCAGGATGCATTTCTTGCCCTCGGATTGAACTTGTGTAATATACATATGATGAAATGAAAGAATGCTTGATTAAATTATGGTATATGATTTCATCTCCTCCTTGATATATCTGTACTTCATTGAAATGCCAAAATGAAAAAGGGCCCAAATGCACAGCTTAGCTTTGTGCCTTATCTTGCCGCTACTCCTCTCCATCTCTTCGCATTATTCTCTGAGTGTTCTGTATCTGTGCAATTGCTCTGTCATGGATCATCTCTGCGATGTTCATTGATTCACTGAAAGCTGATGAAGAGGGGCAGAGCATTCGATCAGACACATTCACAGAGAGGGAAGAGTAGGTCAGCGCCACGTCCACTCCAGTGGGGGTCAAGAGGTCTGAACCAGTGGCAGTGCGGAGAGAAGGGGGGGGGGGCAGCCATGGTTAAGAACTTAATCAACAGCAGTAAATCATGACTGCACAAACATATACCTTCGCTGAGGACTTCTGTGTGTTGGAGTCTTTCTTCCTCGTTGAAGGTTGATGGTTCGTAGAAATCATATTTTCTGATACTAATCAAAGCATTTAAAAGCCATTTTGTTTATCTCAAAATTAGTGGGAAATAGCCTACTTTCAACGGATAACCATAGCATTATAAACCCTTGTCTAATGTAAATGTGTCGGTAACCCTTTTGTCACTAAATCAGCTCCGACCCGTTGAGGTATGGACTCTTCGATGTCTCTGAAGGTGTGCTGTGCTATGTGGCACCCAAGAAGTTAGCTGCAGATCCTTTAAGTTGTGAAGTGTGGCCTCCATGGATCGGACTTGTTTTGCTCATCCCTGAAATGCACGAATGACTTAAGATCTGAGGACTTTGGAGGCCAAGTCAACAACTTCAACTTGTTGGTGTTTTCCTCACACCATTCCTGAACCATTTTAAAATGTTGAACCGTTTCGTTATTGGTCTTTAGCAATGTTTATGTTAATAATCCCTTAATGGCATTACTCTCCAGGCATGCCATCTTCCCTCAGTGCATACTAGAAACATGTCTCCCCCTGTTAAGTGACGCATATACATCTAGCTGTCCAAATGATGCAAAATCAAATGAGATTCATAAGACCAGGCCACATTCTAATATGGCTGCTAGTCCAGTACTGATACACATGAGTGCTGCAAACCAGGAACCAACAAGATATGTCGTTTCGAAAAAATACTCTGACAAAGTTGTCTAGACATCACAATTTGCCCCTAGTCAAAGTGGCTCAGATCTTTATGGTTGTACACTTTCCTGCTTCCAACATATCAATTCAAGGACAAATTGTTCACTTTCTGCCTAAAGCTGCCTTTTGTAACGACTTAGTCAACGTTATACTTCACTTTTCTGCAGATTTAATGTTATGGCTATTGGTGAAGATGTGTTGCGGGAAAGGGGCCAAATGGTTGTGCGCGTTTTTTTTAAATCAAAGTTTCATATTTTCAATTTTCAATTTCCAGTTTCTTTTTCAAATCAGCTTTGATTTTGACTTACAGTTCCCGTACAGTATATCCTGTTTTTTTTAAATGTATGTTTGAGAGAGAGGTTGGCACAAGCAGCAGATGGTCCAACACATTTTAAGGCTTTTCTCGAATGCCCCAGTTACATTGAAATCCTAACATTTTTCAGAGGCTCTCGAAATTTTCAGAGGCGCATAGATCGCAGGGAGGCCCTGAGAAACTGACACAAAAATGTTTTTTTGGTCTTCATTCGCGGTATTCAGTGGATTTAATACTTTGAAATATGCTAAAAATTGGAGGTTAGAACATCGTCTTCAGTCTCACCGTTATGAATGGATAATGAATGAAACCGGCTGCTGTTGTAACATTCTGTAACGTTTCTCTGGATCTTCTCTTCCATGCCCGGGAGAGGATGAAAGAGCAGCACATGCTTGGGATGGGGCGGCGTAGTGCGCTGTCAATAATTGAATCGCTCATTGGTACTTTCCTGCCCTGAAGGCTGTAACGCAAAGTCAATAGGAGCAACATGAGAGGATGGCTCTCATGCATCAGACCTATGGTTCAACTTCTTTCCTCCTCTTTATGTCTCTCCTTTGCACAAACAAACAGCTGATGCCGCTGCCTCGTCTCTGGTTGTTTTGCGTGCATGTCTCCACTGTAAGCTGCTTTACAAAAATGAAATGGAGGGCAGGGTAGAAAGGGATGAATGAAAGGTTGGAGGAAGGGAAATGTAATACTTCTGTTCTACAACATTTTTCTCTTTCTATCACTGTGCCTTTGGGAGAAGAAGAAACCATGTATGGATTGCAGTGGGAAAATATCCATGGTATGATAAGCATTTCAGAAAATATTCCAATCATTGCGTTGTCGCGGTATGACCCATGAAGAATGACACTTAACACTTAATTTCAGTGGAAATATAACTATTTTTGCAGTCTTAGTATGAGAAAAAAATACTCAGTTTCAGAAATAAAATGTCATTTTTCTAAGCTGTTTTCAGGGCTCAAAGGTGCCCAACTCAGACACAGAGGTAAAGCAAACAAATAGTTTGTTTTCTTTGTCCTCCCAAAGAAAACAAACTATGGAAAAATTATATTTTGCATTTTATTTCTTTGGGTCGTTTACTAAATGAATATCTCAGACACTCTACCTTAAAATGACAAATCATTTGGTCAACCATTATTTAACGGTAAAAAAACAACTAAACAAAATAAATCAGACTTATAATGTTATTTCAGGATGAAATTTTGTATTTCATGGAAAATAGTACATTTTAATTATATTAGCGAGACTCAGGGTTCTCAACTTTCGAGGTGTAAATTTTTTTACAAGGGACAAATCTAGTTGACATCTGCTCAGTATAGTTAGACCTTGAAAACAAAACCATGTAATCCTGTGGGGAAGGAATGCAAGTAATTGTAAACTACTTGTTTTCACAACTTACAGGCTCAGTGTGTCGCTAAGTGTCTGACATCATGAGGAGGATCCTGCAGAGACACATCAACATCTGTTTACCCCAATGCCTGTAAAGACACTGGTTTCTCTGTAGATGCAGAAAAAATGAACTGACATATCTCATTTTAGGCCCTGTAGTCGTATGAATAATTGTTGCACCTTCACTTGTTTCCTAGGGATGAGCGTCTTGAATAGAACTCGTGCTTTTATCTGCTCTCAGGGATGATGTTTGCCAAAATGGATGAACAAGTTGGACATGGTTCCTATTTGAACCGCCACTTAAATCCCAACTATTTTAGAAACTGGGCATCGATCCCTGAGGAAAACTCCTTATTATTCAAAATAGTAATTTGCTACCTACGTTAATTTCTTTTTTGGCAGGATAGTGTTCATTACGTCTGTCTTGCTGCCATTTTCTCTGTTCCCGGCACATCGAGTTTGACTGGCAGTTGAGGAATTGCGCATGAAAGATTCTGTGCTGCAGCTTGATTGATCACATTGCAAGCAGCAGTGTGTACTTAAACGTAACATGCATTTCTAATTCAGTGCAGTGCATAAACACTTCGGATTCTCGGTAAATTCCAACCTCCTTATTAAGTTTACATTCTCTCAAACTTGGAATTCGGATTTCTGCTTTTCGCCTTTCTATCACAACATCCACTTGTCGAACATGTCTCATCCCACTGTCCCTCCGCCATCCATCTCTCGATGATGCAGACTTGTGGAAGCTTGCATGGAACATTCTGCATCCACCGTTTTTTTTTTCCTCCTCTTCCCTCCTTTCCACTCTTTACCTCTGTGCAGGCAGGTGTTGCTTTACTAAACAGGTCAGTGGTTAGCAGGGGAATGATATCTCAGAGGAGAGTTCTCTCAGGGACTGCCTACAGACAGCGTTAGCCAAGAAAGTCTCGGCTCAGGGCCTCGCTTCTACCCACCCACACACTCCATGGCATAATTTGACACGGGGTTTTTTTTTCCCAAGAAAATTACAAAGTACACATTTTTTGTGTGTGTGCATCAGTGTGTGCATGTGTCTGTGTGTGTGTGTGTGTGTGTGTGTGTGTATATGTGTGCATACACAGAATCTTGATACGCATGCAGAATACAAGAGTCAACATGACTCACTGCGCACAGAAGGCTATTATTTCTATCTCTATGAATAATGAACATTTTGAGATGTTTTTCTCAGCCTTTCTCTCGAGCTTCAAGCAAACTTCCAGAGAAAGACTAGTCCTTCCAGCTCCCGCACTAGCAACACACACCCTCCAAATAACCCTCCGAGATATGATATTATCATGACCCACATCAGATACATGAAGAGCTCGTCCTGTGTGTCAAGTCTCAGGGTTTTTCCTTTGCTTTGTAGTTAAATTTTAGCCAGCAAATCAGCAAGGCCTGTTTACTAATGATAAGTCCTAGCAAATCAAATCCACTGCATCGTGAGGCACAAGTACATTAAACCTCTTCTATTTTCACCTCGAATGACGCTTAAATTGTTTTCTTGAGATACAATCTACCTATAATGGGGATACAGAGACCTTTTCCGCTGTTTATTTCACAAAGAATTCCATTGATGGAGCAGACAGCCGCTACTGTAGAGCTCTTGTATTACTCTAATGCTCAGCTCCTGTGGAGTTTCACCTTCTTTTTTTTTAATACATGATGACATGGATTTAATTTCAGCACACTTAGAGTGATGGAGCTGACATCTGAAATAATTTTAACAAGAAACACTGAAACATTCCCATGCCAAACTGGACTGTGTGATTATTTCACAGGAGATGACATTTCTGTGGCTTTGGCTGTATTTGGAAGTCAGACATTACTTTGAATTCAGGCGTCTCTAGACTGCATATCCTAGCTGTGACATTGATCCCTGGGTAGGACTGCCAGCTACAGTATGTAAAAACAAGAATACTGAACATCTGGTGGGTTGTCTCCTCCCTAAACCTGGCTGGTCTCATTTTGTCCTTCCCTCTCTTACTTCCTTCTTTTCCTGGAGTCCCCCTCAATTTGCCAAGGTACCTGAACTTTCCCACAGATTGCGGTGTTGAAGGCAGAGACATTGTTTCCTGCAGCAGGGAAATGGCGAGGGAGGGCGGCCGGCTGATTTCCTGGCTGCCAGCTCGAGGTATATGGCAGTGTGAGAGAAAAGCCGGAGACAGATGTAATGATGAGAGAAGAACCGTGTATCCTAGGGACCGATTTCATGTTGAGAAATATAGATTTTTGTGACGTTTCTCAGCCTATAACACCTAAATACAATAACAGACTGTTAGCTTTATCATAATCATTGTTGGGGTTAAGTTAAAAATAATAATAATAATACATTTAATTTATAACGCACTTTACATTTGGATCAAATCAAAAAATTCTACAAAGTAAAAGCAGTTAAAAGCATCAATAAAAAATAAAATAACAACTATATAAAAATATGACCAAAAAGCAGCAATGTTAATTAAAAGTTATAGGTTCTGCTAAAAAGGAAAGTTTTAAGTCCTTTTTTAAAAGTCTCAGTCGTCTGTGGAGCCCTGAGATGGTCAGGGAGGGCATTCCACAGACGAGGGGCAGCAGAACAGAAGGCCCGATCACCCATGGTGCTGAGCTTAGTCCGGGGAAGGAGGAGGCGGTATGAGTGGGTAGAACGGAGGGATCGTGTTGAGGTCAGTGGGGTGAGTAGTACTTTTAGGTAGGGGGGTGCGTTACCATGGTTACACTGGTGAGTGAGATCTTATAATCAATCCTGGTGGAGATGGGAAGCCAATGAAGGGAATCAAGAACGGGGGTGATGTGTTTTATGTTTACGAACTCTCATCAGGATCCTTGCAGCACTGTTTTGAAAATACTGTAGTCTTAAAAGACTTTTATCAGGGATCCCGATGAGAAGTGCGTTACAGTAATACAAATTAAAAATAAATAGAAGTTGAGGTTTTCCTTCTATTAAGAACAAAGATGGCAGGAGACGGCACCACCCCTACTGTACCATTAAAGCCGGTGAGCAGAAATATGTGTAATGACCTTTTTTTTGGTTAACACTATGCTAATACCACAGCCAAAGTAAACACAAGGTACAAGTCCTTAGGTGTGTGGTGATTATGTCAAAAGATGATGTCACTAAGTTTGCACTAAAGAGCAGGTTTAAAATGAGAGCTGTGTAGGCTTCTTCGAAATAAGAGCACTGTCTTTTTAAATGGGATGTGGAGAGAGGGGTGTGTTAGTAGCTGCAGACATCCTTTGGGAGCGGTTTGGTGTAACTCAGAGGGCAGAGCCACCAGCCATGTTCCCAGAGACTCCAAAATAGTCAGGAAAACACAGACCTGCCGCTAGTGAGGAATGCGACCCAAATTGAAGTCTCGCGCTCTGTGTATCCACTTTTGGAGAGGTTTTGCCGGACAATGTTTCACATTTTCAGTAGATCGTAAGTGTGATTTTGTCTTAATATTTGATTCTTGGAGAGTTTGATGCGAGTTGATGGTTGTAGCACAGCTGCAGGCTGTGGTTTTTAAGAAACCTCTGCATCCACTCACAGTTCCCTCCACTGTATCTTCCACTAAACATGTCTTCTTCGTTAAGCAGGAAAAGTGCTGCACATGAGAGAGATTCAAGAGGAAGGTGTCGAGGGCAAAAACAAGGACACGTTTAGACTTGAGGAGGGAAACTATTCAGTGCCGGGGGCTACTGAAGACTTTAAAGAGAAAACAAGAAACTATTATTGACAGCATTGTACAATTTGCAGCCAATTACGCAGTAAAAGTAATTGTATCTGTCGACATCTGGTATTAATACAAATGTAACAATGGCAGCTGTAACACAATGGGAATAGATCATGTGCTGGATGTTGTTTTGTCGTGTTGTGTGGGAAGCAAGTCTCTGCCTTCATAAACTTGAGTGTTTGCCGGCTTCCTCGTCCAATGCCACAGGGATGTTTGAATATTCAGGTCAAGAAGTGAACAACACACTTCCTCCGTCTCGTCTACTTCTTTGCAAATGGTCTTATCACTTCCCAGAGTACTTTCTGCTTATGTAAGTGTTCGAGAGCTTTCTTGTTACTGATTTATATTCTCCTCGGTTTTTGCCAAAGAAAAAGAGAATAATTCTCCATTATTTTGCCTGGTTTGGCTTTGTATTCCATCTGTTCTTAAACACACAGGCAGTTAAATCCATGAGTACAGATGCATCCGCCATTCCTATGACCTTTACGTGTTTTAAGTATTCTCCTCATGGTCAAAGCTGATTTTTAAGTACTCTCTAGTATGTGACCGCCTTGAATCTAATAGACTGTAATTAAGGCATTGTTCATTTATTATGCTAATATTTTCACAATTAAATGACAAATCAATAGTGTCTGGTGAGGAATATCCATAGTAAACAGAAACATCAAAGTTTTAAAGGTACATTCTTGGTTGTGTATGTTTCTGCCAGTGGAGGAGGTAATAACTAATCTAACCTCAACATATACCTGCATACATATAGCCAATAATTGGACTTCTGCATCCACAACCCATGTGTCAGGAGTCATCACCAATTTTCCAGATTAAATCATGTTATAATGTTATGGGAGAGTTCACAATCACGCTGATGCCCAACTCTTCTTCAGTGATGAACATTAAGGGTGCCTATATAGACTCAAGTCTGATGACATCACTTTGGGCTTGATTTACTATATTTACACTTGTAAAAACGTGTATTAAATTTGATAGCACCCGTAAACATATGAGCAGGCTGATCTCCTAACGGTGCGCACAAAGGATCACGTCTGTCAAATGTTCAAAATGGCATGCGCTGTCTATTTAGTATGTTTGCCTTGAAGGGAACCCCCGACTATTGATACATTAAGGCATCATTATGCCATAAATGTTTTCTTTCATAAAGATACAATGTGTTTAGAACACTTAAAATACTGTCATTACTTTATAAATCCCCAAAGTTTATGACATATTTGACATACGCAGGGGGCCATTACTTTAATGGCGCTTTGCATTATGGGTTGATGACGTAAAATGGTTGTTGTCACGCCGAGCCGCTGTAGTTGGTTGATGTTTTCGTATCGTAGGTGAGAGAAAAATCCATATAATGCCGCTTTCTGCTGCTTTTGGATTTACTTTCCAGTCGAAGGGCAATATGGGAAGCGATCTAAGTCTTCACATATTTCTCAGAGATGAGAGGAGGAGAAAACAGTGGGAAGACACCCGTGGATGTAAACAAATTCCAAAGGACCCGCGTCTGTTTGCGTCACTTCTCTCCTGATGCATTTGGAGCATTTAGTCGACCACATCTGCTAAAGAGCTTACGGGTCATGCTGGTTATAAACAAAGGCTAAAACAAGATGCCGTGCCTACAATATTTCCACACATGGAGACTGAACGCCACGAGAAGCCAGTGACAACCGCTGTACGAAGCGGCAAAGATAGGAGATGCTGGACGCTCTACTGCTAAAATCTGAGCTAACTCACTGATGCAGAGAGTCTGAAAAAGGACCATCAGACATGACTATGACCATGGAGGATATCGTACAACGATGATATGATCTATGTGCCTACCTTGAACAGCTGCTGTCAAAAAGCGGAGCTCTTTACAAATAAACAATCTCCTTCATGGTTGCCATAGCAACACAATTCCCGCATAGACACCAGCGATTGTGTCCCACTCTTGCTTCATCACGTGTCTCATCGTATTCTTGTGTTTGCTCCGTTTGTGTAAAGCTTCCCAATTTGTCCTTGTCGATGTCACGCTCCGGTTCAAATAGAAAAGGCTGGTCAGATGACATTTTTAACTATTGAATAAATATAAGCCGTTAAGAAGCCGGCCAGTGCAAACATTTGATGTCACTACCCAGAACGTAGTGACATCAACGTTTGTACTCATTTTTTTTAAAAATGAGTACAAACTACAGGATATAGAGTAAATGTTACAAAGTGTCTGAAGCTGGTCAGTTTCATTCAATAATTCAGTGGAAGCTAAAAAGAAAAATATTTTTTTGGGATTGCTGTTTTCTAATTTTGAAATAATGAGTCAACCTGTCAAGGTTATTTGTTGCCTGTTTCAAAGCAGACTGAGTGAATACTTAGTAAGAACCAGTTGTCATCTTCTACAGAATCTTTATGCTTAGGTGAGTCACACAAGTCCACTTATCATAATTACTGGTGGTTTTGATCAAGACACTGAATGCCAATTGAGTCCCAGTGGTGCATGAATGATTGCGTGAATGAATGGGTAATATTACATGGACAAGTGGTGCCTTTGCACACAACCTCTGCCATCACTGTGTGATTGTTTGAATGCTGGCTTGTGTTGTAAAGGCCTTTGAGTTCTTCAGCTGACTGAAATGTCTAGACTACATGTCTAATCTGGTCTGTCCCTCTGATGTGCTCGTTTCTAATCCTGGCCATTCTCATCATCCCAAAGACATATCTAGCTCTGTCACCTCCAGATCTGCCTCCTGTCTTATGGTCAGTGCCATCGTCTCTAAACCATACAGCAGAGCTGCTCTCACTACACTTTTGTCTATTATGTATAAATAACTGAAGGTGTTGATACAATTGTATGAACATTTCCCTTCACTCTTGCTACTATTCTGTCGCAGACAGGTCTCGAAACTCATCTCCCCCCACTCCATCCTGCCAGCACTCGCGTCTTCACCTATTTTCCTTACTCCCTGTTGCTCTCAACAATTACCGGGAGTACCTCAAATACTGCACCTTCTTCACCTCGACTCATAGTTATTCTGTCTTGCTGCAACTGACTTCCATTCCTTTTATCTCCAGTGCATACCACCACCTCTCCAGGTTTTCCTCCACCTGCCCTCACTACAGATCACAATGTCATACATGAACTTCATAGTCCACGGAGACTCTTGCCTCACCTCATCTGTCAGCATGTTCATCAACATGGCAAACAAAAGGAACTCAGAGCCGATCCTTGGTGCAGTCCTATCTCCATATGTCATGTCCTGTACCTCTAACATACTTCTCTGTCACTCCAGATTTCCTCATGTGCCGCACACTTTCTGTAAATCCACAATGCAACTCCTTCTGTCCTTCTCTGTACTTCTCCATCAGAACTCTCAAAGCAAACATTGCATCTATAGTGCTCTGTCTTGGAATGAAACCATACTGCTAATCACAAACTTTCACATATCTTCACAACCGCGCTTCCACTCTCTCCCAGATCTTCATTGTGGGACTCATCATCCATACAGTATACCACTGTGTTTGTCACCCTTGTTCTTGAAAATTGGTACCAGTACATTTTTAATCAATTCCTCATTCATCCTTCATACTCCAAGATAGAGTTGAACAATCTAGTTCAAAAATCCACTGCTCTCGTTCAAAGACCTCCATACTTCTACCGGAATGTCATGATGTTCAGTCACCTTGCATTCTTCATCCTGTTCAAAGGTGTTCTCACTTCATCTTTAATCCTTTGACCTTCCTTATTTTCAGTTCTCACTTTCACTTGTTAATTTTTCCCATCTCTGTCCTCTCTCCTCTGATGCTTCTAGCCTTGCTGCCTTTCCAACTGGTCTCTCTGACACCAAATATATCTGTGATGGATTTTCATTGAACATTGTGGGATGGTGGGGCGTATGACGACCCCAGTATATTTCTTGTGGATGTAAATGAAAGGAAAGAGTTTTTAGTAAATTTATTTGGCTTACTTTTATTTATCATTACCAGATAGTGCTTTTCTGAGACATTCATCTATTCAGTGTAAATTACCTATATTGAAAAAAATTAGGAGAAGGGTTGCGCATGTAAGACAGAACCCATTAAATCTTGAAATAGAACCGGATAAAGGTTCAGATTACAGTATATGTTTCCTATCTCATGAACTTTGCAAAATAGAACTTGTTGGACAGTTTGGGTTACACTATGACAGTGATGGACAGGGTGGGCCATGTGTCATGGAATAAATTACTAACAGTTTGGAGATGCATCTTGGAGAAAACTGCAATTTGTGAAAATATAATTTTTTCTCAAATAATTAACAAGCTAGTAATGACACCTATGTGATTGAAAGTTCTGCTCTAATATAGTATGTGTACTTAATATGACAGTTACACCATCATGGACGATTACTTTCAGGTGAAATGGCATACTGGGGAAACTTGGTAGCCATGGTAAAAGCTTGCATTCTCAAGAGTGTTGTCTTGTAATTAAGATAAAATGTTAATAGTTATGTTTTTTTATGTGCAAAGAGCTGTGCATTTCTCTGATGGTCCACTGAACATATTCTGTAAATATGCAAAAGCAACCCGTAATGATGAACTGTAGTTATGAGAGAGAGAAAGATGAGTTATCAAGTTGTAGGCATTTGTCTTTATCCAATTAAGTTGGATCAGGTAGATAAATTGAGTTGGTTTTAATATCACAGAAACCATTTTTCATCACAACAGTCCTGTATTTATTTGCTTGGTAAATAGGTATGACATTTCACTGCAATAATTACTAATCCATCATGCAAGATATTTTTATTACTTCCTGTGAATGCATATGGATGACTGGTTGCACTTCGCCAGGGACTTGATGCCGTGAAACAGATTATTCCATAAGGCTGTGTGATAAAAACAAATTATGTGTAGTCTATTAAAGAAATATCCAATCCTGATGTATTTTACCCTTCAACGTCCCAAAGTTATTATTTAAATAAATACACAAATCATTGTTCATTGGTGAGTTTCCAGAAGGCCAGTAGTCATTAGTATGACATTTGTCCTTTGCTCTCTGACTAAAGCAGCCACTTAAGGAGTCACCCATTAGTGTGACATTTGACCTCATTATAAAGTGCCCTTACAATGGCTGTCCTGTTTTAGCCTCATCCCCCCTGCTGTAATTACTGTGAAAAGAGCGATGGACAGACACCCACACATAGGTGTTCATTCTAGCGTGACTATGTCCACTCTCCTGGTGAGGCTACATTATATGCTCTGATGATCCTTTAAACTCACATGGGAAAATACCTGTACCTAAGATGAGTGGGCATCACATCTTGCTGAAAATAATGCACTCAACACCCATGTTAAAAATATATCCAACTAATCTTCACAGATCATCGCAGGTAATTGACATGCTGTGCTTTGCAGCTGTTAGTGTGAACCACTGTGCCCAGCGGTTGTGTATCACAGCCAGCAGTCCTGCTCTCTTGCGCAGCACATACCCTTTAAAGCTAAAACCCATCCGGTCCTCTCCTCTTCAGAGCAGCACTTCTTCACTCCTTATTGGTCTCCTGCAGTGAGTGTCTTTGCAGATTTTACACTGAATTACCTCCCAGCCTAGCAGGGAGGCTACGCTCTCACTGTAATCAAGCTGTGCGTTGGTGTGCATGTGTGCGCGTGTTGGTGTGCTGTCAGACGGCCTGGCTCGGCGGCAGCATTAGCTCTCCGAACAATTGTTCTCCAGCCGCTTTATCTTAGTTACCAGCCAACCTTTCTCACAATGTAGTGTCTGCCATTGCTGTGAGTCAGGCATCCCTGCAGACTCCTAAACATCGGCATACAGGAGCGGATTATTTAGGACACACTAACCAGTGTGAAGCAGCTGGCATGAGTCAGCACCTCCAGATCTGAGGACATGGTTCACTGCTGGAAATCGGTGGACTGTCGCCCCCAGTTTGAGGGCAAGTAGCTGCCTCAATGGAAAGAGTTGAAGTATCCTGTAGCCTTGTCAATGAGTGATGTGAGAATGGACTGTCGATTTGGTGTGGTTTCAGCTGAAATTCAGACCTTCTGTGATGAGAGAGCAGGGTCCCAAGGCATTATTCTTAAGTTTCTACACCTCACCTACGGTTATGAGCTCTGAGTAGTGACCGAAAGAATGAGATCACAGATACAGGTGACCAGAATGAGCTCCTTTTTTTTCAGGATTGTGTGGTTCGGCCTCAGAGATAGAGCAAGGAAACATCTGTAGAGAGCTCAAAATAGACCTGCTGTTTCTTGATGATGAAAGGAGCCAGTTGAGTTGGTTCAGGCATCTGGGAGGAGACACCAGGGTAGGGGGACCGGTAGGAACAGCATACTCAATCTGCCCTGGAGCTTCTCAGGATCCATCCTGATTAGCTGAAGAGTCTAGCAGGTTAGAGAAATAGCTGGTATATCCTTCTTAACCTCCTGCCATCACAACTAAACCATGGATGGATGTCTTGTGTTTAAAGTGTATTCCCTCCTATTCATTTAGAAAATGTGTGCATCCATCCACAGCTCTTAACTGTTTTCTCTTCACAAAAGTCGTTACACCACAGCTGCAGTTTTATCCCCTCCTCTTTGGTGCAGCGATGCCTGTGGCGGTAACTCTGTACTCCACCTTCCAAGTATTATATCTCCTTTGTCTCGATAGTGCATTAGACCGCTGGCGGTGTAAAAACTTAAAGCGCTGAGTCTTTCAACCAGCAAAGGTGCTGTAAAGCATGAACGCACTGGATATGGACCAACACAGATTTTACTGTGCCCATTCATCTGCTACTCATCTGTTAAATAGACATTTTCATGTTTCCGTCTCACTGTCATTGTAATCTCTTGGACAGCTGTCTATGGCACAGCCAATCAGGACTCAACAAAGTCATGGATGACTGAGCTGAGAGGATGTTTTTTGATTGAGAGTGCCAGTATGAATGTGTGGAAATTTTGCTCTAAGGGTTATTGGCACAGGGAGCCACAAAGGGGCTGTCACATTAGCTGCTGCATCTCAGGCTCTCTTCCCCCACAACCTCTGCCTCTGTCTTCATCTCCAGAGATGATTCTCTCTCTGCAGCACGTCTGACTTTGACAGAGAATGAACTTTCCTCTGTTGCTCTGTTGACTGGATCTTTTTTTCCGGCCTGATTGGTGTTAACGCTTTGAGGGCTGTAGCCACATGTCAGTAGTTCAGCTAACACATCCACTGTTCTGCACCAGCGATATCTGACAGGACGCTCCCCTTCATATCTCTCCCTGGCTTCCCCTTCACTGCTCTTCCATGTGTCTCTGGTTGTGGTCCAGACGTCTGTATTCTCTTGCTACCCATTGCCCAACAGTTCGCTCCAGATGACAGTTGAAGTACAAAATGCTACATTTTACTGGCTTATCCAGAACTTGAAAGCTGTTGTATTGCCGAACAACATGGCAAAAACAGAAATATGAATCAGCAAAAACTTTTTCACACTGCGTCAAGAGTTTAACTTCCTCTTTGAATTGACAGCGCCACATTGCTCCCGCCAAGCACTAAGTGAGTGTAACCACATTAGCTGGGATGAAATGAGTGATCAGAGCCTGTGACAGCATACTGTGCAATGTGACAATCACGTAATTGTTTTATCACGGCCTGTGGTCCTTTCCACTGAGTCAGCGCCAAAGCAGTGAGAATAAGGGATATTTTATTCTGCCAGACTTGATACCGGAATAATGGCTTATTTGCCTTGTTGCCTATCTGAAGTTCACATGTTTCATAATCCAGCTTCAACCATTACTTTGTGGTTTTATGTATAGGGTATGCCTTACTACTGACTGGGAGATTTTCCACTCTGAAACTACTAGTGTTTGGGTTCAGGCCCAGGTGCAAACAGAATGTTTGTGGTGCTGGCTCCCTCAACATTTCTTTGGTTCGAGCAATTAGTATGACATCTTCAACATTTGCCACCGCAGTCATCGTTAAGAAGAGTTCAGGAAATTTGAGACCACAGGTACATTAATGTCTCTAAAACTCTGCGTTACATCTTAACTTCTTCACTTTGTTACAAACCTCTCAGAGGTGGGAAGCAACAAGGTAAAATCATTTTGTTAGAAAGTGAAAATACTTTGTAACTGTACTTTACTTGAGTCTTCAGGTATCTGAACTTTACTTCAGTATTATTTTCCTTGTCACTGTTTACTTTAACTTACTATACATCAATAATAAAAATAATAATAATAATACATTTTATCAACACGCTTTAATCCATACATTTTCAAAACAGACTTGTTACTTTAGTTGATTATTTTTATTTTTATTAATTTCCTGTTTTACGGAAATCTCGACAAAATATGTAAGAAAATAAACAGAATCCTACAAAACAAAACACCTTTCACCTCTACAGTGTTTTTATTTTCATTCTGCTACTTTGTACTTTTATTTATTACCCATTAATTCCCTATTTTTTTATTTTTATACTAATACCCTGTACTCTTATATATTTATATTTACTATACTTTTTAAGCCTATATTCAACTGCTTTTACACCAATACATTTAACACTTTTTTTTTAACTGTTTATACTACTACTTTTTAATTTTATTATATTTTTATCTTTCACACAACTACGCTTTACTTTTATACTTTTTACTCACATGCTTCTTCTTTTTTTTACATTCATTTTAATTTTATACTTTTACTTATGTACATTTACTTTCAATTTTTTTTTATTTTATACTTTGAGAACATTTCGTAGTCTGTACTTTTTCCACTTAAACTAGACTGGACAATATTTAATTAATATACACACGTGCTTTGTAAATGTCTGAAAGGTTAACATCTCATAATTGGTTTATTCCATTGGCCTATTTTGATGATTTGATGTTTAGGAGTTTTCTGTGTCTTTTGACATGGATGGATCATACCATGGGGTATGATTCATCCACTTCTCTTCGAGCGTCTGGTGGCCGGGCCTTCACCCATGGGGCCCGGTCGGGTTCAGCCCGAAGCAGGGATATGGGTCCGTCCTCTCGTGGGCCCACCACCCACAGAGGAATCCGCAGCGGTCCGGTGCATTGTGGATCAGGCAGTAGGAAAAGGCAGGGGCCTTGGCGGTCCGATCCCCAGCTTCTAAAGTTGACGGTGGGGACATACTGTCACCTCACTGATAGGGAAGGAGCTTGAGCTTGTCCGAGAAGTACCAACTAGATAAAGTCAGGCTCACCTGTAGGCACAGCACTGGTTCTGGACCCCGCCTTCTCGATGGGGGCTGCAGACTCTATTATGCTGGAGTTGCTTCAGGTGAGAGGCAGAGGGCTGGTGTGGGCTTACTCATAGCTCCCCAGCTTTCTGGCCATGTATTGGATATTACCCCAGTGGATGAAAGGGTGGCTTCCCTGCGCTTTTGGGTTGGGGAACGGGTTGGAACGGATACTGGAAACTCCATTGTCCTATTGGGAGACTTCAATGCACACATGGGCAATGACAGCGAGACCTGGAGTGGCGTGATCTGAACCCTAGGGGTGTTCAATTATTGGACTTCTGTGCTAGTCACAGTTTGTCCATAACAAACAACATGTTCAAACCTAAGGGTGTCCACCAGTGCACTTGGCACCAGGACACCCTAGATCGATAATCGTCGTATAAGCTGATCTGCGGCTGCATGTTTTGGACACTAGGGTAAAGAGAGGAGCTGAGCTGTCAACTGATCACTACCTGGTGGAGAGTTGAATCAGATAGCGGGATAGGAAGCCTGAGAAACCTGGTAGGCCCAAACGAAAAGTGAGGGTCTGCTGGGAACTTCTGGCCAAGAACCTTGTCAGGATGGTCTTCATGTCCCACCTCTGGCCGATCTTCAACCACTTTCCGGGGTGGTGGGGGACTTGGAAACTGAGTGGTCCATGTTCCATGCTGCCATTGCCGAGGCAGCTGCTGGGAGCTGCAGTCTCAAGACTGCCGGTGCTAGTCGCGGCGGTAATCCCCGACCTGCTGGTGGACACCAGACGTGAGGGATGCTGTCAGGTTGAAGAAGGAGTCCTACAGAGAATGGCTGACTTATGGGCCAGGGTACTGGAGAGGAGAGTCCGGTTGATAGTCAAACCTCGGATTCAGGATGAACAATGCGGTTTTCGTCCTGGTTGTGTAGCGCTGGACAAGCTCTATACCCTCTTGAGGGTGCTGGAGGGGACATGGGAGTTTGCCCACAGGTCCACATGTGCTTTGTGGATCTGGAGAACGCTTACGACCGTGTCCCTCGGGGCATCCTTGGGGGGTGCCCCGAGAGTATGCCCACTGCTACGGGCCATCCAATCTCTGTACTGTCGGAGTCAGAGTCTGGTTCGCATTGCCGGCAGTAAGTCAGACTCGTTTCCAGCTGCGGTTGGACTCCGCCAGGGCTGCCCTTTGTCACCGATTCTGTTCTTAATTTTTATGGATAAAATTTCTAGGCGCAGGAAAGTGGCAAACAGTGTCTGGTTCGATCCCGTCCCTGCTTTTTGCTGCTGATGTGGTCCTATTGGCACCATCGAACACTGACCTCCAGCTCGCACTTCGACGGTTTGCAGCTGAGTGTGAAACGGCCGGGATGAAAATCAGCACCTCTAAGTCTGAGGCCATGGTTCTAAGCCGGAAAAAAGGTAGAGTGCTCACTTCGGGTCAGGGGGGCATCAAGTATCTCGGGTCTTGTTCACGAGTGAGGGGTAAAGGGAGCGGGAGATGGACAGACAGATCGGGGCGGCGTCTGCAGTGATGCGGACGCTATATCGATCCGTTGTGGTGAAGAGAGAGCTAAGCTGAAAGGCAAACCTCTCGATTTACTATGTTCCGACCCTTACTTATGGTCATGAACTGTGAGTCATGACTGAAAGAATGAGATCGCGGAAACAAGCGGCTAAAAATTAGTTTTCCCCGCAGGTTGGCTGGGCTCAGCCTTAGAGATAGGGTGAGGAACTCAGACATCCGGGAGAGGAGCCGCTGCTCCTCCGCATCGAGAGGAGTCGGTTGAGGTGGTTTGAATACCTCCATGGGGAGGTGTTACAGGCATGTCCATTTGGGAGGAGATCCCGGGGCAGACCCAGGACATGCTGGAGATATTAAATCTCTCGGCTGGCTTGGGAATGCCCTGGAATCCTCCTAAAGTAGTTGGTGCATGTGGCCGGGGAGAGGAAAGTGTGGGCTTCCCTCCTGAAACTACACCATCCGCGACCCAGAACCGGATAAGCGGAGGATAACGAAACGAAACCCAGTGTATATTTTCTGATTCTACTTATTGAGATGCGTACCTACTGACACATAAAGCTCAGGTGTTTTTTGTGTCGAGGACATATAATAGTTGGGTCTATCCTCTGGTCAAAGCATATTGACGGCAAAACAAAAATGAGTAAACACCATGCAGGTCGGTTATCCCAGTAACACTGTGAACATCAGGCCATTTACTGTAACTCCAGAATTAACAGCTGGCCTCTCTGGAGAGGATTATTTTTTGTTATAAGTTATTTCAGAAGCTTTAGCTTTGGTCATTAGGGCCATTCTGCATGTTGGCTATTACAGTGATGTGTTATTTCCCATGTGAGGATTAACCACAACTACTCTTTCAAATCACTATTATTTAAGTTATTACACATTAATTCAGCTTATCTTGAGCTATCAGCGTAAAATACAGTCTCTATTGCAGTCAGCAAGTCAGTGTTTCAGGAGTCTAAGTGCCCGGACGCATGTATGAGTCTAGGGTTTGAGAATATATCAGATCTCAGACAGGCTATCAGATGAACCTCTTTTTACAGCATCCAGAGACAAAGCTCTCTGCTTGTAACCCAGGCCGACTCAGAATCCATTACTCCTCTCTGCTCGGGTCGGTACTTACTCCTAAATGAGTTTCTATTGAACTATAGCCGGGCATAGATCGCCGACTGGGCTAATAGGATTTTGGCTGGACATACTGGCATAACTTCCTAAATAGTGAATGTGCATCTGTATCACGCGTCAAATATGCATTTGAATGGCGACACATAACTAAGCAACATTAATTAATCAGAAAAAATGCAGTATTATCTACGTTTTTTTAGAGTTCTATTATCTATCATCCGTCCAATTTTTTTGACTTAAAGCTACTATTTTGTCAGTTTTGCATAAATCTGAGTGTAACTGCAAGATAAATTATCTTAAAAGTTTCCGCAATTGATTTAAAAAGTGGGGTATGGTAAACAAAGGAGACATAAACAGATGTCTTTAAGTACCCTTAAGTACTTTAAGTACCCTTAAGTACCCTGTCACCTTTATTTTCTACATATAAACCTCATCAGATGCTCACCTTTAGTAATAATAATAATAATAATAATAACTTATATTTATATAGCGCCTTTCATGAGACCCAAGGACACTTTACATCGAAGGAGAACAAAAATGCGACCAAAACAATTAAACTAAAAGGGGCATGTTCGGTGATGTTGTAGACTGTGGTAAACATGTGGTGTTTCAGGAGTTTTTTGAACATGTCCAGAGATGTAACGTTGCGGATGTTGACAGGGAGAGCTTCTGAGTCTGGTGTGGGGAATGGGACGAAGACCAGTGTCCGAGGACCGGAGATTCCGGTAAGGGATGTATGGGTGGAAGAGGTCAGAGAGGCACTGGGGGGCAAGGGCATTGAGGAATTTGTAGGTGAGAGGGAGGACTTTGTAATTAAAATGCCATGTTGTTTAGTTTGACACGGATGATTAAGTGTTATAGATACAGTATAAATAGCCCTCTTTGCAACATCTCCTGTTATTTTGACAATGTCTTTACAAAAGAGGTTGTTTTTGGCTTGACTTTTTCAATTATGCATTTCACTCAGTGCTTTAACTAGTTCTGTCTGTTTGCAGGAGCCGCTGGAAGTCTCCGTACAATCATTGCGACAGCCTTTTTAGCTCCTGCATTGTGTCTGAAATATTTAGGTGGCCTGAATGAAGCCCAAAACACTTGGACTGATCGGTGGCCAAGAGAAGAAAAGGGGGAGAGATAAACAGAGCAGCGACAGAAGCAGATAGTGGGATACCAGAGACTCTGACAGAATCATCTGAATGTTATCAATACCCCCACCTCTGAATCACTGAAAAACACAACAGAATGGGGGAGAATGGGAGGACGCCAGGTAAGGAAAGATAGTCAAGGACAAAGAAGGACGTTAGTTGAAAATAGGCTACGTTTGGGGAAGGGATGTAGAGAAGTGAGATGAGGACAGTGAACCCTGCTTTTAATACCACTTATTTATTTCAGAGACTAGAATACAGAACTTGTGATTGGATTTCATACGTCAGAAAGCGAATCATAAAAGCAGAAATAAAAATATATTTCTTCTGACATCCGTCTTTTTGTGGCAATTTCTTTCCACAAAATTATTCCAGAGGATGTCGCTACACTGGCTGGATCCTCAAATCCTTTTTTCAGGAATAATTCTTGCATGCTTCCTTTAAATTGGGCCAAATGTTAAAAATAATACCATAGGAAAAACACCACTACGCAGGCTTTGGGACTGTAAACATGCATGGACCAGTGTCCACGGTGGTTCATGCATGACGCCCCATCCCTTCCTGTCGATAATGGCACCTCTCACTAAAAACATTCTATCCCCTCCCCTCTGCTTACTTGACTCGCTCTCTGTTCTGCCCAGTAGCCAGTCAGCCAATCACAAAGCGGAAGACGGTGCAAACACACGCACCCTGTGGCTGTGCTTACGAATGATTAAAAGCTCCTAAAACTTGATTCTCGTGTAAACCAAGCTTGTGGTGTTCACCCTTGTGTTTTTATTTTCTTATTCCAGAGGGTTAAAAACTGCCTCAATGTGTGTGAGTGTGAATCTGACATAAAAATGAGAGTGAGCTCTGATCATACTGGACAGTGGGTTTGACCGCGAATGTGGCTGCCTGTTCAAAGTACTGCATTGGTAATCTGCCATTATGAGTGCTGTATTTCTCCAGGAATGCCCCTCCTACAATCATCAGAGGAAATGTAGAGCACACAGCACAACAGGGTCAACTCACATACATGGATTAGGATGAAAGCCCGAGACTGTTAACAGAATGCTCTCGCTCATTACACGAGGAACTCTTGTCCTCCCGTTGAGTGTCAGGGGGTAATGTTTGTCTACCTCGCCTGTCATAGCTTACATCCCTCGCTAGTATATATCTTTTCATCCTCTTACCAGTGTGAGGCATGTGTTCCGTTGATGGTTAATAGAAAAACAAGAGCACCAAGGGCTGGTGCTTGTATGTGCAGAATGTATATAAGAATGAACCTCCATTCCAACTGAATCAGTAAACAACTTAGGGGAAACATCATAAAGGAAATGCACAATTTTTCCACATGCGTTTGTCTCTTTTAATGACAACTAACTTGGCAAACATTACCAGTTTAAACTATAGCTAAATAGCCGCCATAAACACTATGGAGGGAATAACAGAAGGGAATCAGACATCTGTATTAATGCAAGGTGGACAGGCGGCGTGGCACACGAATGCGGCGCAAGAATCAAAGACGGGTTAAGCCGGGCGTCCACTGTATGATTCTACCCCGTTTCACACTTGCAAATGAACCTCAAGCCTGCTGGGTTGTCTGACGGTGTCAGTCCTTTGTTGTTTGTCGCACAGTTTACGCGTGGTCACAAGTGCCAATAAGTAGCCCCCCTACAGGGGTCGCATGACCGAAAGGTTTTCTGGCCAGTCAGTACTTTTGGCAGGGTGTCGACTTGATCGGCTGACATCAGCGCCTCTTTTTCACAATGAGTTAATACTCTATACATGTATAGAGTTAACACTCTATACAGCCAAATGTAGCTCGCTTACCTCCAAGTCTCTTTTAGCAAAATAAAATGCGTCCACAGCGTTCTAGACACCTACGAGTCCAGAAACATCGGCATCTTAAAACAAATAAAAGAAGTTTTGCCACACAAAATGGCAAAACATAACCAAGAAAGGTTGTTTCTGTCTTGTAAGCATGTTGCTAACAAATAAACATTTTTTTCTGCCTCAGAGCTTTCAAACAAAACATTATTGACAATAGTAAATAGCAACAACAGGCTGTAGGAGCTGGACGGGTCGCACAGTGTGAGCACTCATATCGTGCGGATGGATCTGAACGTACAGTGTAGGCAAACCAATCGCGACCTTCCGCACAAGTTTGATCCATACTGTGTGAGTTGAAATGAAATGGCCATGACACAAAAGTTGTACAGTGTAAGGCCAGCTTTCACAAGAAGAAAATCCTTTTATTTTATTTTGGAGATAACGGGTAGCTACCTTTTTTTAAAAATCTGTCTGCATGTGTATTTTGGGTTTATACCATGATTGGTAAAAACATTTCTTAAAAATAAATTCAGTTTGATCTTGCAGCAGATAGGTGTTATTTCCGTGCATGCGAGTGTGTGCATGTGACATACATTTTTTGCCACCTAAATCCATGTTTTTGAAATTAGGTCATCTAATGCATACATAGGACGTCACAGCAGATATCAAGCATGAAGTGTTACGCTTCCATATGTCTCTCTTGCAGAGCCAGAACCCTGGATCACTATTTAAAATCATACAGCTGATCGGCGTCATTTGGCCATTGTTTCGTTCAGTGTAAACAAACAAAGGCCTCAGGGAGAGGGGTTTTCGGTGTTCGCTGTTGGGCAGTTTCAGTGTGAAGGGCTGCTGTGTGTTTTTATAAATGTTAAGAGAGATGTCAAGAGGTAAAATTGATTTCACTTCCGTTTCCATAATTTATTTTCTTTGCAAAAAACATGGCTTCCTTCTGCAAAAAGGTGGTCGTATACACCTTTGCAGGGATAAGGAAGGTCCTTCTCTTCACAGCATTCATTGACGTACTCTGAACACAATGGTGGAAAAACTCACTCCAGTCTATGCTTTTACCCAAGTTCCTAAGTAGTTTTTATTATACAGCAGCATTGGCATCTCGTGTAATGTTTTAAAGATGCTTTGAACTACACTTGAGAAACAACGAATAACTTGCCAATGATAGCTGACTAACTATCACTTAATGTGGTATTACAAAAGATGTCTGGCAAAGCTTATTTAGTCATACTTAGTCATTCTGTTGACTTCATGACATGCTGGACGTTAACAGAACTTCAAATACTTAAAAGAAAGAATACTAAGTAGAGATTTGGACTAGATATCAATATTTTTTATGATCCTACAAGGTCATAGATACACTGCTCAAAGACACATGCTTTCTCTTCTATTTAGACTTCAAACACAACAAACAGTGGAAATATTGTTACACTCACCTAATGTGCTGTGGCAAAACAGTTTAAAAGAACATGGCTTCAGGAATGAACTTCCTAAAATCCCTCTAAGGTCTTCCCATAATGCAGTGGATAGTGTTGGCTATTTTTGAGTTTGTGTTGGTGTGTTTTTTAATCGGAGCTCTACAAACCAGATGGTGTTTTCTTCGTGGAAATAATTGATAATCAATGATATGATTTTATTTATAGCATTTCTGTTGCAGCACAGCTTGATTGAAATCCTTCATGCTTCCTCATTCCTTCATTGGCGAGTGAGCTTAGAACAGATATAGCGTGCTAGCCTGTCAAGCTGAGGACACGCCGACTTTGAGGCAAGAAGTGGACCTTCCTTTCTTCGTCATGCTCACACTCTGTCGCTTCACACTCACCATGAATGCTTGGTAATATGTACACTACATATGTTCCCTCTCTCTCACTTCCCCTCCTCAGACTCTGCGCAAGTGACTCACTCTTCTCACTTTTCCCACTCTTAGATCTCATCTGATGCCAAGGCTGAAAGAGTCTCGCTCCCATGAGTCATTGCTCAGCCCCAGTAGCGCTGTGGAAGCCCTGGACCTAAGTATGGAGGACGAGGTTGTCATCAAGCCTGTTCAC
Source organism: Lophius piscatorius (assembly GCA_009660295.1). NCBI lineage: Eukaryota > Metazoa > Chordata > Actinopteri > Lophiiformes > Lophiidae > Lophius > Lophius piscatorius. The sequence continues at coordinate 143,900 of VRLP01000489.1, forward strand.
AGCAGCATCCTAGGACAGGACTACTGCTTTGAGGTCAGAGGAGATACACACACACACACACACACACACACACACACACACACACACACACACACACACACACACACCTATGTGTCTCGACATTCCCACCACAGGCCTGGTTTATTTGAAGAATCCATTAGGTGGCCAGCTCAGATGGATGAGGTCCTACTCATCCATCTCCTACATGCATGATTAGGAGATGTTGTTTTTTTGACACATTCAAGGCGCCATAGCTGTAGCATAGCAATTTATAGAGATCCCAACCTTCCACCGTGTACAACAACTCGCAACATTTAAATAAAAAAAGCGTCCTTTTACCTGGTCAGTGGTCATCTGCCTCAACAAGTTGGGATTAATTACAAAGAGAGACATAGTTAAACTAAGAAACAGCTATAATACACTCAGAGACAACAGTTTCCAGCCATTGTTAAAAAAGAAATACCATTCAAAATTCTCAACCTTGTACATATTCTCTCAAATTGGATATATTTTTTACTGTGTCTTACATCAAGTATTTCCATACTTAACCTTGCCTGTATGAGTATAGGTAAGAGCGTTCCCACCAACAAGTATGTTAAAAAGCAGTGTGTGAGTGAGTATCAGGATGGTATATCCTAAAAGCTTCATTAGAGAACAAAGCTGCCTTTGAACAGGCAAATAACCACAAGTAGACCCCGACTCAGGATCTGCGACCTGCTGCCTTGATCAGTTGGGTTGAGAAAAAGAGAGAGAGCTAGAGTAAGAGTATTCATAGTAAATTGTTGCGGTTGTCAATTCTTTCTTTATCATCTTTGTCATGTCATTTTCATTGCACTATATATATATATATATTTTTTTTTATATATATATATTTTTTTGGTCATCCTATTCTTTTGCGATATTGGAAAGATTTAAACACGCCTACCTGACAATGTTGAAAAAGTGTACAATCTGCATCCACAGAATTTCATCAAAATACATTGGAGATGTCTTGCGGTAACTTTAAAAAAAAAATTCTCTACCATCCTGGAATGCTGTTTTTTGCTCCCTGTGGCAATGACAAAAACAATTTTCAGTTGACATTTTTTACTTAAATTTTTTTCTACATCTAGAGCTTCAACTATCCGTATTAGCTTTGCCTTAATTGTTTCCGTTGTTAACTGTTTGATTAAAAAAAAAAGCTCATCGCAATTACTGAAGAAAATGCAAAATTGACAATTTGGAAAAATTGTCTTAGGGTCAAAGGGTCAGATTGAGAAGGCTTGCATTAAGGGTTGCATACTTATTCTCATCAGTGGATTGAAGTAATTTCCAACAAGCCTATAATTAAGCTCTAATTACTATTAGATTCATGTGAGCATGATTGAATTTTTGCAGCTGTGGCCTTTGGTCGTGTCAGGGTGAGAGAAAAATAATGAATGTTTTCTAACGCATTTGCGACCTCTGCAAAGAGCAGAAATCTCGACTCTCTGAATCATTCCTCGCATTGCATAATTCGGATTCTTTTCCGTGCATTCTCTTCTCTCTCTCTGTCCCGCTGTGAATGTTGGATTGATCAAGTTATCTCCCAGCCCGCCAAGTAGTCGTCTTAATCATCCGTCAATTAACATCATACAGTCGTTCTTAGTTTGCTAATAGGCTGTCATGGGACGCTGTGATGCAAAAGTGTGTCAGTGTTAAGATCTTCCAAATGTTACATTCAGACGTCAGTAGGTTGTTAAAGCAGGGTTAAGGACAAGTTTACTGTAGATCCGGATCATGTTGTTAACTCAAAAATGGCAATTTTTGGTTTTCAGATTAGGCCGTGGCCTCAAGTCATATGCAAACCAAACAGTGTGATTTATTTTGATAATAGAGTCAAATGGTGGAAAGAAATGTCGCACGTATGATTTCTTTAAGTGAATGGCGCAATTTGGGGGGTTTGCATCATTTGCACGAACAGTGTTGGAACGTCGCATTGCATGTGAACGCAGCATCAGTTTGAAATATATCATTTTTTGGTATTCCTAAAATAAATGTACTGTAATATGTATTGTATATGTGTATATGTAGTATAATTCCTAGAAACCTAATTTTATATTTAACTTGAAATATGGTCAACTGCAAAAATTAATGTTCACTGTGGGAATATTGAACAGTCAATGAATGACAAAAATCAGCAGAAATTCCTGATATAATGAAGTGACATGGCTGAAAGAGGACATAAAGAAACACACCAAACAAAATCCCCTGTAAAAATGACGAGTGTAGTATGTAAGTATTAGTGACAAGTGTGTTATTTTATAAATCAGACACTGATCACCCAGCACTGCACCGTCTTTAGAGAGACATTTTGTTATTCGTAATGTATTAGCAGTCATCAGGAGATACTGTGTTGAAAAAATTATTTGGTAGGCGTTCATTAAAAACAAAAAAAGTTTGAGAACCACTGCATTTGATTTAATTTATCCTTCATAAGTCACATACAGTCATACAAAGTACAATATAGTGACATTATTTCTCGTCATTTGACCCATCCCTGAGGGAGCAGTGGGAAGCGCCCGGGGAGCATTTTGGGTTCAGGTTCTTGCTCAAGGACCCTGCGGCATGTAGACCTGCTGGAGCTCGAACCAGCTACCTTCTGATCCTCTGATTGGGAGACAACCACTCTACCACTGAGCTACAGATGCCCCAGATTATACAGTCATCAGTCATTACATCATAACCACCTGCCTAATACTGCGTAGGACTCCTATTGCTGCCAAAACAGCTCTGACTCAAAAAACCTCTATACATGCTGATTTCAAATATATTAAATCCTTTAAGTTGCCAAGTTGAGCTTCTATGGATCAGCCGGTTAACTAGTTGTCCTTTCTCAGACCACTTATGGTAGGTACTGACCACTGCAAACCTGGAACACCCAAAAAGACCTGCTCTTCTGGAGCTGCTCTGACCCAGTCTTCTAGCCATCACACGTTGGTTCTTCTAAAAGCTGCTCAGATCTTTACACTTGTTCATTGTTCCTGCTTACAGCACATCAGCTTAAAGATCAGTAGAATATTCATTTTCTCTCTCTCACTCTCTCTCTCTCCATTTCTGCATTAGGTCACCACCTCCTCGGGAAGTAAATGCTTTTCTTGCCGTTCATCGGCCGAGAGAGACAAATGGATGGAGAATCTGAGGAGAGCGGTGCAGCCGAACAAGGTGTGAATGTAAATGTGCAATAGGCGGGACCAGATGGTGTGTGGCAATCACAAATAAGTTGGATTTCAAGTGTCCCCAAAGCCAAACCACATTTTGCAACACTGAGTGTGAAAACAACAAGGTGTTGACATGGTACGCCAGCTCATGAAACGATCCAATCCCGTATGTTGACATCCAACTTCATTACTGCAGAGCTGAAGAGCAGAGGACACAAAGGTTGCACAGACAGACACTCCCAAAGTGTTTTTCTCCTGAGCATGGACACCATCTATAACCTTAAACTTGAAGTGGTAGAGGCAGAGTAGTAAACATACTAATGTCTTACTGTCATAGCGCTGTTGCTTCTTCCTCTGACGTTTGATAAGTTATAAGTAAAATAAAAAGGTATGTAATGTTTGAGTCCTTCTCTTCTGATGTTGGCCTGGATGCCATCTCTTGCTTTTCATAATTCTGTGATCCAAAGAGATTCGAATCATGCAGGGTATCATATTCTTGGAAACATAAACTCTAGAAACAGATATTGAAATTATTTGAATTGGAAGAGGAACAATCTGGATTTGGATTCTAGAGATTTAATTTACACAAAAATATTGGCTGCAATCACCAGAAACGAGCATTTACAAAGACCATTTCAATCGGGATAGAATAAAGCAAAGATATGAAGTAAAGGAAAATAAAGACTTTGGTGCTCAGACTATTTGGGGAGATATGATCTTGAAGGGTATCTGCCCTGAACAGCAGCAGGTATATCCAACCTTTGAAGTATGGAACCTGTTGGTGGTGGCTGATGACTCTGCTGAGACTGATGAAAGATGAAGTCGGTGGATCTGTGTATGGACGAGGAAGTGGAGGGCGCACCTACCAGAAGCGTGACGGAACTAGATGAATGGGCAGATTCATATTTTAAAAGACAGCAGTGATATGAAGATGATGGACGAAGAAGGTGTTTCATCGTGATATTGGGAAGATGTGGTTGGCTGGTGGGCTCAACTGATATTAGTGGACAGCCAAGACCGTTAAGCCGATAATTGAGACTGAGCATGCCTGATAGGTGTTCAGTCTTCCTGACTGAACTTTCGATAGAGCTTCATTTATCAAGCAGCTAAATGTCCAGAGAAAGCATCAAGAAATATTTGAGTAAATGAAAGTATTTTAATTTCATTTACATTTTTGTCCATAATAATCCACTATCACTGAGGACATATTTGTTATGAGTCTAAGGATTCAAAGTAATGCTTCATGCAGGCCACATTCCAGACTCAACCTGTCAAATTTTGTGATTTAGAGTCTTGTATTTGTCACATGACCTCACCCTGAAGTCTATTTATGTTGCTGCTTTTTGTACAGAGATGCCATCCAGTAAAAACACACATTAAGTCATTTTCAATACCTGTCTGGCAGAGATAAATGAAATTTTAATCAAATACAGTGTTGTAAATATTAAGCCTGCACCATTGAGCTCCCGTGTAAGAGGATAATTACGGGTAATTATATTATAAGTCAATTTACAGATCAACTGCAGCAATTGCATTTCCGTGTGCATGAAATGAACAACACATAAACATGCATTCAATTGCTAATTAAACGTATTAAGACCCATCATTTACGGTAGCGGGGCAAATTTCCTTTTACAAAAAAGAGATCATTTGTAGAAAAAAGTCAATCGTTTCAATCCTCAGGAATAATTCTTCATACATTCAGTGCAGGAGAGAGAGGCGGTACAGGAAAGGAGAACACCCCCACTGTCTGTAACCACGGTGGCGCAGTGGTTACCGGCAAGAAGGTACCGGGTACGAATCCAGCTCTGCCGGCCTTTCTGTGCGGAGTTTGCTTGACGCAGGGAGAACATCTGCGTGGCTTTGCTCCGGGAAATCCGGCTTCCTCGCACAGCCCCAAAACACATATAACATAGGTGAATTGGGGACACTAAAATTGCCAGTGAGTGGTTGTATGTTTCGGCCCTGTGAACGTTGACACTTTGGACTTGTCCTGGGTGTACCCCGCCTCTCGCCTGATGTCAGCTGGGGTAGGCTCCAACCCCCTGCGACCCTGAACAGGATAAGCGGTTGATAATGACTGAATGAATGTCTGTAACCAGCTGATTGTCTCAGAGTATCCACCGAAAGCAAGTTTCTGCTGTTGGACAGATTCCTCCTTTTATATTCCACCCAAAGCAGGAACACCTGGAAGCACAGATGCATTAGAGAAAATTTGCTGACTTTGTACAAAAATTTGTAAAATTAATAAATGCTATCTAGATACGTGGTGTTTTGCGTCTGACACGAAATCCATCTGTTAAGCATTTTATCGCATAGGTACCACTGCTCACTCCTTATTATGAGAGACCCTCTTTCTAATACTGTAATTAATAGCTCCTCTTTTCTCTTCTTAAATAAATTTAAAAAATCAGTTGCTGCAAATTTGTTAAATAATGAGGAGATTGGAATTTATTTTTCAAAGACTTTGAATGATATCAATAAAGTAATCTTTGTGCATTTAGAATTTCAAAATAAAGGTTATAATTCAGCAAAATTCTCTCGCACAGATATTTGTAGGTGGCCAATTCCAGTTAGCCTTGCCGCCTGAATAATCGTTCAACTAACTCACAGAAAGAGCATTTTACAGTCCACAACAGTCCACAAGTTTCAGTTTGTTTGGACCACTTGAGTACCGTTCTTGTTATTTCTTTCATGTGTAAATGTGTGTGTGTTTGTGTACAACAAAGTCAGTGAAAGAGAGAGCTAGAAGAACGTGAGAGCGCACTTTGTCGAAGCGAGAGAATACTTCACCGTGTTAGATCTTATCATTCTCGACTAATAAGGAGAATCGATCCGCTTAAATTTACCGTTTAAAGGTTACAGTTAGGCTTTTGCATGGCAGCAACCCACGCCCGAAATGACCTGTTTTTATGTATGCACTTAAATGCCAGAATTAGGAATTAAGATTACAGATTGTGATCATGGTTGATCTAGGTTCCAACGGGGTATGTGTACCCCAGTCTGAAAACTAAAATTTAAAACAAAGCTGTGAGCTTTTCATGCAGGTAACTCGAGCTGCAATGCTGTATACGTACCACATGCAAATTGTCTTCCTTCATCATCCCCCAAACCCTCCACATTTGACAGATATATATATATACTACAAACCCAACATCCACCTGCGGACTCCGGTTAAGATCGGGGTCAATAAGTTTGCCCATTGATCCCCAAAATCGCTATGTAATTATGTCTGCAGGAAGTTCTCAGACTAGATGTTCTGATGTTGTAATGATAAAGAACAAATCATGAGTTGTCTGAATGAAATTTGTGAGCTGAGATGTAATTTTGAGCTAATTTTGAAAAACAATTTTTTCCTTAATTTTCATTGCTAAGGATCCTGGTAAACAAAAAAAAAAAAAGTAAAACCCTACTGACCCACTTTGTATCATTTTATCTTATCCCCAGGACAACAGTCGGCGGGTGGAGAACATGCTGAAGCTGTGGGTGATTGAGGCGAAGGACCTTCCGGCCAAAAAGAAATACTTCTGCGAGCTTTGTCTGGATGACTCACTCTACGCCCGCACAACCTGCAAACTCAAGACGGACAACGTCTTCTGGGGAGAACACTTTGAGTTCAATAACCTTCCTCCCGTCAAAAACATCACAGCCCACCTTTACAAAGACACGGACAAAAAGAAAAAGAAAGACAAAAACAATTACATCGGACTTGTCAGCATCCCCGTCGCAGCTGTTACAGGACGCCAGTTTGTGGAGAAGTGGTATCCAATCAGTACGCCCAACCCCCCCAAGGGGAAGACATCTGGGCCTATGATAAGAATCAAAGCTCGCTATCAGAGTATGAACATCCTTCCCATGGAGATGTATAAGGAGTTTGCAGAGTACACCACCAATAACTACATGCTGCTCTGCTCAGTGTTGGAACCCGGGATTAGCGTCAAGAACAAGGAGGAGATGGCGTGCGCACTTGTCCACATTCTTCAGAGCACTGGCAAGGCCAAGGTTAGTTCCAGTAATAGCTTTTATCTCCATTTTCCCCACGTTTTATGCTCGTCATTTAGAAATTCTGGAACCATCTAAGCCACAAGACAGAGAATTGAACTGCTCCTCTTCTGCCTGCTGAACTCTTTACCCCCCTGTGCTGTAATGTAGAGCAGATAAAGACCATTCAGACAGGTGATTTGCACAAGCCTCTATTACAGTTTTAACTCGAGCTAATCCCTTTCGTCTATCCCTGCAGGGCTTCACGGCATACAGATGCAGGACAGAAGCACAATATATCCACCGCTGTCTGTAGCACCGCAAGCATGAGAAGATTAGTCTGCCCCAGCAGGAGCTTAGTCTCTTATGGCAGCACGCCAGTGGAATCAGATATTCTCTTATCCATCCAAAAATAGCTTTATTCCACTTTGCTGTGAAAGCACAGCGTATGTCTTTTCAGAGACATTTTGACCCGGCAGCCCAGCCAACCTACTGGCTGCTGAAGACAGTGGATGAAAATGAGGCCAGAACAGAATCGATCGGTTAAGTAATTAAAGCCAATATTTCAGAAACAGGTCATTCATTAGCATTTTTCAGTGTTGTCCACTATTTTAAAAACAAAGCAATTAACCTAGCAATCGAGGAAATAACTTATAGATGAATTAGTGACATTAAACTGATACAGGAGTCGGGGTTTTGTCATGGGAATGAGCAGCGTTTTGTCCTTGTAATGTCTTCCTGCAATGGAATGTTGCCTCGGGCTTTTCTCGTCATTGCAGCATAAATGTCTTCGTCTTCTCTTCCTCCTCGTTTGCAGTGACAACTTCTTTTTCTGTGTAATTTTCCTGGCAGTGTCTCATCAGCGGAGCGATGAAACTTTCTTTGACTTTATCACGGCTCAGTGGGAAGATGAATGGCCGACGCTTTAGAAGTGGTACCTATCCACACTGTTCCATCACTCAGCGGGTTTAGGGACCGGTAGGTGCTGATTGATGGAGGAGAGAACCTTTACTGGTCTCCAGAGGGACGGTCATAGCCTTGATTACTTCCAATTAATCCACACTTTGTGAGCAAAGCAGTATGTTTTTATTTCTTTCACACGTCCTTTCCCCTTTCACAGAGCCTCAAATAACTTCCTCACTACATCTGTATTCAAGATTTTAGGAAATCATTTGAATGTAATCTTTGGAGAGCTGTATGTAAAGCTGCTATGGGCTTCAGAAAAGTTGTCATAACAGCCTTGCGAACTGACATGAAACAGAAAAATTAAGAAAGCTGCGGCAAATATGTTGAGCGACGATGTTGCTATTGAAGACTTTGTTTAACTGATGGTGATGTGGTCTGACACATTTAGGCGGCACACATGCACACATGAAGGAATATACCTCTTTCACTTTTGATGGATGGATCAGTCATGGATCAGATGCCAAATCCAGCACACGTCAGCAAACCGCTTATTTATGAGATATCCCCGAGGCCTAATTAGGAATATTCTCCGCTGCTGCATTTTGGCCAATGTTTTCTCATTTACAATCCAGTACTCAGTTTCTGTTTTCATGCACTGCCAAGCTTGGGTGCGGCTTTTGCAAACATTGGTGAGTTTTATTTAGGAAACCGGCAATTTGGTTGTGCAAAGATAAACTCTGGAAAATCCTGTAAGCCTGGATTTATTGTTTTTTGTAAATTTTAAATAGAGCCTCTGGTTATTTACCCCTCTCCTTGCTATTGCTGTGAAGCCTTCCGTCTGCTAATCCACAAATCCAGTTTGTCCAAACGAAGAGACACAAAGACTTTGCTGGTGCATCACACTGTCACAAAAGAGGAGGCTCTCTTATACCCAGAAGCGGTGAATGGGAGGTAAATGTTTTGGTAGAAGTTCTGAAGTTTCTGCATCCTGTTCACTCATCTGTGCACAGGTGGGGAGCAGCTTTTAATGACAGCTGGCTACAGAGATGCATGTCGCAGGTTGTCAGGGGCATTAGTATGCAACATCCATACTTCTGTTTCTTGTTGTGTCTCTTTGTCACCCGTCACTGAGTAATTACACCCCAAACGCTCCGCTCCATCGCACAATCCTTGATTTATTTCTTGTTCTCTCTCAACTTTCTGCCTTCGTCTTCCTTCTTCTCACTTTTTCATGCTCCATTGTGTCTTGAGACCAAGGTGTGTGGAGAGATTTTATTACTGATGGTGTATTGATGACTTGCTTGGCAGGCCTTGCACCATTGCACAGATGCCAACTTTATAAAGAGGCACATATGTATTATCACAGTAAAAGGGGGTTGCTTATAATCCTATACAGCTTTATGTTGCAGTTGTTGTAGTTAAGTTTGGCTTTAGACAAGGCTGCACAGTAACATTGTGGTTAATACTGTTGACCCACAGTAAATCCCAGAAGATTTTGGGTTCAGATCCACCCGAGGTCCAAGGGTTTGGATGCTCTCCCTTTATTTGCATGGGTTTATCTCCACAATATAGGCAAACCATTTTAAGGATTAAGGTTCTTATTTGACCCAGAAATGACCAGGAAACAGAGGTTCCAAATTAATGTCCAATTTATATCTAAATTGTTTACCGGGATATTCATCCTCCTGTTTGCTATTGTTACTAAACAAAGAAACAAATAAAAACAATCATAAATGTACCACTTAAATTGTCTAACATCTGAAAAATGAAAATAACAAAAACATTTCAAATAATAATTGTGCAAGTATACTCAAGCATAATATTAAATCATATTAACTCAAAGATCAGCCTTTAAATATTGCCAATTCTGAAATGCTGATCGCATTGAGGTAAATCAAGAGACTAATGGCAAAAAAAACTCAATGGAGGAAAAATTTGCAGATAAAGATGAGGAGGGCTTTTTCCTCACATCTGTTTATACTGTAGAGGGGGAAGGCAGCACTGAATCACCACTTGGGGTCCCTTGTGGTGAGGGAGGGAATGAATCTTGCAGTTTCAAACAGTATGTGTGAATTGTTTTTATGTCTTTTTATTGCTGTTTTCATGCACACCCCATATATGTGTAGCTAATCCATTCACTATGGAGATCGCTAAAAAAAACTTTACTTCGTGGACGAACACAACTATGTCTCGAAGCTAGTAATTGATGCCCTGAGCATATGGTAATGTACTCTCTACACAGTGTTACTGATTTTCATTACGGCAAGAATCTCCCAGCAATCACTTCGGCGCATCTTCATCCAGCTGCCCTAATCCTGCATGGTGTCAGACTGACAGCTGGCAAAGTGGAAGACCTGTTAAATATTCTCTGTAGCTCTGCAAACTAACTGCAGCACCGTTAGTGAGTGAATTTTGCAGTGTGATAACCATTGAAGGATGTCACACAAAGTCACAAGTAACCAGGATGGCAGTATTTTTCATGTATGGAGCCTACAGGAATATTTATAACTCTGTGTTCATGTAAATGTCATATCCTGATTGTGATCAATATCCCAATTAGTCTACAACCAAGATACTTATGTGCATGTAAATGCAGTCTATGTCTCGGCCCGGAAACGTACTGGTGTTTTGTCCAGGGTGTACCCAGTCTCTCACCGAATGACAAATAGGATAACTATATATACTCTATACTCCTGCCCAACCCTTCATAGGATAAGTGTTTCAAGAGAATGTGTGATTTTAATATTTTGAAGCTCCTATGTCAGCTGAAATCAACATGAGAAACCAGTTCTAATATTTATTATCCTTTTAGGCTACAATACTAGTCTGTCTGCTATGCTGTGGCACAAGCCATCATGTGCATTCACCTACGCGGGTCTCCTAAAAGCTCCATAGCCTCAATAAGAAGCTTTTTACTATGTGAGAATGGGCTGGACAGTGTCACCTTTATTTAACCTGAAAACATCCGCTCCTGGCAGGAACCCTCTGTTATTGATCTAGTCTTGTCGACACCACTGCTCTCAGAAAGATTATGTTCTAATTTTGTACCTACTCCTCTCAATGGTGGCAAATATCAAGATTTATCCTCATGATAACCGGCTGCCTATAAGAGGTGGCGCTCCGGTTAGTATGTCATTGCGTTATTATGTTTCTGCTCCTCAAGGTAAACCAACAGCGAAATGGGATTCTCTCTTCTCTACATTGTCTGCTGTTAATTGTCATTGACCTGTAGGATAGGCTTCAGTTAAGTAAAACACAGGCATCTCATAAAAGCATCCAGTGCCGTCACTGGGCTGTGATGCTCACCGCCACAGCCGTGGCATACAGGAAACGGCAAATTATTACTAACATGACGTTTAGAGCTCTGATCGTTCTCTTTTCCAGTGTTCATTCATTCACCATAACAGCTTATCCTGGTTAGGGTCGCAAGTTCATCACGGGACCGACTCATAGAGTCAGACAACCATTCACATTCACATACACTAATACGGTCACAAACGTCCTCGAAATATCCAGAGAGAACCCACGCGGACACGGGGAGAACATACAAACTCCACACAGAAAAGCCGCTGTTAGCATTAATTTGCCTTATTTTGTGTCACTGTGGTCATTTTCAGGAGTGTTTTAGTACGTAAAAAATTCTTAATTTAAATAATCATGTTTTAAGATTAGCAGGTTAGCATGTCGGCATTGATGACACGAAGCAGCATAAACGAGTCCTACGGCAGCTACTATCTGCTATTCACTACTTAATTCCAATAGCTGCTCATTGCTACTTGTTGCTTATTTCAACTAACTGCCAACAGCTGCTAAGTTTTCTTAGCTCCTGATTGCAAACAGCTGTAACTGGGACCAGCGTCTGACGTCTACTTGCTACTAACCAGGGATGACCCCAGCCAAATTGGTGCCCTACACAGAATTTGGTTATAGTATCTAGAGTACTATATATATGTAGTAGAATAAGAAAAATAATAACAGCCAGTCTTTCAACATAAATAACTTACTTAAAATGAAGTTACTCAACCTGAAATGAATATACTGTTATAAACAGCAATTAAATAACATTAACAGAAATACTTAATTTATCCTATAAATTTAATTTATATAATCAAGCCGTCTTTGTTTTGTTCACTTATAATGATTATCTATTATTTACATTTTTGAATATATAACAAATAAACATAACAATAATTTATTTTATATATATCGTCATCATACACAACAATTAAATTATAATATCCATTATGATATGATTATTATTTTATTGTTTTTGTTTACTTCTCTGTCAACAATAAACTGAAATGTTACGTGTTCTTCGACCTCTGGCTCTCTTGAATAAAACCGATCAACTTATATTGAAATAATAATAACAAATCGAATTTTATGCAAAAATAAATTGATGTTTGACAATAAATTCCAACTTCTATGACCAACAGCTGGTCAGTTTGCTGCTCCTGTTTGTCAGACATGAATGCAGATTGAAAAACGTGTTAACATACATCGATGAATGACAATAAAGACTGTTTCTGGAAAGTCAACTTAATTAGATGTCCGGTATTAGCAGTTACAAAAAATGAATGAATGAATGAATGTCCAGAACAAGTTGAGCCTCTCTTCCTTTCTCTATCCTGAGGTGAATTAGGATAATCTCTAATTTAAATAATTTGACTTTTAAACATTTTGTTTTAACATACCTGCAGGTGAATTTCTACATCTCTCTCTATCACCTGTGCTCTATCTCTCGCTCTGTCTCTACATGGATATCCATGTATACATGGATATCCATGTATACATGGATAGGCGCTGACGGTATGAGTATTCATGTATACATGGATACGCACCGACGGTATGAGTATTCATGCATACATGGATACTCACCGACGGTATGAGTATTCATGTATACATGGATACGCACCGACGGTATGAGTATTCATGCATACATGGATACGCATCGACGGTATGAGTATTCATGTATACATGGATACGCACCGACGGTATGAGTATTCATGCATACATGGATACGCACCGACGGTATGAGTATTTATGTATACATGGATTTCCACTGACGGTATGAGTATTCATGCATACATGGATATGCACTGACGGTATGAGTATTCGTGTATACATGGATATGCACTGACGGTATGAGTATTCGTGTATACATGGATATGCACTGACGGTATGAGTATGAGCATGGTTTAGGACTGTGGGAGGAAGCAGGAGTGAGAAAAAACTAACTCCCCTCTTGCTCTCTTCTCTCCTGTAAAATTTGCCCTACAAAGTCATCGAAACCTCAGAACATTTATCGCTGCATGATTTTTTTTTTCATGGCTGTCCCCTGAAAGCTCCGAGCAGGCTCTGCGAAGAGAAAGATTTATCTCTGCAAGGATGCTCAACACATCGATCTGGAAGCCTTTCAACGTCTCGCTCAGATTACATTTATTCTGCCTCTCTCTCTCTCCGTCTCCACAATCACTCTCTTCATGAATTTGATTTGTAGATATTTTGTTGTGTATGTGCAACAGATGGTGTACCAATAAAGTGTTGACAAAGAGTAGGATGCATTGAATAATAAGTCGATATTCTCTTTTTGTGAATAAGAGGCTGTTTTCATTACTCCCTCTATAACTCCATATCCTTGGTAACATGCTGAGCTCCACCCCAAGTAGTCAACCAAGTTCACCTTGGCTAGCTGTTTAGATGATAATAATGTAACTTGTCAATCATTAATATCCATTCCTGTTGCCTGGAGGACTCACGGACCAATCTCACCATCAGCTGAGACACGTGGCATGTGCGAACTCACTTTGAATGATTTGATAGATGCTCAGTTCTTTTCTGTCTCTATCTCTGTATCTTAACTCTAAAATCCAGCTGCATGCCTGTGTGGATGGTGATATCGGTACATCACTTTCAGATCCAGACATAAATATCTGAACTATCAAATGGATTATCAATACATTTATTATGATGTAGTGACCTTTGCTAACCGGATTTTTCCCTTACTCCTTTCACTGAGAGCCTAACAATCGTATGCGCCTGCTAAAGGGCGGCATGTAAGGTTACTTTTCTCCACCTCCTTATACACATTTACATAAACATTTACATATATTGCAGGGGCTTCCAAATTTTCTATTATAAAAAAGTATTTTGAATGACCTGTGGCTCATTTGTTTTGCTGCGGGTTGCTTCTTGTGCTGATAAGTATTATATGTTAGCATACTAACACACTAGATTCAGAAGATGAACATGATAAACAAGAACGGAAGAAGCCTCTTGGATGAGAGGTCAAACGTCTTCAAACCAAAACGGAAGTCCAGTTGCTTTGGATTCCACCCACATGGATCACCATGACCTGGAGGCATTAGAATCTAAACAGTCGGATAAACATTACTAGCTAGCGTGCTAGCTAGCACTGTCACTGTGACCTTGTTCACATACAGGGCTAGCAGTAAGCCCAACGCACAGCTGGCTATATCCAAAAGCCAATAACATCAACATAAATGTCAATTTAGGTGAGACAATAACATTTTCTTCTTACTGTTTTCTGCCTTGTGAGATAATGTTGACACTTCTAGAAAAAGTACTGGAAGGAAAATGAACCTGGAATAGAAACAAGTAGAGAGAAAGGGTTACCTAAGTTTTTTCAAGCCAGGTTTAAGAAGCAATACTAGGCCAAATATATCATTAAAGTTGACGGAAATTACGTTAAATTCTCTAAAATCCATAAGATAGCTTTGTGGACTTGACACTTATTAAAATTACAAGACATGAACACAAACAGGGAATAAAAGAATGATCGAAATGAACGGAAAAGTAAATAGATTGTGTCAGCAAAACCTGTTGTTTGGATGCTGACTATGTTTGCTCCGAGACCCCCTCCTGTCAAACCTATCTTCATAATGACCATGTGCATTAAATCAGGAGAGCTGCAGCCTTTCCTGTTTTTGTATTGAACGATAAGCTTCTGCGCCTACGGGAGAAACCACATCCTCCATTTCCATTGGACCTCCGGTCCTCTCCGTCAGCCTAATGTGACCCTCACATGAAGCGCCCGAGGCTATCGCGCTGTAATACTAGCCGCCGGTCTCTAGGGAGAGAGAGAGAGAGAGAGAGAGAGAGCAGGGGATAGAGTGTTATATGCATCCCTACCTCCTCACATCCAGTTGTTTTTGTTTCTTTTTGTAATAATCCAGCTCCTGTGCCCCTGATATTTTATTTGAAACTATTGGAATATTTCCATGTCATGCCTTGCGGTGTGTTTATACACACACTTGCCTGAATATTAACACTAAAAAGCATCAACAAGTAATGTCCATTTTATTCGTTACCTAATGAATCAAATTTGTTCTACAGTCCATGATTTCTCCAGTAATGAGGCTTTATAGCTACACGCTGTGTTAAATGAGAAAAGAACAAAGCATTTATGCTAAAATAGTTTTTCAAACTCAGTTGGACTTCATTGAAATTATATAACAAACATTTTTCGAATGCTAGCTCAACAGCAGGACACCCCGAGGGATAGTGAATGTTTACGTGAATATATTTCAATATTTTGTCATGCATCAGAGAATATTGTCATAATTTTCCATCATACAAGCCTTTTTTACGTAGTAGCATAACATGAAATGCTTTGATTCGGTGAAATATGGTCAGTGAGTCATCCAAATAACAACTTTGACGTATCGTCACCATGATTTTAATGCCATGTAAAGTTTTTTAGTGGTATTTCCAACACAATCTTTTTGTTACTAAAGATAAGTTTTGAGTCAGAGAACAATTGTAATACATATACAGCTTTATGTTTTACCTGTTCTAATAACAAAATCGGAACAAATTGATACAAAGGGAGGAAAATAGTTATAAAAAAATGGTATATGGTAAAATAAATATTATATATATATTACAAAAGTTAGAATTTAAAAAGGACATCATTGTTCCAACATAAATATTAATACCACAACTAATTAATCACATAAGAGATCTGTAGTTTTATTCAACTGGAAGAGTTTCCGCGCGTTACGGCAGCGCTGGGTCGGCGCTCCGCTCCAAATACGCGCCTAGTCTATTTTTGATGGAAGACGCGTTAATTTCAACAGAGAAGACCAAACTAGGCAGGAAGTCAAACAAAGAAACAACATCGAGCATCCGGTAAGATTTCAAAATAATTTGACCAGATGCTTTCAAAATAAATATGGATTACTCCTCATCGTATAAATTATGTCGCACAAAGATCATCTATGACACCACCGATGGTTTTTACAAGGACAGCAGTAGAAAGGAGAGAGCATGGAGTTTATGGAGAGGAAGGTGAGCATATCTACTAATTATCTACTGTGAAAAACAGTAACGAGCCATTCGCTAGCTTTCAATCGTCAGCGGCCATTTAAAACAACAAAGCAGCAAAAACAGAACATGCATGCCCGGCGTTCCGTTTCCGTGACAAGTCCGGTATGGAGCAAATCCGCGGCACAGCTGCGACGCCACCGGAAGCGACCGCGACACTCCCAGTGGATTCAAGGTGTAAGGGTAGCATAAAAAGAATTCAGTAATGTGTACAAGGTAGGCGTTTTAATCCATCCATCCATCTATTTTCTGTAACCACTTATCTTGTTCAGGGTCGCGGCGGGGCTGGCGCCCATCCAAGATGACAACTGGACAAATAGCATCAGAGAGAACCTTTTATTTCTATATTTTCTTCAGTTGAAAGGCACAAGAAAATATCAGTTTCTTTTTATACCCCTGCTCTATTATTATCCTTTTAAGTAATGCTGTCGCTCTCACACTTGAATCTCTGTGCTTCACATTACCATAGAAACCTGAGATACTGGGGAGCATTTATTCTAAAACATTACTCTCCTATTTTTCGGTTTTCGGGTCAGCCAGAAACTTGCAGTGAAATTGCAGATCATGATCTCCATCTTGATTGTGTCTCTTCAGTAGCGACCCCTATATCTATGTTTGGCTTCAGAACTCCACGCTATGTTGTGGAATATTGGAGAATAAAGATGTAAGCTTTGCACTCACACAGGACTGTGCTGCCTTGTGGTGATTATGTTTTTGTGTGTCTAGCAGCACAATGGACAAGACTTTGAGTTTTAATGGCAAGTAAGCCTGTCTACAGGGAACGCTCCTCATTTTCAGCAAGATTCTGTCCCCGACTTTTTATTTGATCTGATCAGCCATGATGCGAAATCCTCCCTCCACTCAGAGATCTTCAAATCACCCTCTTTTCTCTGTGTGTTGTGTGTGTTGGTTTTTCATTTTCTTTTTTGGGGGGGTTAATTTGATGAGATGTGGCAGCGACACAGAGAGCGTT
Source organism: Lophius piscatorius (assembly GCA_009660295.1). Taxonomy (NCBI): domain Eukaryota; kingdom Metazoa; phylum Chordata; class Actinopteri; order Lophiiformes; family Lophiidae; genus Lophius; species Lophius piscatorius. The sequence goes on from VRLP01000489.1 coordinate 161,285, forward strand.
CTACTTCTTCTTATTGGCACTGAAGAAGAAATTGTGGGGAAGCAGGATTGAGATCGTCGCAGAAAAGTAATGATGGGAGGGGAAGAATTGGCTTGAGTCTCATTTTAGAACATGCTCAGACTTTTTTTAGTTCGTTATGAACACTAGAACTTAATAGGCCGGATTTAAAAAAGAAGAACAGTAAAGATTTGTAAATCAATTTCCTGTGCTCCGGGTTTCCACAGACGTACCTTTGGGCAATGTCTGGGGAAATGTTGAATGTTGAGCCCCGAACCTCATTAGATGTCCATAATCCACTATCTAAACAAACACACTCTCCATATAATGACCAAAAGTGTCCAAATCGAAAACCATTAAAACTGCATTTGTTTCATCAGATGGATATCAGAGTGTAAAACTTTGTTCCATGTTTTAATTAGGCTTCAAAATTTCAGTTTTTTATTGTTGTCTACAAATTGTGACAATTGGTTGTCATGAGGGGAAACGCTGTGGATGTGTATATATATATATATGTATATATATATGTATATGTATATATATATGTATATGTATATATATATGTATATTAAAAATGTATATGTATATATATGTATATGTATATATATATATATATATATATACGTATATATATATGTATATATATATATATATGTATATATACATATACATACATATACATACATATATACATACATATATATTTCATATATATATATGTATGTATATATATATGTATATATGTATGTATATATATATATATATATATATGTATGTATATATATGTATATATGTATGTATATATATATATATGTATATATATATATATATGTATATATATGTATATATGTATATATATATGTATATATATATATATATATATATATATATGTATATATACATATATATATATGTATATATACATATATATATATGTATATACGTATATATATATATGTATATATACATATATATATATATGTATATATACCACAGAACCAGCTCTCCTCACCAGTCTGTCCACGCGTGATGCATTCGTGGCGAAACCTCCCCAGCAAACCACAGCAGAAGAGAATACTGCCCAAGACCCACTGATGGTAGAACATTATTATTTGCACTCTTAGAGTGAGAATAAACAAGCCATTAAACAGTGATGATGGGATCCAAGCTTTTTTTGAAGCTACCAGCAGACATGTTTTTTTGTTATTATTTTATCTTTCGATGTTGCTCTCAGTTTCCCCACTCCCTCTCTGTTTCCCTACTCCTCCTCCATTTCCTCTGACCATCCTCTCTAATCAGGCGTGGATCTTCATCGCCTCAGTGGTCACATAAGGAACCAGAGAAAAGGCAGGAGAGGAGGGAGGGAGAGAGCCACAGAGGGTTGTAGGTTAGAAGAGAGATCATAATTGGGCTGACATTTTCGTTCAATGGATGAAATAGAAGAATGAGAGTCCTGGTCTGATGATGGGTAGGGTGTTCATATACCACAAAGGGTCAGGTTTTTCCCGGCGTAATTGTGTGGTGTGTGCTGTTCTCTCCCTCACTGGTTTATTTATTATAACTACAAACTCTCCTCTGTTCAGTGAACTCTTGACAAAGACGTACGGATGAAATGGTTTAGAATTTTCCCTCACAAGTCCTTATACATCATTATCAATAACCACAACAAAATGTTAGATAAATATAATGCTGTCAGCATGAATTACATCCCTAAATATGAAGTATAATCGACAAAAAGGTCTACAGGCAGGATTTCAAGTCCATTAAAGATTTAGCTGGCAGTGAGCTATTAAAATGTAACTTTTTATTTGAATAGCCAAGACAGAAAAGATACTTGATACTTGAGAACAGTGGTACTACTTAGTATTCAACGCCTATCAATATGCAGACGATGCACCGTAGGCAGAAATTACAGCCTTGAGGCAGAGATGGTTTGGCTTCATGCTTTTGAGTAACTTTCTCGAAATAAATCCTCCATCAAATTTCAGACTACATCCTGAGTCTCTCTGTTAATTTCACCTCTTACCTTTGAAGTCTTCTGGGGTATCGGTGTGACGCAACCACATCCGTGTGTCCTGGCAGAGGCTACGATTTCGGTCTCATCCAACGGCACATTCTTGTTGTGGACTACTTCAGAAGCTTCCCACGTGGCTTCTGGCAAACCGTAGTTGAGATGTGAGGTGGATTCTTAATTTCCACTCATCCATAAATCTGTGAGTGGTGAAGCACCGGTTGTTGCCGTAGCAACATTTCCCATATCAGTCTATGAAGCTTTGAACTCCTTCAGGGATGTCAGAGGTCTCTAGGTGGACTTAACCCATGATCTTATTCCACTCAGTCAAAGATGCTATCTCCATTTCCTGTTCCTTAGTTTGTGACATCAAACATGACACACCAGAGAAATAAGAAATAAAGGCAATTTCACTTATTTTAGCATGTTAACCTACATTTAGCACTAATACTTATACCCATATATGGGTGTTTTTGTTCATTTTGTAGTATAAAAAAGCTGTTGTGGCTTTTGCTGCTGAAAACATCTCAACATCAACATAAGAAATCATTGAATAGTCTTTTCCAGATTCAGCTGCAGAGACCAGAGAGGAAAATTATGACAACACACACACGAGGCAACCACAACTCTGTGTGCTCACATTATTGTACAGAGAACATGTGCTGTTTACATTTTGAATTATACGTTTAAAAATGTATACGTGCAACTATTTCTTATTCTTTGTAGTTTCACACACTTTGTTTTTAAATATTTTTGGTTTTGGAAAAATGTTAAACATGCTTACGTTTGGTATTATTTTTTATGACCGGATAACTATTTCTTCACTTCAACCGACTTTATTATCATCCGGAATTAAACACAGAAATAAAAATACATTAAAATTCCCTCAATGAAACATTTATTAAGAGGGGAAATAAAATACTGATGGTGGATGTGAATATAGGAAGTTGATATTGAGATACAATCATTTTTATATAAATATTTACTAAAAACAAAGTGTAGCCAAGGGTGTCTTTTAAGCTTATCTTACTTCCAAATACTTAATATACATAGTTGGAAACAGAACCACCTCAGAGACTTGATATTCAGTTTCAATGATTCCTTAAGAGCGCAACATAATATATTAATGCTAAATGAAGATAATTTAACCATGTAAAAAAATATACAGATCTTACATTGATCAGCAAAAAAACTAAAAGTAAAAATGAAATACTCTGGAGAGTGTTATAAATGTTTTTTTCAGCTCTCCTGAAGCAACAAAATTGAAATAAATAAATAAAATGACTAACCCGTCCATTATCTGAATCTTCTCTCTAAGCCCATCCTTCAACTAAGTTTTGAAAAAAACTCCATCCTGCAGTTTTTTCCATAGTTATAATGAAAAGAAAACAACAACCTGCCAACAGACTTGGGTCAGAACAAAAACAAGACCTCCTTGGTGGTGGAAAGCACAGCTGCTTCACAGCAGGAAGGTTCTGGGTTCAATGCCACCTTGGGTAATCTGGCTTCCTCCAACAGCCCAAAAACATGGAAGAGTAGGTTGGTTTACTCGGATGGGACATTTCTCCTTTCCGAATTAAACCTTCCCTGATTGCAATGTCGATCACCTGGTCACATGACTTGTGATCTTTTCCGACCCGGTGTTTACATGCATGGACTCACCTAATCGGAAACAACTTTCAGACATGCTCAGATGATCCACATTCCCGTTCATAAGGGGGCGAAAATGCTACGATTAGCTGGATGCCGACCGCCATCATCCGCCCAGACGAAGAATACGACAGAGAGGGCATGCGGGGAAGTGACTGTTCGTCCATCTAACCGTCCAAATATGTTAAACTTTGAAGTCGGCATATTTGAAATGCGTTGTGGCTCTGAAAAACTCAGCCAGAGCATTACGTCACGTCACTGGGCATGCGCAGATACAACTAGAAAACAGAGCTTTCTGAAACAGTGTTTAAATTCAGCGACTGTCTATCGGAAAGGCTTTCCAAAAGGACTTAGGAATAAAATCTCATTCGGAAAAGGACTTTTCTTTCCGAAAGAACTTGTGTTTACATGCAGCATTTCTTTCCGATTAGGCGTCTTTTCCCAATCTTTTCGGAACTATGCTGTCCATATAAACCCACCTAATGTTGACTCTAAATCTCCTGTAGGTGTGTTTGGTTGTTTGCCACTTATTTACTGGCTCTGTGTTTAATTGATGCCATATTCAGGGTGAAGCCCCTCCTCATGCCCAAAGTCAGCCGGTATAACGACCATGATAACTAGTAACAGAAAAAGTAATCACAAATATATATTTTTTTAACCCATTGAGACAGAGAACATTTTAAAAGTTCCAAAAAAAAGTCATTGGCAAGTTTTTATGAAAGCAACATAAGGAAAATTCTTCCCCAAAATCAAATTAAGTTGTTTGTAATTATGGGCACAACCCTCAATGAATGTCATCAAAATCCATTTTGTACCTTTTGGAGGTATCTTGAGCACAAACAAACCCCCACGGGTGATCACAACACCTTTGAGGAGGTAAACATCACAGCATTTCCATGTCATCATTATGTTAATGTGTCTTAAAGTCGATGGACTCTGAACCTCTTCTCTGCATTATTTGCTTCATTACCCATCTGCCTCCACAACAAACAAGCTACTGACACGCACAGACTGACATACACACCTCTAATCACACCTTGTGGGTAAGATTTAAATGCTTATTGATATTCGCATTTGTTTAACTTAACTTTAAATTGAGTCCTCTGTCGGTTTGTGTGCGTCAGCTTGAAATGTGCCAGCCAAAAAGGCTCTGTTCGCTTCACCTCAGCGGGTGATTAGCTCCCTGCAGTGTTTCTCTGATAAGCTAGATAACAGGCGTCTGCAGCAGCCGCCACAGAAACCATCTTGAGAGGCTCAGGCGCCGTCTCTCCGCCTCCTCATCTGTTCTTTTTAGACCGCCACTCTCTTCTTTATCTCCTTCTCCATTTTTCCCCCCACATCTGTCAATCGCCTCTCTTTTCCCTCGCCGCCAAGCTGAATCCCTAGTTTAACAAGCTGCCAGGGGACGTACATGAGTTGCACCAGGGAATTTATCGAGGGGGGCTAAAAAAGGAGCAATTCATCCGCAGATGGCTCCATTTCAAACTCAGTCTTTGAATTTGGTCGCTTTAACGGTCTGCAACTGTTATTTTATTTATTTATTTATTTTACCTGATGAATACTGCACATACCTGAACTTGACAGGTATGACAATTAATCAAAATACTTCAAACCGTCGTTCTATATTCGACACGGGTTGGTTTTAAGTGATGATATCTCGGCTGGCGATGGCGCCCATCCAGATTATGTCAGTTGACTTTATGCCTTCCGTTTGTACGAGTGGGCGTTGAGCATTTTTCTGTTTTCATTTACTGAGTGCACAGCAATAAGCTGTCAGACTCTCTCATGAGCTCCTCGATGAAAGTGAAGAAAATGTTCTCTGCCATTACGTGAAAATACGAGTCCTGTCACCATTATTATCTTTATTATTTATTTTGTGGGTCCTCGGGCCTGTTGTTTTTTCTCCACATCCTGAGTTTCAGCTCTGGGATAAGTGATAAGTCATATTCAAAGGATGATATAAATAGAATTCCCTCCATTGTTTGCTTGTCAGAATAATGCTTTGTTCACAATCACTGTTCACCATCATGTGGGCAGCCGTCACAGGATGATAGGGTCTTAAATTTGGAGAAACGTTAGCTGCAAACTTTGTTGATTCATTGCTATTGAAGATTCTGATTGAACAGTTTTTTTCTTTATAAGATATGATTGAATAAAGTCTTGGGTTTAGAACTCTTTTATTCAGAACAGCTCTGAAACATTTGATGAAGCAATGCTGATCTCTTATCTTCTGACGGCTACTATCTGAACCGTTGTACAGGAATTTTGTTTACCGGCATCTATGACTCGGTTCTTATCATATGTAGGACGTGATGGTGAAAAGAATAACCGCTAAACCTTAACAGCTCACTGGACCTTTGAAAGATTAAAAACATGAACCCAGCACTTTAGCATATCCTTCAGCCTATAGTTTGAGCTTTTTCTACAGGAGTGGTATTAGTTTGCTAACCTGACCTGATACAAGTTAGTTAGTGAGGCTGTGTTGTCTGGAAACAAAAACCCATGAAGAAGGAAACCATGGGGACACAGATGTCACAAACATTTAAATGCAATATGGAAAGTTGATTGTACAGTTTTATCTTTGATTATTAGTTATCTACATTCAGGTTTTTCAACGTGTTAATTAAAAGTATGTTTCAATCCATTTAACAATTCTAATGCTTGAATAGCATGTACCCATGTCTGAGCGCTGCACCCTATCTCTGAGGCTGAGCCCAGCCACCCCACAAAGGAGGCTCATTGCAGCTGCTTGGATCCTCGACCTCATTCATTCTGTCACTACCCAGAGCTCATGAACATAAGTGAGGGTTGGAAAATAGATGGACCGGTAGAATGAGAGCTTTGCATCCTGATTCAGTTCTTTCTTCACCATAGCTGACCAATACAACACCTGCATTGCTTCTTACGCATAACCGAACCGCCAGTCCATATAACGATCCATTTCCCCATCACTCGAGAAAAAGATATGAAGATACTAAAACTTCTTGTTTGAGGCAGCAAATCACCCCGAACAAAATTCATCCTGAAAGCATAGACCCACGCTATTTTCAGAAACATTTGTCAACGGTCATCCTCCCATTACTTCAGCAATTTCTTCTGCTATTTTTCTTGGTGTGGGATGCAGACTTGTAACCGGCATCTTTTAATGCCTGTTACAAAATCCTGTTTCTGCCTAGTTCAATGGAACAATGGCTGGCGAGTGTTCAGTATTTATGGCGTGGGAGGGTGATGATGTGGAGCAGGTGTACCGGCTGGAGAGCAGTCTGGTGCCTCATTTAGACGGGAAGCATGAAGAGGTGGACTTGTGGAATGACCGTCTGAAGTAACAGAATATGTTATTGATGTTGAAAGAGTGGTCATTCCCATTCATTACCATGATGAAGACAAATAAGACTTATCTTTAACTGCCAACACTCCTGTTTTACAGATTTAGCTTTTAGTTACACACTGTATTTTCAAGCACCCCCCTCAAGTGCGGCATGCCAAATAGATGGACAGGCGTCTCCTTCAATCAAAATAAAATTTGTGTGACTTGAAGCTTTAAACGCTGTCCTTGTTCTACAGGACTTCCTCACAGACTTGATGATGTCCGAGGTGGATCGCTGCGGGGAGAACGAGCACCTCATCTTCAGAGAGAACACACTAGCGACAAAGGCCATAGAGGAATACCTCAAACTGGTGGGACAGAAGTACCTGCAGGATGCTCTTGGTGAGTGGAGCAGAAACCTGGGCTTACTTTCTGGGGGGATTCTGAGATCAGTCCTTTAGGGGGGCTCAGTATGAAATGCATACAATGTCTTGCAGAGGTTTTCAAGCCCTCAGTTAAATCCCTAATTTTACTAGATAAGAAATTACACATTACTATGATGATTTAAATTCCCACAATAATAGTTACGTATCGTCAATTACTACTGTGACCTTGCAAAATACTTCCACATTAAATGAAAAATAAAACATTTGGTTTGCGCCCTCAGAAGCGAACTACAGTAATGAGTTCAGTGGTCTATTTTAATGTATAACAAAGACAACAGTCACATATTTTTAATGTACTAACCCTCAAGTCAAGAGTCATAGTGACCAGGAGTTATAGCAAACAGATATGAGGAGAAATGTACAAAACCGCAATCAAAAATAATCAAAAAAGCACCATGTGTGAAATGAAACGGTACACCGTATCTGATAGAAGTTATAAAAATAACAACTAATTATACAAAAGTGTTTTTTTTATTTTTTGTTTTGAATCATGTTAATGTCTGCGCTGCCACAGGAAGTAGGAAGGATGGATTAAACATTGGACACTAATACCAAAACAACAATAAAATCAGTATCATCTGCAATAATACTTTCCATTTTCTTATGTGATAGAACATCTCAATATTACGTTATTATTATTACGTATTATTATTAACATTAGGGTTTTATTTGACTAGTAGTTTGCTCATTAATATGCTGCTCGTCTTAGGTACTGGTTTGATTTAATTCTTATTCACTTTATTTCTTATTTTTTTACTTATATTTTTTTACTCAAACAGGCGCAAACGCACTGCAAACATCAATTTGACAGCATTTGCGTACTGCAACTTAAGAAAACAGCTTCATCAATTTGAAATGTGATAGCTCTGGGTATTACAGTACCCACTGAAAAACAAAATAGCTCTTTTATGTGACATTCTGACCGTTGTGCTCACGTTGCCATGGCAACAACCGAAGTCAATATGCCCGATGGTGGTTAAGAGTTTTTGTCAGCAAGTATATAAAAAAACTTGTTTTCTGTAACTTTGGGAACTTAGCATCTTAGGATCGTTATTAAGTTTATTTGTTGTTTTTGCAATGTTGATTAAAGCCTTATTCTAAGTCACATGACTGCATGACCCGTACGTTGAATGAAGCTACCACGGCTAATCCAAATATCATGGCACGTTTGTCTATTATATCTGTTTTTTCACTAAATCAAACAATGAAAAAGTGCGTCATGGGATGCATCAGTTTTAAGTGTCCTTCATAAACACTTCCGTGTCTTTGGGCTCTTGCAGATCGTTTTTCTTAATATGTTGTGTTGTGGTTTGTCAAATTGATGCTTGCAGTGCGTTTGCCCCCGTCGGCCACCGTACTATCATCTCTGTATTTTTTTGATACTGTAAACCTGGCTCAATCCCTGGCACAAGAATTTGCCTCAGGATCATTCAAGTTTTATCTTAAGCCTAGGCGTAATGGTCACATATGGAGATGTCTTCTTTCAGTGAAGCAAAGATGGAGTTTGCACCTTCCTCACAGAGAGTGGTGATTGCCCTGACTATTACCGAATATAGCTAGAACTCCAACACGCACTCCCTTGCGTGCTGATGGAGATGAAGTGGATATATCACGTATTGAATTACTATAGTTAAAAATCAAGAATATTTCAATTACTTTAAAGGTGTGGTCACACACACACACACACCCCTGCCAGGTTGCCATCTATTACACCATAGTGTGCGTCATTATAAATAATACAAGACATGTTTAAATTAAAAACCTGTTGATCTATTTGAACCTGCCATTACTAGCCTTGTCTCTTATGAACAGGTTTGCAAAATCTACCATTCTAGAGATAAAATTCTATCAGCAAATGGTGATAGTAATAATTCTGAGCATCCCTAAAGAGGTTCAAAAATAGCCCATCGTTTCAAAGCGGTCTCTCTGCTCTGCCTTGTCCTCGCATTGACCTCGAAGCTTCTTCTTCAACGGACTCATGGAAGCTGTTGACTGCACCATAATCAAATTAAGTATAGTGGCTACAGCACAAGTAGACAAAACAACAGCGGCAGCCGTGATTAAAAGCATCAGTCCTCACGGCCAAAAATCATTCTGACAGCAGGACAGGCGAGGAAACTCATCAGTCATTGCATTCTGGGAAACTCGCCTTGGATGAGGCTGTTGAGAATGTGAGAGGAAATGTGTTTCTGTCTGGCTGTGATGAGCCACTTCACTTTAACATTATGAGGTGATGGTACGAATCATATCTCTGCGGCGATAGTCCAAGGTTAGATCAAGTGTGTTTGTCCGTCTTTTCTGTGCTGTTCCCTGTGTGCAGCTTGTGCTTTTCTTTCTGTTTGATTCAGAAATGTACACTCTTTAATCTCTCAGTGCACACATCCTTGCTGGAAACAGTCACATTATCCTCTACAAGCTTCTTGACGTGTGTGTTTATATCCTTTTGTCCGTGGCTTTGCAACTTGAAATGTTAACTCTTCCCTTGCACTCCTCCCGTGTTCTCAGAGTTGTTTTGGAGATTTATTATATTCTGGTAAATAATGCATCACTTTATGAGTGGAGTTTTTTTTAATGTTAACATCAGAAAAAATTGTTGGAATGGTCGGAAATGTGACTGGAGCTCCACAAGGACCGCTGCAGGTTCCCTTTACAGGCTGTAGAGTCATTGCATTAATGGCGTCTTTTATGCTAACCGATGAACAAAAACAATATTGTATTTTTTTCTGCCCCCAGTTATTGTTTGCCCTCGTTCCATCAGCCTGTGAGTCTTGTGTCAGAGGTCAAACTGAGATGAAGAATCTTATCAAACTGTGTTCCCTGTAGCTCAGACGTCATATTCTTCGCCTGTCCTCGACAAACTTGCAGTTGCCTCTGTACTCAGTCACTGATGCAATGTTCTGTTTTCCTTCAGGCGAGTTCATCAAGGCTCTGTACGAATCAGATGAGAACTGCGAGGTGGATCCATCCAAGTGCTCATCAGGTGACCTGCCTGAGCACCAGAGTAACTTGAAGATGTGCTGTGAGCTCGCCTTTTGCAAGATCATCAACTCATACTGGTGAATACGAGGACAAGGCTTTGTTTATTAATCTTATGTTTTAATACACATGATTCAATGCAATACCAATGACAAGGAAGAATATAAAGCACCAGAATCTTCCATAGTGTGTAGTTTCTCTGGAAAACGGAGAAACATTGTTGCTCTCTACAGTCATTCAGAATTTCTAGATGTTTCAACTCTGGATATTAAGAGCATCATAAAGAGCTGACTTTGGAGTTAAGCAACAATTTTTCGGGGGGGGATAACCTTTAAGAGCAGTTCTCAGAGATCACATGATTCATTAGAAGTGCACTTACACACTCATCACTCATGTAGTATACAGTATATAAATAAGGATTGATAAATAAATCTACAATGATGCCAAAATGGAAACAAGAGAAACAAAATAACAGCTGCAAAGAAAAATTTATACCACAGTGCTTTTTTGAATAATGTACCCCTTCTGAATATTTGATTCAGCAAAGTACCCCCGATAGTCATAAAACATGAAAAAACACCTTTACAAAGTTTTACAGCACGCATTCATCACTGCCTGATTTATAAAACAACAATTCTCAGTCTTTCAGCTAGACCAATGCTATGTTTCAAACAACAAATTATCGCTGATTTTCAACCAATGCCCATGAGAGCCGTTAATCACAGCCAATAATTCTGTTTGAAAACGGAATACCACGTATGAAAATTCAGATTATTGCACTTTGTCTTTGCATAATTTATGGCTTCTCATAGTGCATTTATTTTTGGAAGTGTGCATAAATGATATACACAGACAGCTTGTATTTGCATCTCCCACTCCTTCATCAACGTCCTCCGGACATCCGGACGTTTGATGTTTGGAGAATCTCAACGCTGATTAATTTTGCATAACATGAAAGCCCTTCAGCAAATTATCAATGACACAAATATCCACAAAGTCACATTTTGCTTCTGCTAACTTGTTATCATTTATCATCACCATCCCTTTTTTCAACAGTGTCTTTCCACGAGAACTGAAAGAGGTCTTTGCGTCATGGCGACAGGAATGCAGCAACCGAGGCCGACCGGACATCAGCGAGCGTTTGATCAGCGCCTCCTTGTTCCTGCGGTTCCTCTGTCCGGCCATCATGTCGCCGTCACTATTTAATCTGATGCAGGAGTATCCCGATGACCGCACAGCCCGTACGCTCACACTCATCGCTAAAGTCACCCAGAACCTGGCGAACTTCACCAAGTAAGTCTAGTTTTGAGCTGCATGTTTGCAAAGCTATTCAAAAATATTCATCTGCATCGCTCTCCTTCTTCGTGTTTGCTCTCAGATTTGGCAACAAGGAAGAGTACATGTCTTTCATGAACCAGTTCCTGGAGCACGAGTGGACCAATATGCAGCGCTTCCTGCTTGAAATCTCAAACCCGGAGACGATTTCAAACACGGCAGGCTTTGAGGGGTACATTGACCTCGGGAGGGAACTCTCCACACTGCACTCCCTGCTCTCTGAGGTGGTTTCTCAGATGGACCAGGTACTAAAGAAGCATTAGCCACCATCAGCACTCATCTCTCACTCAGCTTCTGCAGTCCTGCAAATATAACCACAATGCACTCTGTTTGATCCATCAGTAGTGAACACATAATGTGTTTCTTACAAAGCTTTATTTAGGTAATTATGAAAATGATTTAAAAAAATTCAGTGTTTTCAAATAGTATTCAGTTATATTGAGACTTACAGCAAGGATGCAAAGGCACCTCTGATTTCACTGTATGGTGAAGACAGAACCTTTTGGTGCTGAACATGATGCTGATACTCGTAAGACATGAGTTTCTGCTCTGTTAAAATTATATAGAAAAATCTATACATAGATATCGTCGAAGCCGTCGTATGGATAAGATTAAACGGTTTGCAGATGCTCCAAAGGTCTTCAATGCTTCAATCTGACTCATTCATAATTTAGTATTGCTTGACATAAACGAGAGGAGACGTCTGTGAAGCTTCCAGTAGTATCCAGCAATCGGAAACTTTGCCTTTCAATAATTTAGAAATCGCAATACTGATGGTATTCAGGATGTTTTCTGGATAAGAGAGTTGATTGCATGACACAGGGGTAATGATTTGGTCTATAAAATATGCAAATATGAAAATAAATAGCATTTGAAATAAATCCAAGTTATGAGCAAGCTTTAATTTTCCAGACTTCAATTTATTTGATAAAAAACAAATGAATTGTTCCTGTTCTTTTATCAGAGTGCTGCTTCCAAGCTGGGTCCTCTACCTCGGATCCTGAGGGAGGTCAACACAGCTCTGTCTAACCCGTCCAATGTCCAGATGACACCAGGACAGTCTTCAGACCACATGGGATCACCCCCAGCTGAGGCAAGCTGCAGCATCTCCGCCGGGCTGCAAAAGATGGTCATAGACAATGACCTTTCAGGGTAAGAAATATTTATTCACTGAGTACACCTTTGACCCAGTTGAATCATTTGTGCTTAAACAAAAGCTACATAAACATACAGTTTGAAAGCCCCACTGATTGGGGCACAAGTTGAGTTTTCCCAGTGGTGGTGGCATCTGTGTCCACATGTTTTCTAGTTTAATCCTCTTAGAAAAGATAGTATTTCATATTCACATCTATTCATCACTTTCTATCTAATCATGATTGTAATGTTTCCTAGTTGTTGAGCTGTCTATGAAAATAAGTACGTGCGATCTGGAAGTCAGTGGTCCTGCAGCTGCTCTTGGGATTTCTGGTTGTGCAACGCAAAGGGCTATAACATCTGCATAGACAACTTCTTTTACATCTTTGCAGTAAATATACACTAATCAGCCAAAACATTATAAGGACCTACATGTGGAGTCAGAATAAAATTGGTTACTTGTGAGTTGAGTTAAATGTATTGTGCAGTAAGGGAACATGTGCTCCTGACATTGATATAGTGCAAACACAAAAAAATGGGAAAGATTTAGCCTGACTCCACAACTGGGTAAGAACATCTCCACAGTTTCAGGACTTGTGGGGTACCAACCACTGCTTTTCTGCAGTGGTTGGTACCTATCAAAGCGGTTTAAGGAATTACAGCTGCTGATCCTGTCACAGGGTTATACGTACCCAAGACTCATTGATGTACGTGAGGAGTAAAGCCTACCCTGTACTGTCCAGTCTTGCTTCTGTACCACAAATCTTCTGAAACAGGTCATGCTGGTTCTGAAGGAAAGGTCTAAAAACACACTGTGCTTCGCAGTGCCGTCAAAGGTAGACTAATACACTGTTAGTAGGTGGTTTTATTGTTTATGGCTGATCATGCACAACATATCTTCCAATGCCAAAAGATAAAAATGTATGTTTTTTATTGTTATAATTGTAAAAGAATTAATAATAATTTTCTCTAAATGGAGTAAGTTTTGGAAAATAGCCTTATATTCGAATACCTAAAGAGAGGATGGCTCTTTTTTTCTATGGAGGTTGCAATCCACCCTTAGCTTTGCTGGTGCTTATGTTTGTCATCTGAGGCCATGACACGGTGGGGAAGCTGTGACCCTTAGCTTGTTTACATCAGCCCGATGAAATCTCTCCTGTGGACGAATACACATTCAGGCATCAACTTATCACACTTATCTCCTGTGGTCTTTCTTCTTGGAACAACAACAGCAAGGTGACACTTAGAAATATTAACGTGAAGGCACAGGGACCAACCGGGGGAGACATCTATAATAATAAATAATAAATAATTTGGGAAACCGTGTCTCATGAACAGTGGCCCTACAGCACCAGAACCCCAGCAAGACGATGAGCTCATACCTTACATAAGAGAAAGATTAGACCGTCAAAGAAACAGGAAGTGTGACAGACAGCTGGTGTCATTATGCGTATCAAGGGCTCTGAATCAATAGAACTAATTAAGTGTAGACCACATATGATCTAATGTCAGAGCCTTGCTCCTTTGCTTTATCACAATAACTGTTTGCCCGTGTATTGATGTATATGCATGTGGCGGAGCCTCATCAAATTGTGCGACTGAAGCGGCTTTCAAGTGAGGCCACAATTCTCTTCTTATTGCTCCTCATGTGCAAATCGGTGATTTGAAAAGTAGGAGTAAGAGAGAGAGAGGGCACTAACGCCTGGGAAGGGAAGAAATTGAGCAGAAGTAAGAGGAGAAAAGAAGTTTGGAAGGAAAGGTTATTGAAGAGAGGGAGAAGGACAGGGAAATAGGGAGGAGATAATGTGCGTGATGTGAATGATAAAGATTATTGGGAGATAAATCATGTCTGTCAGGGTAATTGTCATTTTACTAATAAAGCATCCATCTGACGGAGGGTGAAGGGATAGAAGAAAATATCGGTGAGGGGATGAGTTGCAAAGGAAATGAGTCGGAGGCCAGACATCCCCCAGAATGTATTTATCGCTGTATTTGGTTGGGGTGTAATGGATCGCATTACTCAAAGTTCAGATCAGTTTATTTTAGGAGTCATGGATTGAATCACCGTATGTCCATGTCCACTCTTATAGAACGACCATTCTTCCTAGAAAATACACAGGCCCTCCCACACTGTGGAAACCGTTAAAAATCTTTATTCAATCTGTTAAGAGTCACACAAGCTGGTCTAGTAGTTACAATGATTGAATCCCGCACATTAAACCTGGGTTTGACTCTTACATTTGGACTTTTTCAATGTAATCATTGCAGCCTTATATATCCTACCCACTGACAGCAACCATTATAAAAGAGAGAGAGAGAGAGATAATGTTTTTGATTTCATCCGTCAGCGGTCATAAAGTTATGACTGATGGGTGTTTTTAAATTTAGAGCTGAATTATTACCTTTTTTGTTCCCTAAGTAAGGCATATCAGTCACATGCCAGATATCTATTATCCCACACATAAAAGAGGCAGAGGGGTCAAGGAATGGGTACCACCCGAGCATCTGTTCCTCCTGTCTTTCACACAACACACACACAACACACAACATCTAAGTGCAGAACAGAGGATGCTTGCTATTTATGGATTTTTTTTTTTTGCATTTTTATTTGTCCAATAAAGATTTGTGACAACTTTTTGTGTGAACAGCCTTCGAACTATGTGCTGAAACCATCCTTCAAAAAATATCCATTCCATAGAATAAATATCTATTGAGATGATCTCAATCTATGCTTATTCTATGGGTGGGATTCACACAGAGATGGTGTCACAACTCTGTGTGACACCACAATCATTTTTGTACTTGATAGGGGTCTTTTGATATTTTGGGAATATATTTAAAGATATATTTGGTATTTAAAAAAGAACATTTTGTATTTTGAGCTGTAGTATAGTGAAAGACTAAAGTGTTGTGCTGTTATTTACTTTGTTTGCTGAGTGTTCACTGTATACTTTATTTTTACTACAAAAAAATCTAGTATTTGAGTTTTACATGAACATTATGATGACATCTGCGTTCATGCCAAGGGCTCAAAATACAGAGAAGGGGAGATAGGCAACATACCTGGCAGGTGCCCCTTGTAGTATTATTATTTCTGTAAGACAGCCATTGCTGTGTTATTCAGTATGCTTACAATTATTTACAAGGTGATGTTTTTCTGTCTACTATTTAGGTTTATTGTTAGATGCATTGCCATCTGGTTCAAGATAAATGGCACTCTGATTGTTTTACCTTGTACAAGTCCCGACTGTTCATGAATACATGGTCAATTTTAGAATTATTATTATGTGTGCTGGAGTGTGTTCTCTTCCAATTGGAGGAAATTATCTCCGAACATCAACCACCTCCTGTTCCTTCAAAAATGAATTCATGATTTTATTTAACGGAGACTTATTTCCTTTTTATATTTGTGTTATCTATCTAATAGTCCTGTATCACATTCAAATCTCCAGCAAACATCAGAGTGCCTTCTGGTCCTGAATGCTTGTTTTTGTTTTGTATTTTTCAGATTAGTTGACTTCACCAGGTTACCCTCCCCGACCCCAGAAAATAAGGACCTTTTCTTCGTGACAAGGAGCTCAGGGATCCAGCCTTCCCCAGCACGCAGTTCAAGCTACTCTGAAACCAATGAGCCTGACCTGGGAATGTCCAATGGCAGCAAGAGTTTGTCCATGGTGGACCTCCAAGACCCCCGCAGTATGGAAGGCGGCTCAGGTCCAAGTTCCTCAGATGCACTACTGGGTGAAGGCCCAGCCTGTAGTGGAGGCTGGGCGGCCAGAGTCCCACAGGGCAACATCCCTGGAGGTCCCACCCTGAAGAGGCCAGTCCAGATCCCGCCCACCCTGGGCACCGAAAGTACGCCAGGCAGACCAGCCCAGTTATTAGCCCCCTTGTCCTTCCAGAACCCAGTCTACCAGATGGCGGCCTGCTTACCTGTGTCCCCTCGTGGAATGAACGACTCCGGCTCAGAGTGCCACAGCTCCGTCAGTTCCCATAGCAACAATGAGGACGGTCCAGCAGTGGTCAAGCTTGCCTTTTTGAATCACGGAGGAGGAGGAGGAGGAGGAGGAGGAGGGGGGAGCAGTGGAGACGAGTACACCAGGCGTTCAGGGGATTTCAACCGCCGACAGCTGTCCCTCACAGAAACGCCGCACCTGCCCACAGTGCCCCGACAGAACAGTGCAGGCCCCCAGCGGAGGATAGACCAGCCTCCGCCTCAGAGCATCACTCGAGGCCGCACACCTCCAAATCTGAACAGTGGACCCTACCCTCGGCCGTCCTCGGGCAACATGATGACATCATCGCCCGACTGGCCTGGCAGCAGCGCACGGTTACGACAGCAGTCGTCCTCCTCCAAAGGTGACAGTCCTGAGACCAAGCACAGGCCTCAGCACAAACAGGTAACGGAAGCCTCAGCTGCAGCGTTCACATTTTTAATGTAGAGTGATTAAGGATGATATTCATCAGGGCATTATTCAAGAGCTGTCTCAGCCTATAATTACCTGAAATTCCAGTAATAGCAGAGAATCCTATTATGAATCACCCTTTAGTCTCATAGCATATAAGCCCGTCTGGGTGGACTGTGCACAGACAGTCTGCACAATGGGCCCCAATGAACTAAAATCAACATGCGTGTAATAACAGTCATTTGCATACGGGCTGCTCATCACTTCACCAATTTTTTATTCATCAAGTTTAATGGTATTAGATTAAAGGTGGTGAAGCATCAATTAGCATCTTAATAACTTGGTGTCTCTTAACCATGGAGTCACACATGCACAGAAAACAGCCAGCCTCGTATATGCAAACACATTCAGTGTCTGTGTTGGGTACAGTGGGAGGTTTGCATTCAAAACCATTCAATACATTTGCTGGTAAATTTATTGTTATTATTGGTTGGTCAGGATTTAAATGAAATTGGTTATGAGTGGTTTCCCTTAACCACAATTCCTTGTTTTCCTCTCTCTGGAATCATCTGTACTATGTTAGAATAAGACTAACCTTATAAAGATTGGGCTATAACTAGTTTATTAAGTACGTTGTGAATGCTTTGAATCAGTTAAGCATAAATGCATCCACTGTTTGTAGATTATTAACCATATATTAAACATATTTTAGACATGGTTCCACTCTGATCCAGACCCGAAATAATTACTCTTGGATGAATTGTCATGAAATTTTTACGCACCAATGGTCCCAAGACGATGGATCTGAACTCTCCTGTCATCCATTTACCTCTTTTTTTCCTTTTTTTATTCATCATAACCCTAACCCTAACTGCTAACTGTAGTGATCCCCAATTTTTCCTCTAGTACTATCAGGAGGTTGACATTTGTGCATTTGAGTGTAATGTATTTACTGTTTTTCTTGTTGTGTAACATTTGTGTTCCCTCCTAAAAATCTAAATCTAACTATAATAGCTTAGGAACTGGCATCATCATCAAGTCAAAGTAATAATTTTTCCGATACTTATTTGGTTAATGCTAATATAACTACAAAATTAATCTCATCTTGACAATCTCATCAGCCGGATCTGTATTATACTGTAACTACTGCTTCATTATCAAAGAATGCTACATATTAAACCCATATAGTTCAAATGGTTACCAGCATACATGGTAGACCATGAAGCGATCACAGATGATTTTAGGAGTTATCTTAGAGCACAGCTATCACTTACTCATAGAGGCATTAGCATGGTGATAGACTCATGTAGTCTACATTCAGCTTGGCACACTACCGTACTTGTCAACGTCAACAGATACTCACCTGTAAGACCAGTCAAAAACGTCCTTACATTTTCCCCAAAATCAATAAAAATAATTAATAAATTCAGGAAAGTTTGAATTGAAGCCCAAAACAACAAAAATCATGAAATCATTTTTAAAAATGTCACCCCGGCAACCACTAGACTTTTCAATCTTTTGGACAAAGTCTATATATTCCTGTCGTAAATGTATGTCAGTTGGGACTTCGAAATGAATGAACGCCAAAAGACTTAGAAACTTTTCTTCCTGATCTAATGATCTGATCCGAAATGGAGTTTGTGATCCTATGCACCCTTTCTGGTAGCTTTGTTAAATATCACCACGCGATTATTGTAATCCACTCACGCCACTTGCGCGAGTAACACAAACCTGGTGCAAAGGCTGAGAAATACATATTCACAACTTTTCTGTCCAACCTCCTCCCTGACTTCATCCTTCAAGGTTGTGTCCAGATACACCTACGATGTCCAGATACACCTACGATGCCCTTGTCCCTCTATTTTAACATACAACTGACATCCAGACATGTGACTTCCTGAGAAAGTCAATGCTGATATGCTTTTACTACACAGTGTAATGCAAAATGTCTTTCTGATGTCGAAGTGAATAACTCAAATCCACCTCACACTCAGTGTGGATTGGTAAATTTGCCACAAAAAAAAATCCTTCAAGTCATGTTAGACCTCACCGTCAGCCATGTTTCTAGAAGATACCACCCATATTTCAGCCACACTGGATGTTGCCCTTTTCCTTTACGCATGGTTGCTTAAGTTTAAATCTTTCTCCTGTTTCAATAGAAAGTCCTATCTGTAATTTACAAAGATTAAATCATTTATTTATCTAGATTATCAATCAAATTGATTATTACATAGATTTGAATCATTCTGTCTTGATTAGAATGACTGCAGTCACAAGCATGACCATTTGAAATAACAGCATAGTAAAGTTATGATACATTTTCAAACTGAAAAACTTTTCATTCTTTTATTGTTTTAGGTGGGGTTTTTTTTTCCAGATTTTTAAAAGTATCTTTGAATGATCATCAGTGGTTTGGACTATAAAAACATCTTACATTTCCTCTCAAGCTGACAGCCCCTCTCTTTATTTGCACACCTGTCCATCAGATAAGAGATAGAAACAAACGCACACACACACACACACACACACACACACACACACGCACACACTGGTAGTATCTGCCTGACTTCAGTTTCTCTCAGTTTCTCTTTTTGCAGCTTGTTCTACGCTGCAGATATGCACACTCACACGTGTTTGAATCAGGTGTGTGCGTGGCTTGAAGCCAGGAGTGTGTCTCCATTCCACCTGCTTTTTTCAGTCCAGACGATTGGGTGCATTTCAAGCTTGTCTCCGTTGTTTCTGTGCTGTTATTTCAAACCTGCCTCCCCTTCCCCTCCCTGTCACATGCCCTCAGCTCATGTGTGTGTGTTGTGTTGGTTTTACTAGGCCCCCTCCCCAGTGAACCCCAGTGCGCTGGACCGCACAGCAGCGTGGCTATTGAATATGAATTTGCAGTATTTAGACCATGAGGGGATGGAGTTGGAGTCACTGAGAAACAGAGCGGATCTGACTCTGGTGGAGAAGGTAACCTGCCTCTTCATCCAAACTTAAACCCTCCTCCTTTCACAACCCACCTCGACTTTCAGCCCTGACACTCCCACTTAACTCTACTTCCTCTCTTTACCTCTCATTAGTTCCCACATTCACCTCCCCTTCTTAGAACATCCCTTTAACGCTCAATAACCTGCTGTATTTATTCCCACTTTGCCCTTGTCCAAGTAAGAAGTCCATGAAGAACACCTACATTCCCACCCAGGGTGATAATCGACATTTAAAGCATATAATTGAGGTAAATAGTAAATATTGTGTGTCATTGTGGCCCTTTATATGACATCATTATACCTTATTTTCCAACTTTTATACCTTATTCTTCATCAATCATTGATGTTCAGACAGATTATTGTCCCGTAATAGCAGCCATACAGGGTTATCTTTATGATATAGGAGTAGACACGGTTTTTGGATATTTTAAACATGGGGATATTTATATGGGCGGGGCTATACCATAACAAGATATTCACTGACGAATATAATATAAATGACATTGAGAAAAGTTGTTGCGCTACGCCAACTTTTCGTAATTTTTTTGAAGAACGGACGTAGTTGCAACAAATGAGGATTATATCTTGACATCTATACAATGTCCAAAAAAGACATCAAATCGATCATTTGTGAAGTGAAGCTTCAGATCTTCCATATTTTATACTTTTTTAGGATTTTTGGCTTCATGCAATACTTATTTTCAAAATGTGCTGCTCATGGACTGCACAACTGCAAAAGCAAATTTGCAAAGCAAATCAAGCACAACCTAAGCCAGCCAGAGCAATGCCTGCACCATGCGACAGTTTATTTGTATAGTATGTCAGCAAGGTATTTACAAAATATGTATATAAATATAAAAAATGGATTTAAATTGCATATACAACATTAAAAACACAACATGAAAAGGATTTTATAATTTAAGATTTCAGTAGAAAATAAAATGTATATGAAGTACATAAGTTAACATTAGCATTAACATTAGCATTAGCACTTTGAGATTTGATCCAAATGTAAAGTGCATTATAAATTAAATGTATTATTATTATTATAAGTAAGTGTCACATTGCAGTGTAATAACTGAGTAATTAACAGTTTTAGTAAAGGGCAGTGGCGAACTGAAAGGAGTTCAGCTTTATATTAAAGAAGTGAGGGTTGTAGCAGACCTGCAGATGGCCAACGATCACAATGATAAATGAAATGTCGGGGGGAGAAGAGGGTGGAGATATTTCCCTCAAAGTTGTTTGGAAGTGATCAGATTTAGTTTGTCACAAAGACAACCCACAATCACCAAAAGCTGTCCATTCCAATCCATTTAGGTTCCCTAAAGGTTGTGCATCTCATAATTGGTTTCTTGAGAATTCAATTTATTTTTTTATTTTTTAGCCACATTTTGTACTTTCGTGTGATTTTTACATTCAACTTTGAGATTTTCCATTAGATGGTAGTAATTTTGTGATTTCCCCACTTTCATAGCTGTCAGTGAACTGAATTGATGCCATAAACCTCAAGAAAGGCCAGGAATGCCAGTCTGTGATTAATACAGTCAAAGTAACCATGAGGCTAAAAATAGTACATCAGTGTGGATGAGAATATCATTCTAGATATTAGCAGGTGTGTTGAATATCAAACAATCATTGCGGGCTAACCCGTGGATTATTTCATTCATCATTTGGTCTATAAATAGGCCGGATATCATGCAAAATATAATATTCCTCATAGCGCAAATTATATAAAACTCCATGAGTTTCTTATATATACATATGACCTTAAAATAAAGCAATTCTCCCTTATAAAAAGCTGGAACAATGGAAAATAAATCAGTTAATTTTACTATCAGAAATTGACATCAATTACACATTAATGTGCTACAAGTAAATACAATATATCTGAAAATTCACTTTTTAATTTTAACATATTTTCATCAAACTCAAGTGCAAGTGCATGTACTGCAATGAACAGAAATCACTCATTTAGTGTGCATTGAGACTTTATTGTAATTCTAACCTTCTCATCCTCCACACGCTCCACATTCTTCCCCTCCTGCCATATTTGGAATGAATTTATTGGCCTAAAGAAGGTGTGTGTAGTAGTGTATGTGCGCTTAAGCTCTACAAATATGGTGCTGTTTGTGTGCATCCCAAGATGCAGAAGGAGACTTTTGTGCCCACATTCCTGCTTTTCTTCTCTACAAGCTTTACAACCGTTCACCCTCTGCTTTGCCTCCATGCTCAGATCGGCTAGCAGGTTTTTATTTGCATCCATAATGAATACAATCATGTCATCCACGCATAGCTCATATGTTATGGAAGCCAGCAGCCCAGGCAGGCAGTGCGACCAAAGAAGGCAATAACTTCAGCCTTAACAAAGAAGCCGCAGCCGCCTTAAAATAGCAGAGCAGCAACGAGTGGAGTGTTGGAAAACAGAACATCTCAGACACAGCCTGCAACTAATGGTCCGCGGAGACTAACAATACAAACCCTGCAGTCGCCATGTTAAGCTTTCGCACCCGTGTGCAAATAGTTTATATATTCAGTGATCTATCACAAATAACTGTTATAGAGGAGTAAACATTAGGACACTCAACGTAAATCAGATAACATGAGTTGAATTGCGATAATAAAATGCTATTGATATTTACTTTAAAATGCTATGCTGTTTTAAATCGTTTTTTTTTTAGTTGAATATCAATCAATTTGTGAAAGGACATGATTTTAATTGCAGGAGATTCGAGATATGAAGGTTTAATTCTATGTATTAGAAGATTATTCTATGTATTAGAAGATTATGAATGTTACTGCACAAATTAGGAGTTCTATATATAAAAAGAGATAGGGAGACAGATTACAGGAATGCAAATACCTAGGCTACCCTTACTGAGATTTTGTAAATGGTTTGGAACTGGTTAACAAATTACGGTTGTGAACGCTTTACAAATCATTAATAAGCTGCTAGAACTCATTGAACATAAAAGGGTGACAAACACATGTTGATACCAAACTAATAAGCACACATTTATATGTAATGCTTAGTCGCAGAGTAAAAACTTTAGCAGAAACTTAATATTGCCAAATAGTGAGCCCTCGATGATTATTGTGAACTATGTTATAAGTTGTTTATAATTGTTGATAAATGGCTTATAAAGTGATTACAACCTAATAAACCTATCAAATAATCATTTTTAAATCATTTGCAGTGATGCCAATGGAAAATTATTGCCCACACCACATTTACAAAACTAACCAAAAATAAATAGTAAGAGATAAACCAAAAAGTATTTCAGCTATATTACTGAAAATACAATGAACGAAATAATTCACAAGAAAATAATAAGGAAATATCTTATCAGCTCTTCGCAAACAGAGATTGTGTAATAGCAAATATTGTGTGATAGCAGTGTAATATAGACCCTTCTCTTTTTCTGCCCCTGTTTCCTCTGATCAAACAACCTGCAGCATGACACCACTCCAGTGTGTGATTCTAAACGGCATGACCCGCATTCCAAACGTAAAAGAGGAATGGCATTTACATTTGTGTAAATGAGAAAATATCATGCCAGCTACATGGTCGTCCTCTCTCTACCTGTCTACCTGTCAGGTTCTACCTGTTTATATCACCCTCTGCTCGATGGGTAAGCAGCTCCTGGACCGCTCACTGTCTGCAAAACATTTAAGACATTTTGAGATGATTCTCTTATTCATTGAATGAGAAGCTGCCTTTTTTTTCATTCTTACATATAATACGTTGTCAAAAATGACATCCTCATCAGACTGGCATAATCGCCAGTTTGTGTCTATGTTCTGCCTACCGGTTCAGGGAGGGAACAAAAACGATCCCAAATCACACCTAAGCTGCGTTCGAACTGAACAATTTTGTACAATAAAGGTGCGATGATGTCACACATGCTGTGTAAAAGGAGCTAATGTGTCATTCCAACGATTGTTAAAGCGCTGTGCAATATTTAAATGTGGGTCTCATAATGATGCCGTTTAGGGCTTGGCTGGCAGCTCTAATTGAAGTCGTGATTTTTTAATTCTTTGGCCTCCATCCCAAAATTCCATTGAATTAGAAAACTTAATAGCTATGGATCCATTCAGTGTTTGTTTGTTTCAAGTAATGCATCATCAGATTGATGGTGGACTTTTGTTATTAACACTTATATTATATTACCATGAATTCTGCCACCAGGATTTGGAGGTTGATTTTTATGGCTGGTCTTTCATAACATCTTTGCTTAAAACGGTCTGTCGAGCCGTGAATTCCCTCCTTTACTCCACTCTGTCACGTAAAAGTGAATGTGAGTCCAGTGTCGCCATGTTTAGAGCCTCCTTTGGAAAACATCACACACGGCATCAGGGAAGTAGCTGCAGTGAAATATCTGTTCAAACCAACCTTTTTTTTTAGCTCCTGTTCTGGTCTATGATATTAATATCTGCATGTGTTAATTAAACAGTTTTATCTCTTTATTTAGCATATCTCATCATCAAAGAGCTGCCCATAAAAACAACAAAGAAAAACATTGAGTTGGAACATTAACATGGCTTCAGCTGTCAATCAATGTGACAGCTGGACTCTCAAAATAGCCACATCTCTAACACAAACAAATGTTTGTACGATGGGCTAAGATTTATCAAAGGTATTAGGTTATATTTTAGCAAAACCTCGATGACATTACATATACAAATAGACAGTTTTACCTGCTGATTTTAAGCTTAATATTTATTCTCAAGTGTTAATACTACACAAAAAACAAGTAGATAATGTAAGATAAATTCATCAATACTTCTTTTCAGCAACCGCCTATCCTGTGCAGGCGACCTATCCCAGCTGACACTGGGCGAGGGGCAGGGTAAACCACGGACACATCACCGCCAACTCATTACAGGGCCAACGCTTACAGAAGATCAACCATTCTCACTCACAGTCACATCTGTAGGCAATTTTCACCCGTTCATCTTTTGTGCATGTTTTTGGAGTGAGGCTGGAAAACCCAAAGGGAACCCAACCAAAAACATGTAGAACATGTCAACTCCTTATAGACAGGCCTCAGGTTCACCAGGTGAATTTGAACACCTTGCTCTGAGGCAACAGTGCGGCCAACATCAGATTCATTTTGAATGATGATTAAAAAAATGTATATATAATTGCCTTCTTCTTCTTCTTCTTTTGGCTCTTCCCTTTTTAGCGGATGCCACAGCGGATCATCTTGTTCCACATATTGATATAGCATAGGATGCCCTTCCTGACAAAACCCTCCCCATTAATCCAAGATTGGGACCGGCACTAGAAAAGACTGGCCCTTTGTGGCAGGGCTGAAATATTACTCTTTATTTCTTGTTAAGGGAAAAGTTTAGACAGCTTCCACAGTAGTTACATTTTCTCTGTGTCAACGCAAACCCTGTTAATTTGTTAATTTAGATTTTGTATAGAGTGATAAGAATTTATTTTATTCATTATAAGGTTAACTTTGAATTATTAATGAAAATCTTGTTCAGGATTATATCTGACAGCTTTAGTTCCATGAAATTTTAAAGCATTATGCGTAATTACACCATGTACCAATTAAAATTACAATAAAAACTTTAAATATACACCAAAAAAGGGAAAAAATAGGCTTTTCCCTTTCATTGCAGCAAGGAAGAGAGACATCACAGAGACACAGCAGATGAGCAGCTACAGAAAGAGTAGATGTCATCCACTCTCAGGGGATCGGGTGAGGAGTAGAGGATTGGAGAAATGGTGCTGCCTCTGACAAGATAAATATATTTGAGGTCTGCATTCTGCATGAGAGGAGGAGGGCATGATGGGAAAAAATTCCCCGCGGTGGGCAGCAATGCGATGTGTGAGAAGGAGTCAAACTTGACAAGCAAAGATAAATGATGACAGCAGTTGTCACTGAAACATGTTCAAATGCAAAAATGAAACAACAATTTCTTTATCCGTTTTGTATCTGATAATGTTTTTAAACTACTGATTGAATTATTTTGATTTATTTTTGCGAATGATTCACCTCCGAGTGACCTTTTCCAGGGTCCAATTAATAAAACCATCGATAAAAAATTAAGCTTTAATTAGAAGACAAAGAAGAAAAAAAAAGATAAGTATAGTGAGAAGACAAGATTTTAATTAATGAAGTGAAGCACATCGATTTTAATGAGATTAATGTTCTGATTACACCCTTTCATCATGCTAGCAGAGTAGCTGTGGGGGACGACATGCCATGAAATTTTATACAGATGTTCATTTGGCCTGGAGGATAAATTGAAATGAATGTCCCTCTAGCGTCTTCATTAGGTTTATACCTGCAGAGCCTCTGCTGCTCCCAACAAACTCATCTTTACAAATACAGAAACATTGGAAATGCTAAACATCAAACCTGATAAATAACAGGGTTGTTATTCTTCTGCTCTGGTTGTAATCTTTTGGTCCTCCCTGTCTGTACTGTTAGACATGCTGACTCTCAACCGCAACCCACCGCTCTTATAAGAATTGTGTGTTTTTTTAATCTTTATATCATCCAGGAGAGATTTAGTCTAGTTCTCCCCCTCGCCTGGAGAAAGACCGCCGTCAGGTCCAGAGCGAGCTCAGCTGGAGCTTTAATTCGCTTTCAGGGCTTATGTCCCGCCTTACTGGCAGCATCCCTCCCCCCACCTCCCCCCCCCATCGTCTGCATCCATCCTCAACTTCCTTTCTTCTCTGTTTCCTTTTCCTCCAGTTTTACCTCTCCACAGGTTTCAGAGCCTGGCTGGAGCCAGAGCCTGGCTGTTGAAACTGCCTTCATTTGTCTTTCATTCCTTTTTCATCATTGATTAGAAGTAAAGTTGATGGATAGAAAAGACAAACAGAGGATTTGCGTTGTGGCCGTACAGTTTCGGGATGAAAGTGCAATAAGGAAAATGCCGTGCAAATGAAGCATATGATCTCTCTCTCTCTCTTTTGTTCCTCAGCAGACATAATACTCAGGAACGAGGAGATATAATCTAAGGCCTGATTGAGAATTTTTGTTCTTGTCATTTATGGTAATGAAGAAGGGGGGCCCCGCTGATGTGGTTGATGAGGATTGTTGTGGTAATGATGGAGACGGTGCTGACGAGAAATCTCATCTCTCTCTGCTGCCTTTTTTTTCTGCAGTATCAGCAGGAGATCGCCGTGCTTCAGGAGAAGCTGCGGGCATCCGTGCAGAAGCTGGAAGAGTATGAGGCCCGCCTGAAGGGTCAGGACGAACAAGCCCAGAAGGTGCTCATGGAGTACCAGGCGCGGCTGGAAGAGTCGGAGGAGCGCCTGCGCAGACAGCAAGACGACAAGGACCTCCAGATGAAGGGCATTATCAGCAGGTAGGAAGGAGAAGATGTTCCAAAGTGATGGAGATGCTCTTTTCTTGGAGTTTTTACTCAAATTTCTCCTGGTTCCAGGTTGATGTCAGTGGAGGAGGAGCTTAAGAAGGATCACTCAGACATGCAGGCTGTGGTCGACTCAAAACAGAAGATCATCGATGCACAGGTCAGTTTGATCCTAAACAACACGGTGACTGGCAGTCAGCTCTGCAGGTCCCACGCGGTTCTGTAGATACTCCCTGTGGTATATATGCATGTGCCGTCACTCGTGTCCTCTGGTCAGGGAAACAAAGGGTCGCTGACCTACAAAGAGATGTTTAATTCATAGCCATCTCAGCTCAAAGCGACAAGCTTGGACGGCTGAGCAGAAATCCCACGCGTCCTTCCCAGGCTCTGTCATAGAATGTCTTACCCGGTTCCCTGTCAGTATGGAGCTCATCTACATGTGGCTCTTATTCATAAAAACCTCTGAAATCCTTACAAAATACTACGGTGGCCGAAATGGTTCATATTATGAATGCCAAAATCATTGCATGTATGTAGGTGTTATAAAGGAAGTGAACTTTTTTAAGTGAAATAAGATGCCAGTGTAGAAAAGCAAAACTAGAAATGTCTATTTGACATGTAAATGATGTACACTATTATTATTTCTGTTGTTTGTAGCCTGATAATTCAAATGATCCGATGAAGTAGGCCGTACACATATTTCATTGTGAAGACTTGGGCTAACATTATGTTAGCTTGCTATCTCATTATAAATAGTTACTACTAATATGAAAATGTAGATAAAGATGTTATTGTAAAAGGAAATTAACTTTAATTATCAAAATTATTTTCGAAAACGGCGTCAATTATATACATTCTTCTTGTAGTTTTGCATCAGTTGTGGTTTTTGCACTGGTGCTGTGGGTTTTGTATTTGTGATGTGTCTTTACATTGATGTTGTAGATTTGCATTTGTGTTGTAGTCTTAGCGTCAGTGTTGTGGCTTTTGCATTTGTATTGTATTCTTAGCGTCAGTGTTGTGGCTTTTGCATTATGTTGCTTTTGCACCGGTGTTGTGGCTGTTGCTTTTGTTTTTTTTTGCTCTGCTCCTGCAATGATGTTGTAACCTCTGTATTAATATCTGGAACCCTCTATACCACCACACATAACTTTTTCCAGAAAGGGTTAAAACGTTGCTTGAGCGTGTTTTACAGTTCCATGCGGACAGCATTTCTTCTAAACGCTTGACAAAGTGTATATTCCATGCATGAAGACACGTGAAACAAAAGCAAATGCTCATCGCTGGAAATGAATGTCAGCGGTTCCACAGCAGATTGTCGGGGGATATGCATAGGTAATCTTCATCGCGCTTTAAGTAATTGACTTCACATCTGCAAGCAATCAGGCAACAGTGCGGCGGGACGTTATCTGCCTCAGTAAACAGGCAGAGAATGAGAATAGAAAAATCTCATCATGAAGACTGGGAGGGGTGTTTGCTTCTGTTGCCCAGCTCTGCCCACATTAGACAAGTCACTCAATGAGCCTCGTGCGATCATACATGGAGATGTGCAAGAAGCACGCCATTTCCCTGTCATTCACCATTTTCTAACTTAAAAACTTCTACACACAAATGAAAATTAAGACGTGCTGAATGAGTCATATACAAACAACGACTTGTTTGGCTTCAGAACTATCGTAGTCAGAGGTGTTACAGAAATCTACTGAAATAGAAATAACTCAATGCAAAATAAATGATCAGCTCTCCGGATCAGTACGGCTACTTTAAAACAATATCTGTGTTAAAATGAAAACTACCTACTGGGGGGAAAACACACATTTAATGCTGCCTCATGGTTTTTATGCTTTAACTATTGTCCACTTCCTCTACAGGGTTTCAACAGGTTAAATCAACCTGTGGAGAACAACAAAACAAACAAAATGATTTTTCCCTAAGCGTAATGGTTGGGCCTTCATTATCTGCTCTGGTTTTTTCAAATTTTCTGCACACCTATATGTTAATATGATGCTTAAAAATAGTGTCAGATTGTTATGCCCTCACTTATAGGGGGCATATAGGGTTACACTTGACTGTCTGCTCTATGCAAATTTCAACTTATGTCATCGGCTCACATTCACCTATGATAGATATTATGTTCTAATACAATTTGAGTTTTTCTAGTAAACAAACGAAAGTTGCTTATCTTACTTTTGTCACACCGACATCAAGCCGAGGATGTAGATAACATTTCTTTATTGATAGAGGCATGTTTTGGTAAACAATTCTTACTAAATACCACAAATATACGGAGCAACTGAAGAAGACCCTTGACAGTTTTTTTTATTTTTTATTTTGCGCGCACTAGATAATTATCTTTTGCGCACAAGATATTATGTTCACAGTTAAAGCTATACATTTATACTAAGTTTGTTCAGCTCCTACTTTTTAGAACAAGTGACCAGTGAGTGCAGGTGTCCCAGTGAAAGTCAAAGAGGGTTTGAATAAACACCTTTGTTTGTTTGGCATATTTGCGCTCCTTGGTTATTCCTCTAACTGCGTTTCTGTTTGTGTGCAGGAGAAACGCATCGCATCATTGGACGCAGCAAACGCCCGCCTGATGAGCGCTCTGACCCAGCTGAAGGAGCGCTACAGCATACAGAGCCGCAACGGCATCTCCCCCACCAACCCAACCAAACTGCAGATCACTGAGAACGGAGAGTTCAGGAACAGCAGCAACTGCTAGACAGACCGCCGTCGGGCCGAGCGAAGCGGAGCGCCTGCGTGTGTACAGATATTCAACCAGAGGACGGATACATGCATGCGTGGGTGCATGCCTGTTTTAGACGCTGCAAGGGTGTGTGTTTGTAAAAGCAGATGTAATACTCCCGGAGGACATTTCCATTACTTTGGTCACAAGTTTAGGAGTGAGGTCATCACTCCGACTGGTCAGCAAGAAGAGGGGTTACTTCAGGTCAACGGGATGATCACCAGACGGCCTTTGTCAGGAGGGGGATGGAAAGCAGGGCCCAGCCTGTACATATGACACTTGAAACACTTGGCCGGTGGACATATGCAGTCGATGGGACAATGCAAGACCCTGTCTAAGCCTGGGACAAACCACTATATAACTACAAACAGACAGAGAGATGGTCACCCTACTGTAGCAAACACCCTATCCTCTCTCTCAGCCATCTTGACATCCACCAGATCCCCTTAAAGAGAAAAACACGAGGACTATTGCTAAAGTTGTCTTGAGAGGATTAATCCTAGTGCTTTCGTTCAAAGTCATTTATAAAGAACCAAATAGGATATACAAATATTTTTAGTCCCAAGAAAATCTTCTTTATTTCCCGTTTCATTCCCAAGTGTGTTCCAGTCCCCCACCCCACCCCACCCTCCCATCCTTACGTAGAGCACTTTGTGAAAAGCTATTGGTACATGAATCGCCTTAAGTAAGGAACACACCTCCCGCAGCTTCACCCCTATTTCTGCTAAAAAATAAAGAGGGAAAAAAAGGCACAAGTTATACTGTGGATACAAAAATGAATTGTATTCACTTCAAATGTATGATGAAATGTAAAGAAAAAAAAAGAATTCTACGTGATGCTATATTAATGAAATTTAATATAGATGTATGCATTTTTCCTTCTATAGAGTATACACACATATCTATATCTATATTTGATAATCTCAAATATAAATGCAGCCCTTTATTTAGAAGATCTACTTTTATTTTTCTTCTCTGATGATAAAAGACTGTAGTGTGTGGCTTTCTTCAGGGCCGCGGAGAGGGAAACCGCGAGGAGAGGTGATTGGCGCATTCGCCACATGCATCCCGTAAGCACTGGCGCGGCTTGCTTGGCATTTGATAGGATCCTTGACCTCGCTCCTGAACATCTAGATTTAGATTCTGGTTTAATCCTGGGTCATACATGTATGTGGTCTCCTCGCTCTGGTAGCGCCAGAGCTTTAGAAAGACGTGGGTACACGCACTCACTCATACCATACACTGGACTGGTGAGCCGTTTGGAAAATGGCTGCCGTGGTTAAAATTGTTCTCTCCAACCGCTTCAGTGGTGATTGAGTATGCTGCATCCAAACTGTGACTCCATCAATCCTAGTTTCTCCATCTCCCTCCTCCATCCCTCCTTCTTCTGAATGTGAAGATGCTAACAGGCGGTCGGTCTTAACTTGGGGGATTGGTCCTACTTTCCTGTCGTCGATCCACACAACCTCGGCATCTGTGTTATGTATATTTTTGTATAATTTTTTTTACCTGTATGCATCCAAATGTGAGGCTCTGCATGCTCCATCCTCGCTCTAGAGCCGACGGTAGCGTCAGTATCCCCGTTATGTTTTCCGTCTGTCGCCAATTGGAAGGTAATGATGAACAGCGAGTGAACAGAGACCTTTACAGTGAATGAATATATTATAACCAAGTGAATCGAGCGGCTGGAGAGCCTGGGAAAGTGTAAATTAAATGCTAACAATATTTTTACCTAACGTTAAAAGAGCTTTTTGTAAATGTACCTTGTGCTCAGACTCTGCTGTATCATTATGGATATTGTAAATACAGAATAGCTCAGTCGGCGATCTATCCTCCTGGGGTAGGACTGTACAATTAAATTATCCCGTCAGTGTTCTCCTTGTTAGAGCTATTGCTTTTTATGTTTTTTCGAGTGAAATATCACTAGCTAAAAAAACTGATAAAGTGGGAGTTGGACTCCTCGTGGCAGGTGGAGGAGGATGCCTTGTTGGTTTCAGGCGAAGCTGAGTCCGGTCTTGATGAGATTCACAAACACAATCCTGTAACTCTCATCAATCTCGTTTTGTGCACTTTTAGCAATTGGTGTTTCCAATAATTAGCTTGTTCCTTTAGCACAGCGGCTGTTTCAGGTGTTTAGAAACGTGGCAAACCGAAGAAAGGGATTTTTTGGATAGCTCACTCGCAAATCAAATTGTTAAGCTTTTTCATGTAAAGAGTAGCTTCAGACTGAAGATCCTCTTAGTTGCAAAAAAAAAAAAAAAAAGAAAATCTTAGGTATAGGTTTTTCCTCCTCATTGTATCCCACCATTTCAACTGCAGATATTAGAGTGAGACTATGCTACTTACTTACTGCTATACAGCTTGAGTAGCATTAAACTAGAAGGTTTCAGTCGCTAATTTTAACCAACATCAGTAAATTTTAGGAAATTCTTTGCTGTTAAACAAACTTAATAATTCAGAATTAGGTCATTAAATCTCTGACCCAAAAAAAAAAATCACTATGAATGCAATTGCAAATACAAAGGAGTATTAGGGCCAGGCATTAGAAAAAATTGAGAGGAGGAAGATATTTTCTTCATCTTTCAATTCGAGAAAAAGTTGAAATGTTGAGATTAAAGTCTAAATGTTGGGGACCGAGTTGAACTAAATAAGAGGTGAAAGATTTATATTTTTATGTTCTTCATTTCAAGAATACAGTTGAAATGAGTCAGTATTCTCTTCTAAGTATCAGGACTTTGAAGAGATTGTGTCGAAAACTGCGTTTGTTCAGAAGGAAAAAACACACAAGGTTGGGAGGATGCAATTCAGAGAGGATATGTTGTATCACAAAACACAATAAGACAACTGATCAAGTTGTAATATGCTGAATGTGTGGAGCTCAGGCGGCCGCAACAAAGGTCCTAACGTGCTGTAGCATTTGGATTGACTAGCTGAAGCCATAAGGCATTGCCATCAATGGTTGTATTGATGGTTTAAGTCGCTACATTGTGTGGATGAAGGCCTACAGAACAATCAACAACCCCAAAGTAATAGCAGACTACTTCATCACATCTATTGCACGGTCGGGAGGATGCCCCGGACCCACTGCATGCTGCTAGATGCACAGAAATGCTCGAAATGCAAAATTAGAAACTTCCTCTTATTTATTTCACCTTTTTTTTCGAAATGCAGTATGAAAAAATAAATCTATCTCCTTACATTTTTTTTCTTATTCCTGGCCTTAATACCCCCTTCTTACTCCGTGATTACAAAACAGCAGTCAAAGTGAAATTTGTCTAAATGGTGTCTGATTGGCAATTGCAGACTCTTGAGCTAACGCTACAGCAGCGTTGCATTTTAGCAAATTAATAAATAACAGTTTGGCATTTATATTTGATAAAAGAGTTGGAAACTGAAAATGAAGCTACTGTTATGCTGCATTCACACTATTTTAAGTGAATTTTGGCCAATCACCTAAGGATCCAATGAGTTTACTTGCGTGGTTAACGCGAACCTGCCACACTTGTACCGGTCTCTTCCGATAGCAACAAATGAAAAATTTCTGCCATTTCCTCCCTTCATCGACAAACACAATGGTTTGTTGGATATGTCACAGACGTGTCGGAGAATCAATCTTCGCCGTTTCTGGGTTCATAACAGCTCCGTCCGCCGCAGGCCAACTTGCGCAAACGTTTGAATAACGCAATTTGCAATAGCGTTAAACGCAGTTTAAATGCAGTAGCGTTAAACTAGAACTCTGTGTCTAATTGTAGCAGATGTTACCAAATTTGAAGTACATTTTGCTGTTTGAAGGCACAAGTTTTCTTGCCTTAACACTAAACAACAGTAGAGCATTTACACATGCTGAAAGAGCTGGAAATCTCGAGGCTTAGCATTTAGCTGAATGCTATTTACATACATAAATCAACCTATCGATTAGCTTAATTGTTAGCTGATTGATAAATTCAGCTGATTGATAGCTTCAATCGGTGGTGTAAAATATAACACTGATCAAAGCTGTCATGTATTCCTTATCACTACATTTAAAGACCCAAAATCATATTTTGTGTCTAATTTGACTTCTCAGTTCTCATTTCTCTCACCCCATCCATGTTCCTGCCTCAGATCTAGTTCCTGAAACAGAACCCGGAGCTCACTCCTCACGCCATTCAGCCAGTTCACCAAAAAGATCAATAAATATAAAGCTATAAAGTAAAAGATGTTGTATGTTTTCTATTACCTTGTAGAAAATCATTTTTGTAAGTATGTTTTAAGTATAAAGTATTGCTGGATTCTGCTTTCTTTGAAAACCGTGACAAAACAATAATGTACAGAGGAATTTGTGTTGAGAAAAAAATGTGGCTGTGCAATTTATGTACATTTGCAACTAGACCTATTAAAGTTTTATTTAGCTATTTTAAAATCTCACTGTTGTTCTTTGATTCTTTGTCCCGATGAAATGTAAATGAGGCCTGACTGTGAATCACACGCTCATTCAATACTCAAGCAGGCCTAGATAGATGACAAGCAGAAGACAACATAGGCTTAGATTCAAGGTCCAAATGCAGAGCCGAGGCAATGATGGAGGGATGTGACAGACTCCACACTCCTCTGAAAACCTGACCTACATACCGCCTGATAGTTATTCCCCACAGTGGGAAGAAAAAACTTGAAACGGCCTGAACAACAAAAATGGAGGGAAGTTTGTAACGGCATGTCTCTGAAATGGAGCCAAATGTCTTCCAAAAAAAAGGAACAGTATTTGGATTTAGCTTAATAACCAAAAAACCGAGGAGATGCAGAATTTAAGAAATATATAATACAGATATGTATGAATGCATTGGCATCTTCTTTTAGCTTTTCCCTTTCGGGGGATTTCCACAGTTGATCATTTGTTTCCATCTAGCCCTGTCACCAGAACCAACTGCATGTCCTCTCTCACCAAATCCATAAACAGATAGCTGACGGTCGGCTCAATCTCGAGCATCCTTCTACCAGTAGATCTACTATCCCTCCTTTTCCAGTGTCCAAACCATCTCAATCTGGCCTCTCTGTCTTTGTCTCCAAGACGTCACCCTCAAAGAAAATCTTAACATCCTCAACTCTGTGTCCTGTCTCCTCATCACTGCCACAAGCTCTTCATCATGTGCATTTTAAAAAATAACTTCTGTTTTGGTCACTGCTTCCTGTGAAGCTCTCTTACTTCTTTGAGAAAAAAGCTCTCCGGAGCAAAGGCATGCCTTTTAGAAATGAGATTATTATTAAGAAAAACTCTCAAATGCTAGATGTCAAATTATTAAGAGCCAGAATAAATGATCACACACTGAGTCACTTTGAATGAAATCCCCACAGCACCAACTTAGAGATAGAATTTAGTGGTTGAGTATTTGTGTGTGTTTGTGTGTGTGTGTGTGTGTGTCTGTAAGTGTGTGTTTGCGTGTGTGTGTGTCTGTAAGTGTGTGTTTGTGTGTATGTGTTTGTCAAGGTAAGCATGAATGAAGACTGGACTCAGGAAGCAGTTGAGGTAAACTGCTGAGGTCTTTTCTGTTCTCCCGGGGGAAATCATCTCTGTGGGCCACTGACGGCCACACGGTTCTAGAGTGATTGCTCCCGGGGAGGAGAGACGTCACAGTGAGCTCTCAGGCAATGAAGCAGTGATGTCCCGTCGGGGATTTGGTCGCTCTAAGCTTGCAACAACAGTCGCCTTTTCTTACTATGCAGCTGTGGGTCACCTGCTGAATTGACTCAGGGCGAACGGAGCAGATCCAGCATTTTACCTCTAAACCTCACCTTTAAAAACAGTAACCATGTACACCCGACTCTGAAATCATTTAGATGTACAAGCTGTTCCTCTAGACAGATGCACAGCTCTGGAGTCATCTCTCCACAGTGGGTGAGACGACACAGCAAGTGTGGAACTGTGTGTTTAAAGAGACACAGAAATACGACTCCACCATTGTTTTAATTCTCAAGGTAGAATAGTTTAGAACAGGTCAAATCCAACCTGTACCTGTGCCAGCTACTAGTGCAGTCTTATATTCCGCCATTAGGTGGCAGAATTGGCTAATGGATGAGACTGTTGCTGAACTGTTTTCAGACATAAAGCACAGAGTCTTTGTTCAGTTACATGAAGCCGATGCTCACGTGCTCATATCCTTGCGATGTTAGGGAAATGAATGTGTTGCACCAGATTGAACTGCAAGTCATTATAAGGATAATGTCGCCAGGATTCTTTCCTGGCCATCACTGCTTTCCAGTGATCTTTAAAGCGCTGCACATTGGTCACATGGGGCTGGCAGAAGAACACTAGACCTCATCTGTGAAAGGTTTTACACACCACAAATGTACAAGGATAATGAACAGTTTGTCTGACGAGAAAGTAGCCGAGTAAGCAGACCCATGCATCCATGACAACGATCTGGACCACCTATCCATTTCAACTGTTATCCATAGACAGCCTTCAGCTGGATAAATGCAGACATGGCTATGAGAACGTACTGGCCATCATGGTTCATTTCAATAGGTTTGCCCAAGACTACACAACAAAGAACAGGGCTGCTAAATCTGTCACTGACAAGCCCTTCTAGACTTGTCCCTTAAGTTTTGTTTCACTTGCGGGCTGCATCATGATATGGGCAAAGAGTTGGAGACCCAACTGATGGCCAGGCTGTAGGAACCCTTAGGCATCCAATGATCTCAAAGATCTCCCACAACACCATACCACCCGCAGGGTAACGGGCAGGTGGAACGATTCAACCGTACCCTGCTGTCCATGTTGCGAACCCTTTGAAGATAAAGACATGGAGAATTGGAAGAGTCCCTGGCTGTCCACGCATGTAATTGCACCAAGAGTGAGGCGAAGGGCTATGCACCCTAATAACTTGCCTTTAGGCGCTTTCCTCGACTATGTATTGATTTGTTGTTTGATCTCAAGAAAGAGAAAGCCTGTGATGACTATGGGCATTTAGGGCAGCTTCAGGTCAGTGGGTAGAGCAGTGGTAGTTGTCTCTCAACCAGAAGACCAGGGTTAGGGTAAGTATTGAAGAGAAGGGGCCACTACAAAGCGAAGAGGAGGTGTAACTACAGAGCGAGGAGGAAGTGCTACGAAAATCCCAGAGACCTGAAGAAGGTCCTGACATAGCTGAGGCTGTTGGGTTGGGGGTAGGACAATCTAAGCTGAACATTGACCTGCCACAGTAGGTACAAAAACAGTCACACAGACTAAGACATCAGCCATTGGCCCTGAGATACGACACAATGGGCCAGCGGTCCTTGGTACAGAGAGACTATAAACTAACAGAGACTCAGGTAACTGAAACAAAGACCTTTTGGAGACCCTGGAAGATCGGAGAGCCCTCTTGACCGATTAGATACATATGCTTCCCCCACATAATACCACACCTGTAATAATAATAATAATCTAAAAATAAGATGCATAAAAAGTGCAGTTTTACTTTTTTGAAATGCAAGGACTTCATATTTTACTACTACTTTAAGGATGTGAGTAGTTCTTTTACCACTACAGCTGTAACAACTGTCCTATTATATTTACAGACTATCTTTTATACCACAGTCCAAAGTCAAGGTCCTTGATTTATATCTGTACAAACTAGTATAAGATGTCAAACGAAGGTAGAATCACTTTGTCAGACTGGGGATGGACACCTAAGCTGTTGAATTACAAGGGCAGCAAAACACACACACACACAAAAGACACTGATCTTCCTGGAAAGCACCTTGAGACAACTGTTGTTGTGAATTGGCGCTATATAAATAAAGATTGATTGATTGACTGAAGTTAGAGGAACAAACTGTATTTCCAGCTTCTGGGAAAAGTCAAAGAATTGTTGGCAGATGGTTGGCTATGAAATATATCTCATAAGTCATAAAACACAGAAAAAGGGCCATTTCAGGCGATCATTCTCATTCAAGTCAGGGGCGTAAAGAGTGCAACCTGCCAAGAGTGCTGCTGTTAGGTGACTTATCATCCTGCCCCGTAATGAGGCCACAGGAGAAATCAGCATCGCTGATTTCACTGGGAGAGGAAAAATAAAGGTGCACGTACAGAACATTAGCCTGTGCGTGTGCTGCTTAGACATATTTACACTCTTAGTGGATAAATAAAACGCTGAAGATGATACAATTTTTAAAACCAGAATCATCCGGATATGACGTATCCCCTTGACACCCCCTGAACACTGTACAACAAATGCATCTTTACAACATATCCCCTATTCCTCTGGTGAGCTGTTAGAATGATTGTGAGCGGCTGGATGATGACGCTGAAAGATGAGGTGGAATGGAGATGGTTCACCAAACTATTTTTGTTGATTTACAGCTGTATTCAAATTTCACCACAGGTATCACAGTAACAACTTTTAGCAGTCTTACTAAGCCGTTGGACTGCATTGGACATCACCATTTACTGGTGTGTGTGTCAATAACATTCAAATGTTCAATCATGTCTAGTAAAACGTTTAGCATTATTTCACCCAACAATTAATTGTAATACCCTGTTTTAATTAAATTGAAATATGAACAACACAATTACATGTCATGGTTAACTTATGTCTAAAGGCTAGTAAAGGCCACATCAAATGGAACTATGAGCTCTTTCAGATACGTTGGTGCCTGACCGTTAAGGGCTTTGTACATGAGCAGAAGGATTTTGTATTCGATTCTAGATTTTAACGGGAGCCAATGAAGGGAAGCTAATACAGGAGAGATATGTTCTCTTAACCTGGTTCTGGTCAGATCATGTGCAGCAGCGTTTTTGGATCAGCTGGAGGGGCAACAGAGACTTATCGAGACCGCCTGCTAGTAGGGTATTGCATTATTCAGCCCGGAAGTAACAAATGCATGAACTAATTATTTTTGCGACAGAATTTGCAGTATTTTAGAAATATTACGCAGTTGAAAAAAAGCAGTCCTAGAAATCGTTTTTATGTGGGAGTCAAAGGGAATATCCTGATCAAAGATTACTCCCAGGTTCCTCCAAGTGTTGCTGGAGCCTGAAGTGTTGCCATTCACAGTAGTTATATTATCAAATAAATTATTTCTAAGATGCTTGGGTCCCAGCACACTAACTTCAGTTTTATCTGAATTTGAGACACGCCTCTAAATTGGATAAGTGATTAGATTCACCTGGTTTCATTGATCAGTACAATTGTGTGTCATCTGCATAACAGTGAAAGTTTATGGAGTGTTTCCTGACATTATTGCCTAAAGTGGGGATAATATGGTGTGAATAATATTGGCCCAAGCACAGATCCCTGGGGAACTCCATTGGTAACTTTGCTATGCATGGAGGATTCATTGTCAACAAATACATACTGAGATCTGTCACATAAATATGACTAAAACCAATTTAATGCATTGTCTTTGATGCCAATTAAGTTTCCAAGTCTTTGTATTAGAGGTTGCTTGTCAATAGTATCAAATGCAGCACTAAGATCCAACAAGACCAGAACAGAGACCAGATACCAGAACAGAGACCAGATACCAGAACAGAAGCCAGTCCCTCATCAGATGCCATTAGAAGTAAATTTTTAACTTTGAACAGTGCTGTGTCTATACTATGGTGAACTCTAAAACCCGATTGGAAATCCTCAAATAAACTATTCTTACGCAGAAAATCACACAATTGTTCGGCTAAGACTTTCTCTAAGATTTTAGAGAGGAAGGGAAGGTTAGATATCGGCCTGTAATTTGCTAAAGCCTCTGAATTAAGTGTTGCCTTTTTAAGCAGTGGTTTGTTTTGGGCTATTTTAAAGGACGTTGGTACGTAGCCTGAATTTAAAGACAGATTGATGATTTCTAATAGAGAGTTGCTGACTAAGGCTAAACTTTAAGCAAACTAGTTGGGATTGGTTCTAGGGGACGTTAGGAGATGTTATTTTGGATGAGGAAATGAGAGAAGTTATTTGTTTTAGATCAAAAGGACTGAAGCAGTCTCAATGTGTGCCAGGTGTATCTGTTGTTTCTAAGAACATAGTCCTGGGGTGTAAACTAGAACCATATGAAGGCAGGAGGTTGTGGATCTTGTTCCTAATACTTATAATTTTGTCATTAAAGAAATTAATGAAGTCATTGATATTAAGAGATCTAGGAATATTGGGCTCAATATATTTTTCAGACTCTCCCCAATTTAAATATGCAGAAAGTTAAAAATGTCAAAAGACACAACTACTTAAGTACATTTACTTAAGTACATTTACAGCTCACCTTAAAAATCACATTTCCATGGAAACGACAAAATAAGAAAGTTGAAAATATCAAATCATTATTGTTAAATTGTTGTGAAGCTATAATGAAGAGTTTGATAACTAGAAACTATACCAATGTCATTTTTACATAAGGGGTTTATTAAGACAAAGACAAGATGTTTTTTTGTTGGTTTTTTAGAAATCGGATCAATACCAAAGCAGACAACTTCACCTCAAGAGCAAAAGTAATTTTATTATCTACAGTGTCATCAATCTATTTCATTAATATTAAATTTTCGTTAAGTTGAATTTACATTAATTGTTGTGAACGCTCTGATGACTGGTAAATTACCCCAAAAAACTCCATGTTGTTTCAGATACATAATATTCTAGTTAGTCCTACAGTACATGTAGCAGAAATGTCATATATTCAAGTCACTCCACAAGCTAAAAGCTGCCATTACAATAATAATAAAAGTGTAATAGAGTATTTTAGTGTAACACATCACACTTAGTTGACAGTCTGCGTGTGAAAAGCTTATGTAGAATAAATAAGTAAAAAAAAAACATACACCTCAAACGTTAATGTTCAGTGACTTGTTTGTTATTACAGTGTTATTACAACAGCTGTTTGAGTGATCACGTTTGAAAAACAATTTGCCTCTGAAATGGTTAATTTCCCAAAGTACACAACTCAAAAAAATTTAGGGAACACTTAATCATCGCAGTATGACAGCAAGCCAGTTAAACTTCAGGGATGTCAATCTATCCATTTAGGAAGAACATGTGATTGTGAATCAGTTCCACTTGTTAGTCCAGCTCCTCCGGGATGTCTTATACCTGCCTGCAGTTAGAAGACGGTTTGCTGTGTCTCCAAGCACAGTCTCAAGAGCATAGAGGAGATGCCAGAAGACGGATCGTTACACGATGAGAGCTGGAAAGGTCCGTAGGAGGACAACAACCCAGCAGCCAGACTGGTATCTGCTCCTCAGTGTGAGGAGGAATAGGAGGAGCACTGCCAGATCCCTACAAGATAACCTCCAGTAGGCTACTGGTGTGATGTTTCTGACAAAACTGTCAGCAACAGACTGCATGAGGGTGACATAAGGGCCCGAGGTTCTCTACTGGGACCTTTGCTCACAGCCCAGCACCGTGGAGCTCAATTGGTGTTCACCAAAGACAAGCAGAATTGGCAGGTTCTCAATTGGTGCCCTGTCCCCCTAACAGATGAGAGCAGGTTCAAACTGAAGTCATGTGGCAGGAGTGTCAGAGTCTGGAGACGCTGAGGTGAAGGTAATGCTGCTGCATCATTATCCAGCAGGACCTGTTTGGTGGCGGGTCAGTGATGTTCCAGGGAGACAGACCCTTGGATGGTGTCACAGACCTCCACGGGCTACACTGGTACAGCGGACCCTTGGTTCCTCCTGGTCAAGGACAATGCCCGGCTCATGGGGTCAGAGTGTGTAGGCAGTTCTTGGAGGATGATGGTACTGATGCCATTGACTGGTCCTCATATTCCCAGAACCTGAATCCACCAGAAAACCTCTGAGACGTTCTGCATCAGACGCCACCAACACTGACCACAGACTGTCCAGGAGCCCTGATCCAGGTCTGGGAGGAGATCCCCAGGGAACCATCCTCCATCTCATCAGGAAAGCCCAGACGTTTTCAGGAGGTCCCTTTGGTATGTGGGTCTCTAACACACTCCTGGGTCACATGAGTGTGTTTGAGATGAGCTGTTGAGTTGTTGTGATGAAATTCACTGGAGTTGGATCAGTCTGAGATTTCAGTTTGTCACTTTGGTTTTTGGTGTAAATTAGAATCCAGCCCTTAACGGTTTAATGATTTTGATATCCGTTGATTGTTTTTGCATAATTTTGTTCTAAACAAATAACACAATAGATATCAAAGATTTTCAACTTGAATGTTTCTTTCATCGAGATCCGGACTGTGATTTAAGCTTCCCTTAATGTTTTTGAGCAGCGTAGTTGTTTGAATGCAAAATAATTATCCTAAAATCATGTCTGC
Source organism: Lophius piscatorius (assembly GCA_009660295.1). Lineage (NCBI taxonomy): Eukaryota > Metazoa > Chordata > Actinopteri > Lophiiformes > Lophiidae > Lophius > Lophius piscatorius. Next base: position 203,821 of record VRLP01000489.1, read on the forward strand.
TGCCTGACAGGAGTGGCCGCTGAAGTGAAAGCAGTTTGGCCTTTACCTTTTGAATCCCTATTCACTTAACTAGTAGCTGATGGGTTCACAGAGCGGCTCAAGGCTTTCAACACTGAGCAAAAACAAAAAAAGTGGATCATACACTCGCATACCCCCATGCTCAGTCACACTCACATACATTTTTGTGCAAAGAGTTCAAAGAGTTGTTGTGCAAATTGACGAATATAATGAACACCCAAAGCTGACTCCTTTACATTCATTCATCGATTTACGTGTGTTTGTGTGTAAATGAATGGAGTGTAAAGCTGGAGCATCTCGGGTTATACCTGAAGAGACAGCTTGTTTAGTGGAGGGAAGCGATTAGCTGCCCTTCAGTATATGAAGTCTATCAAAAGCAGTCATGCTGTCCTCCTGACTGGACCCCATTGTTCATATCTGATCACATGAGGAAGGAGAAAAAAGAATATCCAGCGTCCTCCATCATATTTCTCCTTATATATATTTTTCATTTCCTGATCTATCCCCCCCGTGAACACCTTCCTCCTGCGAAAAAAAACCCCAGCCAGCATAAGAGTCTGCCTACAAGTCAGACAGCAGGGGTAAAGGTAGTCCTTCTTTCAGATCCCATCAACCTCCTCCCCTTGCAGGAGCTGCAGGAGAGATGGATGGCTGCTCCTGTGGCGAAAGCGAGCAGTGATGTTTGGGTGTTTGATGGCTGGTTGTTGCCCCATCTCATCAATTCTCCACGTTTAATTTGAGGGTGTGAAGCTTGAGTCTCTAATGAAGCCGGTGGTCCTGGCTGACCGCCCTCCTCAGAGGAGACGGCGAGCTGAGCTGAGTGTTGGCGCCGCCAAGGGTCTGGGTCTTGTTGGTTCGTGGCAGCGCCCTGCTGCAGCTCGTAGAGCGTCTGTCCTCAAAGCCCGACGAGGACTCCAGCTGAGCCTCGCATAGCTCCAGCAGAGATGCTACCTGCTCCTTCATCGCCAGGGATTTGAACCTGCGACCTGCCAGATAGAAGAAGGCTTCCACGAATGCCTGCAACCCCATACCTGAAAAACAAAGCGTGATTCAAGGGAGGTCAGAAAAGTACTGAAAAAGGAATTAGAAAAAGGAAATGAAAATACACTTTTAAATAAAGATACCGCACTTGTCAAAAATGAGTTTAACAGAAGGTCTGTGATCCTCACAAGACTTTGAGATCACTTCTCACTTCTTGGAGTTTCATACTGCTGCTAGTTTTAAACTAAGTCAGATAGTCAGATGGAAAAATCGCTAACAAAATTCTACACTAAATATGACACTACAAACAATAAACCCCATGTTCAATATTGACTTTCTGCTGGTTCTCTTTCAAAATGACAAGTATCTGCTCCAATGTGAATGCATCTGTCCTCAAAAACAAAGGCAAGCACACACGGATATAGTTTTGCACCAGTCCTCTGATTCACCAACAACAGTTAAAGTCAAATTTATGAGTCAACTCATGGTATTCAAACAGAAATGGACGCACTAGTAGAGATCAAAGCATGACAAAAAATCTTCTCAGCTGTTCATGGAACAGAAAACTTGTGCGTAGGACTTGCGTCAGAATGTGGCATAGGGACAAACGATTTGCGTGCGTTTCTTTTAATAAATTCCAACCTTCTCCAAGTGTGGGGCAGTGTGTGCGGGCTTCATGCAACGCCCACGTTTGCTTATAAAAAGTCAGCGGAACGCTTCTCTTCACGGCAAAGGCAGAAAGGAAGACTGGAAAATAAATTTCACACAGTGTGAAATTTAAGTTCTTAGCCACGAGAGGAAGAAATAAGAACTAAGATGTTGTTTGGGGGACTGACTGCAGTTGTTCCAAGTCAGCGCTGAAGCTGCTCATGGTTGGACGGACACACTGACAGATATCTGTCTAACTTCAACTTAGTGCTGAGCTTTGGCTGAACTAAAAAAAGAAACACCACAAGGGGCCCGTCTACTTTTGTCAATGAAAGGCTTTGGGGGAATCCCTCCTGACTGGATGGATGAGGAGGACACTGATGACGTGTAAGATGCACATGATAACGCCGTGTTATGTATTCCTTCGTTTTAAATGAGTGTGAACCAAGTACATTCAAGGTGTGTTGGATGAAAACAGAAACACATTCATTTTCTAAAACTAGCAATCTTTACACATCCATTAGACTTCTTCTTCTTCTTGTCAAAGCGTGTTCCAGTGAGGTCAGAGGTCCTGCAGAGGAACAGGGTGTCTGATAGTTACAGAAACATCTGAGTGTTCGTTTGCAGTGACACATATCTCTTAGTTCTTTTATTCTCCAGGATTTGTTTTACACACTGGTATTCATTTCAAGGTCGGTTTTTCCAGTTCATCCTTTCGAATTGGGTTGGGATTATACAGTATAGTGAATATTTATGCAGTACATCCAAATAATTTCTGTTAGCAGGGAGTTTTTAAGTGGTCAAATTGATTTTTTTCATAGAAATGAAAGACTAGCTGAATACAGCTGATTAAATGGGCTAAATTAAAATGTATGTCAACAACAGAAAGCACAATTGGAAACAAAAAAATCTCATAAAAAGTGAATTAATCATCTGCCATTGAGAGCAGATTTTGGTCTTCCATGTTAAAACCTAACCTCGTGAAAATTCTGAAGGAAAATACTGCAAACATTCTGCTGTAAATTAATCTTTTTAACTGAGAGCCTTTCCCCTCCAGGAGAAAAACGGTTTCCTGCAGAGAGCTAGTTTGGACTCTTATTATAACTCATTAAACCTTTCACCTGCTGCTGGTTGTGAAGAGATTAGATGATGTCATAATTTCTTCATATTTTACCATTTTCGAATCTTGCCTCTGGGACGGAGGTCAGAGTGAGTGAATGTCTAAGAAAAAAATGAAAAAAACTGTTCACAGAACCATGAAGAGAGCAGGAGCTGAATATTTACCCCTAACGTTTCTCACTGCAGCCCAGAAGACGGATGAATGGTAAAGCAAGAAATCCAGCGAACAAAGATAAGATTCCAATTCAAACCAGACAAGCATGATGGCAGTTGTTTGGTTATTATTAAAATCGTTACAGGTCACACATAGAGTCGACCGTAGTGTGAGAGCATTTGGATAAACCCTTTCACATGCGTTTGTTTTAAATGCTTTATGCAGAAAAAACTTTAAAGTTTTATGCCGCTTCCCAACCAATTCGCCAATCCTCATAGAGAAAAATAACAGAGCCTGGCTCCAGCCTCACTGAATACATATGAGCTCATTCTGAATTCAGCCCACAATCTCCTCCGCACAGGCCCCCCTATCCCGGCCCATGTGATCTCCATCCATCCGCTTCGCCTCAAAAACATTTGTCGTAAGGTGCAATGTCTGAATAATTCATGTCAGATAGTCCCTCCGCTGTCAAATTGGGATCTCAACTGATTTGAATTATGGGAGACACAATGTCAGCGAGAATTTGAAAAAGAATGACATGCAATTATCTCCGTGCACATTATTTGCTCCAAGTCTCAAGGATACCCGGCTCTCTGTCCTCTACACGTCGTGTCTTTGTAGGATTTTTATTTTATGTGTGATGTGAGTGTGTCACCTGCATCTCGGGAGTCCGGAGTCGTTCCTGACCAGCGACGTGTAATGTCTATGTAGAGGATGTCCACTGAAGCCATGGTGAAGTTAATGTTGCTCAGTTTGCAGCTCCTAGCCGCAATCACGAAACCTTATGTCAGTTGACGTGTTATAAGAAGGTATGGCAGGAAAATATATGACAATCAATAACGATCCAGCATAATATCAGGAGTATTCTGCGTTCCAATTGATTTAATACACCGACAGAAAGTATCAAACTTTCATTATTTAATATGCAAATATGAACTGAACTGTTGCTGCTGGTATGATAAATCAAATGACTTACATTGAATGGATAGAGGGCAAAGACGGAGGCCACACTTTCACTGACTGTTGTTGATCTTTGTTTATGAATAGCTTTGGACACAATTTAATGCTTTTTGAAACACCTGATGAACGCATTTTTCCTCACACTGAGTGCTTTTAACTACAGTAGACCTACAAAACGTATCCATTTGGAGCAGTGATTATTCTGACAGCAAGGTTAGTTTCTCCTACTTAGCATCTGGGCAACTAATATTTTTGTTGCATTTATAATAGTTGCTGCCGACTGTTTTCTTGTGAGGTCAGAGTGTGGGATTCATTCATTCATTTTCCTGAGCTTATCCAGGGTCGGGTCAGAGAGGCAGTAGGCTCAGAATGGTATTCCAAACGTCCCTCTTTCACAACGTGAGTGTTGAATGAAGCTGATGAATCACAGATGGACTTCAAAGACGGTAATTAGACAGGCTTCATTTGCATTTAAGTCAAACACGGGGGCATATTTTGTATTTCTTAAACACAAAGGAGATGGATGAATTGGATTTACAAGTGGTGTTGTATAAAAGTAAAATATTCAGGATACTATGAACATGACCGCACACTCCACAGATCGCATTAGCTGAAAATAAAGCTAGATCTAAATTCTCGCCACAGAAAAAACAACCAACCAGCTAACATGAAACACACTTTGCTTGAGAGAAGGTAAAACAATGCTATTCAGGATATATTTCATATTTTTGTACTCATTTCGGCAAATGGGTCAAAAAAGAAGCCGTGTCCTTGCACACAAAAGAGTGAGCCCTACTATCAAAAAAACTGCATGATGATTCAACACATTTGACCCTCGAGCTCCGCTCCCAGGTCTACCGGTGATAAGCTCGGACATCAGCTCTGAGTTGAGCTGCTGCTCCTTTGCATGGAATGGAACCAGGTGAGGTGGTTTGGGCATCTGACCAGGATGCTTCCTGTACACCTCCCTTTGGAGGTTTAGCTTGCCCATCCAACTAGGGGGAGACCCCTGGGTGGACCCAGAACTCGCTTGAGGTACTATATATCTCATCTGACCTGGGAATGCTTCGAAGTCCCCCCTGGATGAGGTGGGGAGTGTTGCTGGGGAGAGAGACGTATTGAATACCATTCTTAAACTACTGCCAACAAGGATCCGACTCTAGATAAACATTAATGAAAAGTTAAATTTGCAGTTAAATCTTAATTATTGCATACAGGCATAACATATTTGCCTTTTCTTAGAACTCATACGGAGGAAAAATTAAATCAATATTTTCTCTCCTCAACTCCTTCCGTCCAGAATAATTTTTTGGACATTTTCACAAATCGCAAAAATCGGTCACAGCTTACAAGGACCCCTTAAAATAAATAGATAAAATTCCTACCTGATGAAGGTTCGGAAGGCTGTTGGGCCCAGACGCATGTTGCCCTTGACACCAAGGAAGCGTATGAACAGAGTTGCCATTCGTTCCACCAGCCGCAGGTAGTTGAACTGTCTTGCGTATTTGGGGTAGACCTGCTTCAGACACAGCGAAGGCAGACCCCCTTCATCTGGAACCCTCTCTGGTTGTTCTCCTTGCATGGGAATCTCTTGCCTGTGTTCAGACCCACCAGACCTTTGGTCAGGAATTATGTCAAGTCAGATAAAAAAACAAAAAAAACCAGATCATATATTGTAATGAGCTGTATTTGAATGTTTGTTAATATGTTGCCGTCTTTTGAGCTTTTAAGACGACACAAGTCCCTTCTTTTCATGCTCATTGCGCTGCTGCATTCGGACAGTAGTAGCGTCGAGGCCCCACAGAACCCAGAGAGCCTGTGTCAGCTGAGCAATAAATAGCCTACCACATATGGTAGATCAATGCAGCAACCATTTCATTCGAGTACACACACAGTCTGGCTTGGAGGGATAAACACTTTTATCTCACAGCCTCCCTGCAGCCTTTTTTTATTTATTGTCTGTGATTACATCAACATTCAACTTAATAGATGTTGAGATAGATTTACATGCTCGAACCCTCAAAATCAGCTTTGAATTCTTCTCAAGACAAAGTTGATAGGTGTCCTCGAATTCAGATACCTAAATAAAAAGGGAAAAGGAGAGTGACTCAGATGACGCCTCTGCAAAAAGCTGTTTTTTTTTATTTTTATTTATTTAGGCACACACCTAAAAGCACTGAAGTCAGTTACTCCAGTCGGGCCCCAAGAAGTCCAATGGCCATCCACAAACGCGGCCCATCACTCAAAAGCCACAGAGTTGGATGGGAGTTCAAAGTTCAACTTGGTGATAATGTTTAAAAGAGGGAATTTGCTAATGTTTTATGAGGTGGATAATGTGTCCAGTATATCTGTCAAATTACAAACAACAGTGGCATAGAAAGCCAAAGAGCTGTATCTGCAATAATACAGAACTGACGGAGAAACTGTTTCATCTATTTCTTTCGTGAAGTATAGGCAACAAAATGCAAATGACAATTAAAACCCCCAATACTTCTGGAAAAGGAATAGAACATCGCTCCAACAGAATTAATTTATCATTCATTATTCATCATCCGTAACCGCTTATCCTGTTCAGGGTCACGGGGGCTGGAGCCTATCCCAGCTAACGTTTGTCGACCATTCGTGCTCACATTCCCTCCTATGGGCAATTTAGCGTTGCAGATTCACCTACACTGCATTTTATTTGGACTGTGGGAGGAAGCCGGAGAACCCGGAGAGACACGCAGACATCGAGAGAACGTGCAAACTCTGCACAGACGGCCCGGCCGGCCGCTCTAACAGAACTAAGAGAAGATGTGACCCTGTTGTTAGGTCAAAAAAATAGTTTTGCAAAGGAAGTGCACTTCCCTACGTAGGCCCAAAAAACGCATTTTCTTCCACAATTCACCCTCATTACAAATAAGAATAATGGCAAAAGGTAAACTGTCTGCAGCCCACAGGAGCAAACAGGCTTCTAATTATTATTCGGCGATGGTTTGAGATAAGGCAAGGCAAGCTGTTTTTCTCCTCTTAAACTACAGCTGTCTCGCTGTTCCATGTGTCCCTGATTGTTTGTGTGAGTCATTTACTGGACAATCCTCATTTTCTTGGTTGCTGTTAAAAACTTGAGACAAGTTGGTTGAGAAGTTTATATTCAAGTGCATCTGTTCGAAATTGTCAACAGGACCTGCCATGATACTTATTATAGTTTGAGATATGTGTCGGTAGAAACAAAAAGAAAATCCCTGGCAAAAAAAAGTCCATCCACGAGAATTACGTGCAGAACGTCTTCTGTGTTGTCAGACAACAGTGGCTAGCTTCCACCCCCCACGCATAGGAACAAACCTTTGGCGCACATAAAGCTATCTCCGGTTTACCACTTGTCCTTTCTTAGGCCATTTTAGGTACCTATCACAAGACCAAAACCAACCAACTGGACATGCTTTAGGCCAGTCTTCTGGCCATCATGATTTGGCCTCTGTCAAAGTCGCTCAGATCCTTAAGCTTGCCCATTTTTTTGCTTTTAATACACCAACTTCCGGACAAAGTGTTCACTTATTTATCTCAAATATCCCACTAACTGTCAGTGCCAGGGAGGTAATTGAGTTATTGAGTTATGGCTGATCGGTGTAGCTGAGGTTGAGCATAATCAGAATCTGTGTAGCACTTTATTGCTCCAAGCATCACGGACAATCTGAACAGACTTTTTACGACGTCAGAATCCATTAGATAAAACAGAACCAACCGAATATACAAATTATAAATATGTGCATCACATAAACTTGTCTATTTGTTTTAATACTAACAGTACAGTACAAAGTATATAACAGCAGATAAATGTAAATGTCAGACAACCAGTCAGTATAATGCCCAGTAAGGAACAAATTTGCATTATAAAAGTAAGGTTTTGATGGTCATTATTCTAGAACCAGGATGTGGTGGCATCGACATTTACTTTATCATTATTCTTCGTTCGCTGGTTTAAAACCAAAGCTTGTCTACTGCCAGTTTAAGGACGACTCCTGAAGCCGATGCAAACAGCCATCAAAGACAAGGAGACAGATTCATGTCAAAGGTATAACTCAGTCCTTCGGACTTTTAGAAGGCAGCTTTTCCCTCCATAAATGAATGAGCAGTGTGTACAGCACAAAGTGAGAACCGCTGAATGTTTAATTGAGTCAATCATCCCTCTGCAGCCAGAGGGGCACATGCAAAGTCTATTTAGGCGGGACTGGCTCGGCTTAAAATGGACACATCTTCACCAAACGCTGACAGTGAGAGAGACGATGGAGGGAGCTTCTCCAAACACTCACAGCGGATGCAGGAGGAAAATGATGGAGGCTAAGCCAGGGGGGCAAAAAGTGGAGAATTATTAGAGAGAGAAAAAGACAAAGCCAAATGTTAGTGGAATGACTGTGAAGGAAAATGATTCCAAGTCAGCCATGATTAACCCTGCTACAGACACTATTCCTGATGAAAACATCTGAAAAAGGTTTTGCAACCAGTCATAAGTCTGAAAAGGATCCATATGTCTCAATGAAAAGGATGTGTTATGTGTCCCACGCACTCATCTCCACTTCAGAAATCTGATTATATATGTGTGTGTGTGTGTCCCTCTTGCATCTCCCTCCTGCTTAGTCTCTTTTGTTACCATTTACATAACTATCGGAAAAAATCCAAACAACGTGAAAAGGATCACTTGAAATGCCGCACTTGTAGATGCAGCACTAGATACTGCGGCTCCCCTCCGTTTTAATGGGGCTTTAGGCAGCTTCATTACTGAAACTGCTTCTCTCTTCTATTTTTGGGCGCAGCAGGTACATGTACATTTCTTAAAACCCTTTTTTACATTCTGCTCAGCAACAAACAGACAAAAGCAGAAGAACATCAGAGAAGCATAACAAATGACAATGTTCGCAAAGAAATAGAACGATATTTTCCGAAGTAAGTAGAGGCTGAAAATAAGCATGAAAATTGGGTTGTATTCATGATATGGTGGGAAATGTGACTCCACATGAATGATAACGGGTGCCTCTGTCTGATCAGTGTTCAAATATGGAGGGTGCTGTGAGCTTTAGTCAGTTTCAATATATAACACACTGAGAATATCAACTTAAAAACGCTGCTTTCTGAACACATAGTTCAATCTTAAGTACCACCACTGCACGGATTATTTATTTCAATGTAATTGAAAGTTTTGCAATTGTGTCCTATATAGCCTATTCAAAAGAGACTTTGTTCTAACCCACACTCCGAGAGGCTCAGCCATCCCCCTCAGAATATCCTATCATACATGAATTAATAAAGTGGGTGACAGAAATACATATCTGATAACAGCACACTCTCCTCTTCATCTCCTCCCCATCAATCAGGTTTTCTCCTTTTGCTGCCATATCATATTTACTTTCCTTCTTATACATGCCATGACTCCGTCTCCCTTAACCAAATTCTTTGATTCGGCTGCACCTTTTCATTGTATACCTGGTCGTTTCTCATCTTTTTACTTCGTCTTGTCGCGGTAAATTCATACAGGGGTGACGCCAGCTGAAACTCGCTGTGCTCTGATTGACTGAAACTCATTCATCCCGTTACAGAGCAGCTGTTGGTGACCACAACAGCACCACAATAGTATTTTTACTTGCTGGTTGACCATCTGTGCAGTCAAAGCAGTGCTTTCCCTCCTGTAAAAATGCTGGGGATATTTTGAAAGCTTGAAGAGAAAAAATAAATCCAATAAATCCCTTCTAATTAGAATACAAATAAAGTGAATGTCAGTCCGAGCATTTCAATGTCATTCTCAATTGTCTTCTTCCTATAAGCAGTTGAATGCACTGGCATCTCTGAAAGGTGCATCAACCAGTATGGGTTGGAAACAGTTAAACTGCTAATTCTAAATTTTGACCCAGTTATTTTCTTTTTTACATACTTTCCAATATAATAATTATAATACATTTTATTTATAACGCACTTTACATTTGGATCAAATCTGAAAGTGCTACCAATTGAGTTAGTTTCTCTATATCAGAAATTTCCATTTTCATAAAATATTGCCATTCTTTTTGTTGAGTTTTACATTCTGCAGCAGGTGACCACTTGACTGCTCAATACTTTAACTTCAATGTAGAAAATACCATAGGTAAAGAGAAACTAAAAACAATATTGAACTGCTTGCAAACTTCCGTACAGTGTTTGGACTATAGTTTTTGGGATATTTAGGTTTAGGAGTCTTTGTTTTATACTATGAGGACTAATGATGTGTTTTTCATTCCGTTACTTCATGTGGATACTGACAGCTAGAATTATTAGTTCCTTCTCAGGGTTTGCATGCATATTATTCAAGATTACACTAGAGGTCACTCAGAAGGTGCCAACATCTGCCAAGCAAATTTATAAAACCCTACTACACCAATGCCATTACCCTGCTTCCGAACTGTTTCGTGTGGCAATGTCATCTCTCAGACACCACCTCACCTAAATAACTTTGACAACCTGAGAAACGTCATTATCACAACATATCAATCGGAGACAGGTAGAGAGGGTCATGGTTCCATGTCATCTTGGATCCACACAAAAGTCCTAGATCATACAAATTTTTTGGATTCAAAATCAAATCTATTCACATACTGCATATTTCCGATCCATTCAACTCGTTTTGAACCCAACCTAAACACACACAAAAAAAAAAAATAATAACATGACCTCCAACTCTGTATTTTGGCAACAAAACAGGGACCTACACAATACCAGGCAGGTGGTTTAAATGTTATCTTTTAAGAGTACTTCTTGATGATACCTCTGTATTTCTACCTATGTGGGATTTTGAATGCAGTTCTTCACTTTTAAAGGACTATTTTAAACTGTTGCTGACATTACCTTTACTTAGCCTCCCCTACATCCTCAACACAAATGGTTTAACTTTGAATGGAAAAATTCAAAGAAGTAAAAATGTATTTTTCATCAGGCATTTACATCCATGTAAACAGACTAACAAGTGCACACACACACACTGAAGGATTTATTAGCTCCTCATTTGCAGCCACACTGTAGAGGATTCATTTTGTTGCAGCTTACCCGGTTTAATGGCTGATTTTTTAAATATCAGCTATTAGTGACCAGTTAGGACATAATTAGCAGATCTGTACTGTAGAGCACAAAACCCAGTCATTATCCTGGAGGCTGACGCACTTCCCTAGAGTCACAGCCAAACATGAATACCCAATCGTTGAGCTCAGGAAGCATGTTTTCAAAGGCTGGTAAACCATAACACAATTATTACTGCCTTTTGTTTTGAAAAAGGCTGTAAATGTGTGATATGTAGTGATATCACATATGTGTGATAATGTGTGATAATGATTAGTCTTTCACATTTTGTGTTTGAAGTGTCCACAAACATGGTCATATAAGAGCCGATGATTTAGTCTCAACCTTCATCTCAACCTTTCTGGACAATCAATGATTAGCAGTACTATTCATGTAATCACAAATACAATTTTTTTTTTTTTATCATTTAGAAGCTGAGTATTGACCATCTAATCAGCAGCAACTCATATTAGTAATCACACGTCATTCTCATTCACCCAATCACCTAAAGGACTACTATTACCTGCTTTTTTTATGTTATATAAGTAAGTATTTTAGTGTCATGGCGTATTCCAGCAGAAGTAAAGATACATGAGAAAAAATTCAAACTATGCACTATAACTTCCATCACATCATAAACCCTGTCCCTTTCAGTCCCGCGTTTCCTCTCCAGTAAACTGTAAGGACTTTAATAGACACACTAAATCATATCACATTAAGGATCACTAAACTCGGTTCCCTCATGATGCAGCTCGTTCCAGACTGGACTTAAGCTTCTTTCCACCAAACAACTGTATACCGTAAATACTCTCACTAACCGATATATTTCCTGTAGATTAGGGCTGCAACTAACGACTATTTTGATAGTCGATTAATCGTTTCAATAATCGACCGATTAATCGGATAATTTTTTACTCCTTGTTAAATAAAGGTTAAGTAAAAATAAAAATAAATGCACAATTACTAAATGGCTCTTATTTTGCGATCAACTTTTGAATCTAGCTTTAGCTTGTTTTAGGCACAAGCAAACTAACAATGAAAACAATACAGAGAAATCCTTCGGCCCTAAATGTCTTTTAATAAACTTTTTTTTGGCGTTTTGAGGGAGAGATTCTCACACGCCTTGGATGTTTTCTATCGCGATGGTGATGCCATGACGCTAATGTTTACTTGCTTCATATTCCGCGGTGTCGGAGGCAGTGTCCGATGACGTCACAGACGAATCGACTATTAAATTTGTTGACAACTAATTTCATAATCGATTGTTGTCGATTATTCGTTGTTGCCCTACTATAGATATGTTTCCACCACTTAATTGGATTAACGAAATTTGGAGCTCAGGAATGATGGAACACAAAGAGATGGGAAGGAAATTCTTAATATTCAAATAAATATAAGATTAATAAGAGTAGAAAAATATATAAGGAGAAGCTGGCACCAGAGAATGTTTGACACTTATACTTGGAACAGGTTAATTGATTTTAAGAGTGGAAATGAATGTCCCTGTCGATCAATTACAAGATCTATAGTTCTAGTCCAATAACTATAATGTAAAGGCAGAAAGATACAGAAAGGTTGTGAAGACGTCCCACTAACTCAGGGCCTGAAGACTGAGTTAATATAAAAAGTATGACAGGCAGTCTTTTAAATAATCCATGGATATTTAGGAGTCTCTGCCAGCATGGAGAGGGAAATTAGTTGAAAGCCACAGAATTGTGAACGTGATAACATTATGCTGTTTAGCAATTCATCCACTGACGAGGAGAAGATGCGGTTCTGCTGGTTGAAGATGGATAAAAAAGCAGTGAAGGAGGAAGAATGATTAAACGTCTTTAAATATGTTACCGTAATAATGGTGAGTGTTAATTGGGTATTCTCCCCAAGGAGACATCCCTCTCATGTGCACAACAAAGCAGATCAAATCTCTGACGTGAAGGACAATCTGGGGAGAAGGCAAGAATGAAGTGAGGGAAAAGCGGAGAGTAAGTAACAGACGCAGTAAATGGAGATTGTAGTATAATAAAAAGAGCAAAAAACCTTTTGTCATGGAGGAAAAACAGACTGGGAATGAGAAAGTACCTCATTTAATTGGGGGGGGGGTTGATTGCCTGGTACCACAAAGGGACGGACAGCCAGAGAGACTGACACCACACCTTGTACTTCAATGTGTGAATTTTCATCCCAGCTCAGCTCAATTTAATGTTTCCGTTTAACAGGCTCATGGGGAACTGTTGAGGTTTGGGCAGGGTAAAATATCATGCCTTTAAGAGTGGAAATGTAAGATCAGCAGAGAATGTATATCCAAGTGCAACAAACCCTGCGTGTGTGAGTGCACGTGCAAGGGTGTGTATTTACTCTGTAGGCTTCTTGTGGCAAGGGTCCATAAGGCGCAGAGTGTCCCTGATCACACCCACTTTAACCTCCTTATCAACTGGACTAGGAACATATTCCAAAACACCCGGTGCCACCTGAAAAAAGCATTAACACTGATAAAGGTAAAGTCAGTGATTTTGATTGACACTAATCACAACATTGACTTCAGCTCTTACCTCCTGTTCATGTTCTATTCTCATACTGGGGTTAGAATTGACCTCAAGTAATACTGGCTTCAGGTTCTTCATCAGCAGGATGTCAAACCCTAATATCTGAGACACAAACACATCATAACTACACACACTGTAGGTTTATTTTTGTAAGAACCATACATATCTGTTCTTTAGATGGTGTTTGTAAAAGAGGCCGATTCTCTACATTCCCCTTGGAATCATAAAGTATGTATCTATCCATCGGAATTACTCAAGACCCTCTGCCACTGGTGCATTTCCTTTCACAGACTTCACAGTTAGGTAGAGGTAATTTTATTTATTTATGCTTATTGAAATTCTTTTTAACCCAAAATTTTTTTTTAATTTTAATAAGTTAGTTATGAAGTTTTATGAAAGAATACTGACAGTTTTTATTTTACTCTGGAAATACTCATTTTAGAAAAATCCCATTCCCGGGAAGTGCCAAAGATCAATTTATACCGGAAAATAAACAAATTATTGAAATGTCCCTAACTAGAATAAAGCCACTAGTTCAGTTCAGTTCGTAAACACGAACACATCACCCCTGTTCTTCATTCCCTTCATTGGCTTCCCATCTCCACCAGGATTGATTATAAGATCTCTCTCCTCACTCACCAGTGCA
>VRLP01000490.1:0-217940 GCA_009660295.1 Lophius piscatorius
CCATTACTCAAGAAAAATTCAACACACTCTGTAATAAGTAAAATTTCTGTTTCAAAATACGTAACAAGTAGTAGCAAAATTCACTAATCATTTTTTATGACAGGACTGCCAACTATTTGGTCATTTAATCTGCTGATTATTCTCTAGATGGATCAATATTGATTTTGAATTAATACATTTCAGACCATCAATCAAAATGTTTATTATAATATTTCCAGAAGCACCATGTCTGTTTCAGCTGTACTATAAGCCCATCAGTTATAACATTATAACCACTGACAGGGGAAGTTAGAATAAATTTGATAATTTAATTTCTCTGAACAGCAACCTCATTAATATGATGCTGATTATCTACATTAGGTTTAGTTACTGAATGTGATGACGATGGATCGTGACGGTTTGGTAATGCTGCCTCCATTCCTGTGCAGCTTTTGGATACTGTCACATACTCATAAGTGCAGCTTGAAGCCAACTACCTCCCCATCCTGTTTTCTCGTGAATGTTGGGAGCTGTGAAATCCAGTTAAGTCGTAGAAATGAGCCAGATCTGACATGGTGGTCAGAAAATGATGTTCTGTTGCTCCCCACTGTGTTCGCCCTGCAGTGGGCAATTGCGGACCTTCAGCTGAAGGCGTTAGTTGTGGACATGATGGGAGTGGTTCTCTCTGTTCCCAGTTTCCACTGTGTCACAACACAGCAGATTTGTATATAAAATGAAAGCCTACTGAGAGAGTATGCAGTTGCCAGCCATGGGGAGTTGAAGTCTTGACCCTTTCCCTCCCAGGCTGCTTCCCTCCCTCTTTTGAGCTGTTGTTTTGTGCTAAACAACAGTTTGGCCTGGGCCATTTAACATCTCGTGGTCAGGATTTTCCTGACCAACTTATGTAAATGAAGATAAGTGTGTGGAATCTAAAGAGACGTACTTAAGCTCACAGAAAACACTGTAGGAAGTGGTCAAACTGCTGTTGAATTTCCAACTAATAAAAATGAGCATGCAGAGAGCGCAAACCTCCGCCAAGGCACAACCGTTGCACCAAGGCTTAGAAAACATTAATGCAGATTCCTCAATTAATGTGTGAGTTATTGCGAGCCATTAAATCTACCGACAACTCCTACAAACGGCATCTTCCACTTCAGCATCTCTGTTCAGCCCACTTAGCCCCAAGCTACACCTCCCCCAAAGGAACATCAGAGTAATAAAGGCAGCAATACCCACCTTGTGACGTCACTACTCCAAACGGTTTCTTGTTATATTTTATTTGCTATGAAATATCTAACGTCACCAAAATGTAATCACCTCTCGGATACGGCAAAACCTACCTCTGGGTAAAATTTCATGCAAATCTGTCCTCAAATTTTTCCGTAATCCTTCTCACACACAAATAGACTAACAAAGAGTTAACGCACAGACGCGAAAACAACCTCCTTTGCGGAGTTAATAAAGGAACACAGCATGAGAGACGTTAGAGTTAACATACAGCTTCTATGGAAACCTGGGGTCACATGATAAGATTGATCCTGGTTTATGGATAGGAGTAAATGTAGTCGATTTAGAACTTTTATTTAAGTTTTAATTTTTCTTTAATTTTGACTCAGCTTAACTCAAGTTTTGTCTGTGTGGCTGTTTTCTAATTAGAATATTATTATCAACCCATTGCTCATTAATGAAGTCTAGTTTCCCTTTGCTTAGAACTTCCCTCTCACTAATAGGAGATTTTGCTTCCTTGTTCCTCTTGTTTTCATTAAGAAAGAATAAAAAATGATAATGGGGGTCAAGCATACAGTGGACCGGCTGGTTTTTGAATGAAACAGCCCGGATATGTTTTATTCCCGACACACTTGACAGCACAGGTATTTTGATTGGGAGTCCAGAGCCAACAAACAGCCTCACGTTGAACAAAGTTAATTCCTCTCCACCCACTCCCTTTCAGTCACTTGCCAACTCCTGCCATTCTTCAGACGACCCAGTAGATTCACTTTTATCTGCCTGACTACCTCTCTTCAGTATGTCTTAAGGTGTAGTTGTCAGCCATGTTTTAATGAGGCTTAATGAGACTTTGCTGAAAAAAAATTGGGATTAAGATTTTCCACTGGGATTTCAATTAACATAGTTAATACATAGTTAGGTTGTTTTTATCTATTGTGAGGGCGTTAATGTAAGATTTGTGGGATCTGCTTGGATGATCTCTAAACTTCTTTTTAGTTTTTTGTTGTTTTAACGTGGATTCATTGTATTTCTTGTTTTGTTATTTTTATATTTTTATTTATTTATATGTTAAATCAGTAATAGGCTGCTGCTTCGGTCAGGTCTCTCTTGTCAAGGAGATTCTTAATCTCAACAGGACTAAATAGAATACATTTATGGATATTTTAAGCATGTTTAGCCCATATTTTTCCTCCACCCACTATCTCTGTGTTGTACTACTACTACTACTGTTTCCTCCCCACTCCCATCTTTTGATCTTGATATTCCGCTGGCACTGATAATATTGAAAATATTACCTTTTACACACATCAAAAGCTGCTTGACTTGAGGCACCCGCTCCTCTTTATGAAAATAATCATATTATATACTGCTGCTTTGTTTGTATTAGCAGCACTCCTGTTCCCAAACACGGAACACTGAAAGCAAATACCTTTCTATCCGATCTCACCGTGACCCATTGGAATTTTTACCGGCCCTGACAGATAAGGTGTTTCAAAGCACTCCCAATTGTTTTCATCAATAATAAATGCAGCACAGAGAGATAAATAAGCACCTATTGAGCTGATGACCTCTCTGAGGCCATCGGTTTCACAGGTCACACCAGCGGAAGTCACGCCCCTTTCATTCTTTCTCATTGTTCTCTCACAATCCTTGCGTAAAGGTTCATATTAATGAATAGTAGCAGGAAACTGAGACACTGACAATGATTTGGCTGGTATTCAAGAATGCTCAGTACTCTATTTTAAAGATGTTTGGTATAAGTGTACACCTGATGTTGATATTCAATCTGAGAAATACTTTAGGTTACATTTTGTAGCAGTGTGGTTGAAGACTGCACTCAAACAACAACCCCAGATCTCAGCCTTAATCTCAATCTACGATAACAGAAGGTCCTCCTAGAACCTCGAAAGCTCCCTTTCTAGATATTAAAGGCTCATTCTAAGGTTACGAAAATAAGGTAAAATAACTATTAATAGCTAGTTTCAGGCTACTATGCTTTAATGAAAATGTAATTATGAATATATTACTGATTTCTGCCAGTATATACCCTTTAATTATACAAAATTGAACAAACACACACAACAGCAAAAAACAAATACACAAATAGTTATGGAAATTAAAATAAAAGATGTGCGATCACAAAGCAAACGTAGTGTTTTGTAAATGTAAAGAATATCGAATAAAATAGTGTTTTTTTTTTCTTCGAAAAATATGCAAGAGTATGAATTATGAAAGTGTTTCTTTCTGAGCTTTAACTTTACTGACAGCAGCATCCTCCTGACCAAGGCAGACCTTCTGTTTTCTACTACCAAAAACTTTGAAACAAACAGAAAACATTTGTGAAAGGTCCTCGCGGCACAGGTTAGGAGGGCCGGCTTTAAGCCGGAGAGGAGGTCAGGTGAGGACACGGCTCGTTTTGGATTCCACACAAATGTGTAAGCCGACACTCTCAGGTGACGTACGGAGGAACGCGATGATTGTAATGTCGTCTTTCACCAAGAATCTGGTGTTCTCAAGAACAGGAATGAGCCAAAATGTCATCCTGTTCTCTCTTTCTTTAAAAGAACAAACAAAAACTAAACACTCTCTTAAGTGACTCAGAGGAAACCTGTAGGTTGGGCTGCGATGAGTTACAAACTCAGTAGTGTTGCCGTAATAATCACACAAAGGTTGCCTCTGCCGCTCAGAAAAGAAGACTTATTTCTGATGTAAAGTGGAAAAGAAGCTCATCCCTCAGGGAAATTAGTTTATAAGTGATAAGATATTATTTTTACTTCAAGGTTTATACTAACAAAGCCCTCTTATGTTTCCTGCTGATGTGTGTGTGTGTGTGTGTGTGTGTGTGCGTGCGTGTGTTTTTAATGGACTTCTTTTGTTTGAGTGTCAAGAGACACCGCATGAGAGTTCCAAACCTGTGCCGAAACAGTTCTCTGATGTCGGCAGTGGAACAATCCACATCAATACCACACAAGAACAATCTGACTTGTTTGCACTTTAATAAACAACCTCTATTTTTACCACTTTATCTTCGTACTCTACTTCATTTCTCGGTGAGAATTTTCACTCCACTATTTTTCTTTGACACCTTTAGTTACTGTGAAAGTTAATGACGGGATAGGTTAGTTCAATATAAAGTCATTGTTGTTGCAGATTTATCTGTGGACCCTTTGGAGGAGCCCAAAACCCGGGTTGCACAGAACTAGTGTATAAAACTAGCTCTACCTCTACCTATAGTGAATTTCATCAGTATTACCTATAATATTGTCACATTTAATGATGCACCAGCCACGAAGGATATCTTTACAAGCCATGTAGCGCCGCTATATTTAAAGTGTGTTTTTCATGGATTGTCGTGGATGTTTAGATGTAGTAATTAACACCTTAATTTAAAATGTTCCTTTTCACTTGGATTCAATTCTCATTGTGTCTGTGCAGCTGTGTTCTGTGCAGCTGTGTTCCAACTATTATACAGTTGTTTGCCTACGACTTCTCCATTAAAACATGTTAAGGACTTCTCATCCCTTTGCTCATCAATGAGTCACATTTAATTTGAAGATTTCAATCGGCCGAATTACCTTTACAAAGCAGGGGGCTGGGGGCTTTCCGGGGATATACCCTTGTTGTCGGGGATGACCGCTTTGGCCTAGTCTAACTTTATTTTCATAGCGTTGATGGTCTACATGACTGAGGAATTGAGGAATTTGGTAGATGTAGTGTGAACTGTCATGTAAGTTGTTGGCACCAATCTTCATTTTCCATTCTGCTCATTTGCCTGTCATGTGTTTTATCAATGTCTCAGTGTCAGTGCTGGTGGCTACAGTCACTGTTTACCCAATATGAGCAGAGAGGCTTTAGTACCAAGCAACCAAAGCCACTTTCACCAGCTGTAATTGTTTACAGCAGCAGTTGGCTAGACAAAAATGTCTTTGCCACTAACCAACCAAATGTCTCTCTGACATGCAAAGACGACACGTTTGCATGGATGTTTATTGGCCCAATCGAGTAAATTCATACTCTTACTGTTATTACGGTTACTACTGTATATGCTGTTATTTGAGTCCAGATCTCAACATAACAGGAACTGATCCAACAAAATGCAGAACTTTCCAGATTTATTTAGTAACTAGAAGTTCCCCTGTGCTGTGAGTCGGTCTCTGGAGACAAAGTGTTTATCTTTAGGAGCTGGGTAGGATGTTAGAACTAACTAGAGACCAATTTTCTTTTTGGGTCAAAGTCAGAGTTGTACTTTCCCTTGTTACTTGAAACATTGAAAATTATACTTCAGCTATCTCGTTGAGAACATTACATTTTTGCTTGCTGTTGTCACTCATTAGACCCGTATGTGTACACATATTACACAAATGATGTGTTCTATAGGGAATTTGTAGACGATATTTTAACATTTTTATGTTTCTCTCAGTTTTCAGTAGACTCTAACAGAACATATTTCTACTCCTTTAAGACGCCTTAAGGCGACTTTTACATTAGCTCAGTGTGCAGAGTCATTCCAGACCTGTTCAGACGTCACGTGTAAGCAAACAAACTACAATTTGTTTGGAAATATATTAACAAAGCTAAACGTCACAGCTGAGTCAAGTATGATTGGAAAATAAATAAATAACTAAAAGTAAACTGTTGAGACACTTGTGAGCTGGTCACTTTGATACAATGATCGTAAAATATTTGTTTTGGGTGTGACTCTCTTGTGTCCCCACTGAGGAAGTCATGAATTATATTACTGTTTCTGGTTCGTGCCAAAAAGGGGCAGTATCAAACTCACCTTCTTTATTCCAGTGAGAGGAACAGGAAGACAGGGAGGGTTTACACCTATCGTGTTTGTTCTGCACCCATTACATAAGAGTAACCAATCATGAAGCCTTGGCAGCTGATGAACAATAAAACATTTGGTTTTGCAACAACAGTTTCATGTTTATCTCCTTTATGACATGATATTGATGTAAACGTGTTCAATTTAACATTGTCTTGCCATATGTAGGTGAAAGGCAAAGATGTCACCGTGGACTGTTTGATTTCACTTGAACACAAACTACAGCTGGATTTAAGAATCCACAGTTAAGGGACAGAGAGTAACATCTATTCCCCAGAGGGGGGAAGATGTAAATAGATGCCAGCGATGACTTTTTCCAAAGGGGACTGAACATTTTTTGTGTTGTATAGGAAAACAGCTGGTATTATACGTTCAATAAATAGATTAATAAACTACATCAGTTCTTGTTCATTTATAACCAGGTCTGGCTGTAGAAAGTGACTGAAGTTATTGTTGGTCTTGTTGTCGGCCACATGGCTCCTTCAAAAGCCCGGCCCAGCAGCCGAAATGTTCGTGTGTGTAGATATGGTGCACTAAACAGCCCAGTCACGGACTTGTTGACCTTCCTAGCTACGAGACCCTATTGGCTCACAAATGTAGGCGGGTACATCAGTCATGCTGGAGTGGCTGCCTCCAAAAACACAGGCCTCTCTTTTCCTCCTGCGCTCCGCCCCCTTCGCTATGCAGGAGAAGAACCCCCCCACGCATACACACACAAAAAAAGCAATTCGATTTGTGTTACCCAGAAATAGTATGTCACCAGGAATATTACGTTTGAAGTGTGGCCTGCAGCATTTTGCGTATATTGCAAAGGATGATGCACAATCCTTTTAATTAGTTGCAAAGAAATAGGCTTTTCTGAAGCCCGGTGGGGTCCGTTCTGGTTTTCTTCTTAAACTAAGGTTGGAAATTTCTGAGATTCAGCCCCAGGGTTTGACTTGAATCTCATCTCAAAGCTATAATATGTAGAATTTCCTCTCTGAGACATCATAAGAACGACTCGTCTGATCTTTGTCAGACATATTATTGTCAATACAATTTCTATTTATCTAGTTAGCTATCTATTTATCTAAATATGTTTACTTTAAGTAAATAGAAAACGAAAAAAGTTGAACACCCCAGTAGTTCATGTTTTATCGAGAGTGGCATCTTCTCATGATGCAGGAGGCTGACGAACCCATGCTAAGCTACACAGCACCAACCTGCAGACAGAAACGGTTAGTGGCTTTCTTGTGAACATAATGGAGCATTTAGCCACTTATGACCCAGATGTTTCCCACGGAAGACCAAAATTAAAAAGCTCCATTGCCCTCACATTACCTGGGAGGTCCAGTTTTCTTCTAGTTTAGCTTTTGATTTGCTTTGAAAATGCTAAATTAAGTGTCAGCCAACAATTTACATTCAACTTAAAAGCTATAATATGTCAGTGTTGGGACCACAGCTTGTCTCTACCGACCCCAATTGGACCTACAAAAGGATGAATTGATGAGTTTCTCACTCGGAGATTGATCATCTTGTCCTGTTTTGGCTGTTAATGCAGCCATCTAATGTCTCGGAAACTCATAGCACTCCAGATACTCATGGTGTACTTGGTTTTTGTCCATTGGCAACTTGGTCTTCATGACGTTTTTGAAGAATAAGTGGAATTGTGCAGACATGTGAATTATTTGCACCCTGAAGACGTTTTCCGCCTGCTGGTTAAGTCTACCTAGGATAAAGTAAAGAACTTTCACATTTCTGACGGTTAAGTCTTTTGTTGCCGTAATATAAAGACCTCTCTGGTGTGAATCACAGGACATGAGTCTAAACATTAATCACCCAGACTTGACGACTCATGTCGATATAAAGGATGGAAATAATAACAAACTCTCCTGATGTTTCTAAATTTAATCTGATGCAAGTTTCGGGTTGAATCTTTGGTCCTTGCTAGCCTGCTGGACCTTCTTGCAGAGATTGTAGTGAATAGTATGAACAATAAAAAGGTGTTTTGTAACCAGGGCCTTTTTTTCTCCTCCGTCTGATCTGTGGAAATAGACGGCGACATACTCCCATCTGCTTTATTAACTTTTTGGTATGAGGAAAGTCTCCACTGATCTACTGGGCTTTACTGAGATCAAACATGTGGACTCTGTAATAATAACACGGACAGCAGCTCAGACAGGGACATATAGATCTGAGTCTAACCTGGAGCTCTTCCAAGAAGTATGTTCATGCCGTAATGCGGATCATTTGTCCAGAAAAGATGTTTCCTGAAACACGTGTCTGTCTGTTTAGGATGAGTCTGATTCTGACGAGGTCTCTTTCCTGTTTGTGTGGAACTCATGGAGACTTTGTGGAACAGTCCCATTTTTTCTTCAGGGTGACCGGATATCCCGACCACCAACATTCATGTTATTATTAGATTTTAAAAAGCGCTTTTATTACACTTGTCATGAATAATTGGTGCAATACAGTACTAGTCTATAAACACACATCTTCTCATTCTTTTGAATGGGAAACTGTCTACAAACTTATGACTGATACATCTATGAATGACAAAAGGTCAGACCCACCGAGACAGTGAATTGTTTGTCCCCGAAATTTGTATTCATTTTCACTCTAGAAATCTGATATGTGTGGAAATTTTTAGACCAGTATTGTCCGACTAGAAAGACGATACAACTCTTTATCCTACTTCTGGCATTCATTCCACCTCTTGGACAAAGAAATCCATTTGTCCACTCAGTAAAAGTTTACTAACTGATCAAGCCGGTCTCTTCACTGACAGAACTTTCCTCTGCTCTCTTTTGTCTTGCAGCAATTAACGTTTCCCCTGTTGATGTGCGTCGGAACAGCTGTGATTGGCTCCTTGCAGTTTGGCTACAACACCGGCGTCATCAATGCCCCTCAAGACGTGAGTACGATTTGTGCAACCTCTCGAGCCAAACAGTATCTGAGTACGCTATTATTCACACGGTCGATCATTGACTCCTTTTGCTCCAGTGCTGGATGTTCACTCACTTAATAGATTAGAGGAAGTGGAAGGGGAGGGAGGGGGAGAGGGGTGTATAAGGGTGAGATAGTAATGGCTGCATTCAGGGCCTGTCAGGCTCAAGGACATCAGTTTCAACAGATTCCTGTGTAAGAAAAAACTGTGTCCATGACCAAAGATGCATCTTAGCACCAGACTCTGGGAAAAGCTAAACAGGGAATTAAACAAGGATTAAATGACGGCAGACGGTTGCGTAGCAAAGTAATAAAAGATGAGTGGACTGCCTCGCAGGAGAAACTCATTTCCTGCTGGGGAAAGTTGACTGATGTGCAAATAAAATATATCTCTGTAGCGTGCATTGTTCTGAACACACCCTGAAGCTATACACCTGTTGGTCCACAGGTCACAGTTGTGTCACCGGACAGGACGGTGCCCAACCTGCTCCTTTATTTACCTTTCACACACACTGAGCACTATGACAGCTGGATAATACAACCCACAGATGTTTGATGGTTTTCTCTATGGACATCTTGTCTCCTGTCATCACACTGTCAAAGCTGTGTAGGATGCCAAGTAAAGGAGACTTTGTGAACCAGAACGGTTTTCAGCTGAAATAGCAGAGGAGGGAATCTGAAAAAGGCTTACTATCCTGCTGACAAATAAAGACAAGATCATTGACGTATTAGAAAAAGGGACTTCTCTGTCTTGAGAGATGCGTGCCAGGCCTCTGCAAGCGCTACGGATTGTGCATTGAGAAATTATTAGAACGCTTTTATGGTATTGTGCAATCTGGTCACAGATAGACACATGATCAGCCATGGCTTTATAAAAACCAACCTAATATGCCAGAACAGCTCTAAGCCGATGAAGCATGGACTAAGAAGAACGTTCGAGGTTTCTTGACGTAGTATCTTCATCGTGCTTGAAAGAGACATTATGGGGTGTATTTGGTCTGTAACAAATTTAGGGAGGTGGTACGCGTAAAAGTAACATCCACATGATTGGCATGACCCAACTGGCCTTCATCCCATAGCGTTTCCTAGTGCCATCTCTTCCCTCAGGTAGACATGCAAACACATCCGGCTGTCCACATGATGAACAAAAAGATCTGTCAGACCAGGCCACCTTCTTCTATTATTCTGTGGTCCAGTTCTCTGCTTATGTGTCCATTGTAGTAGCTTTCAGCAGTGGACAGGGATCCGTATGGGCTCCCTTACCATTATGTAGGAACACAGCTCATTAGGCAGCAAGAACCAGCATTACCTCTTTCAGTTTATGCTACAGTAGACCCTCCATGGGATCAAACAACACATGCTAGCTTTCACTCCCCATGGGAACGCATGGCGCTGACACAAATTCACTGCTTGTTTTTCTTTGGAGCGCCTTTGTTGGGTCCTAACAACTGTTAACCAGGAACAACCAACGATTGAGCTAACCATGTCGTCTAGCCATCATAATTTGGTCCGTGTCAAAGTCTATCAGATCCAGATTCTTGCCCATTTTTCACGATTCTAGCCCGTCATCTTCGGCACAAAAGAGAACAATTTGTGCATTAATCACATTAATAACATTAACAGTAACATTAATAGAGAATCCGGCGCATGATGACGACAACCAATGTCTGCTTCATCCGGCCAATAGTCTAAATTTCAAAGGCAGTGACATAAGAGGAGAGAAAAAGAAATCCAGATGAGGTTCATTTTTTGTTGATGTGTTGAAATAATTCTTAGAATTTCTCTACATATGTTGTTGAACAGTAGTTCAAACTTTCTGATGTTTGAACATCCAGTATTTTCCTTCTACAACGCTGCTGTTGTCGGAGAGCAGAGAGGAGCTGGGGTCTGCTCAGAGGCCTCGTGTGCGACTATTTGGGGGACTGCAGATCAAATATGAGTTCTGCTGCATACAGGACTAGTCTCAACCTGCCCTCCTGTCTCTTTATCGCCGCTCTGCTACCGAGTCCTGAGCAACGTCAAATGTAAACATTTCAACAACAGCCGTGCAGGAAACCAGTTACTTAACTCGTAACCTAGTCAATGACCACATAAGAGGATATCATTTTACAAACTATCACCAGCACCCCTTCCCAGTAGCTGCGATGTGGGTGACTTAGGACTTAGAACCTCACTGATAAGATTTGCGCTCTAAAAGGCCGAGCTGCTGCTCCTGTCCTCCTGCTGCTGCTCCTGCATGTCTGCCTGCACCACAAACCAAATAATCTCCTTATTTGGGAATATATTAACAGGCTTGTGTGTGTTGTGTACATTGGTTTAATTTTAGGAGCTTCTCTGGCGCTTAAGTTGGGGGCTTTTAAATTTATCTGAGAGAATCTTTTAACTTTGATAGAAGTTTATATTCTTCGTTTGTGGTCATAGCTGTGCATTCCAACCACAGTCCTCTTCCTCCTGGGGCCACACACCCGTCTGCCTCCTCTTCCTCTGATAGATTTATTTTAGGAGACACTTAAAATGTAAGGACTCAGGGAGCTCAGGAAACAAGAACAAACGTTGGTTCAAAGGTAACAACGCTGAAGACATGTGATTTCTCTCGTTAGAGAAATCATTTTATGCCCCCCCCCCCCCCCCCCCCCCCCCCCCCCCCCCCCCCCCCCCCCCCCCCCCCCCCCCCCCCCCCCCCCCCCCAGCTCAACCGGTGCCACCAAACATTAGCCGACAGCTCAACAACATGAATAGGCAGCTTGTCTGCTTGTGTGGTTAGACTAGTGCCAGTTTCTGGTTTGGGTGGCTCCGTCCACTGAGAGTACGACTCGGGAGGGAGGCGAAAATAGGCGTGTAACTAGAGCCAGTTTAATTCAGTGTTTAGCAATTGCTTATATATCCTGATTTATTACATTCTACATCAGATACGGTTCCCAGTTTTTAGCCTCATTTAAAATAGGGAATTTCTTATTTAATGTCATTACTCTTCATTTTTTACTATAACATATAAACACCTATTGACGACCGGACTTTATACACGTCTGTAGAACAGTGCTAGTGTGGAAAGGGTTTTGGCGTGCTGGCTTTAGTGTCCTCCGTGAATGTTATCTCTGTGTGCTGTCATCTAAGGTGACCTCTTGTTCGTAGCATTTTACTTTTCTCATGTCCATCCATCCACTGGTGTCTCTGTTTCATGTTTCTGCTGATCATAAATCATTTCAAACAGGCTCAGGCAAAGCTATAGCCGTATTAAAAGGGTTCTGTCATTATTTCATTGTTCAATTCCGAGTCTCTCAGCTCCAAATAGCTAGATACATACAGTACCTGTCGAGTATTTGAGTAAATGTTGGTTCTGTTCCACCTCTGGTCGTATAAACCAAGACATGGGTTCCTCTAGGTCTATAAAGTGTAAATGTTTTGGGATGAAGGTCAGGCGTATAGGCGAGTATAAGATGACACACTTGTGATATCGCTAAGCGATGTCATGTGAATGAATGAAAGCTGATATGTCAACAACCAAAACCTAGTTTCAGGAGTGTGGACCGGTATGTGTCCCTCCATCACGGGGAAACATGCCTGACTGCTCCAAACGGGTTGATTGGGAAACTGCTGAGTATTTATTCCATCACCAAGCTCAAGTTCACCACCAGTCCTGGTTCTGTGTCCACTGCCACGTGTGTCAAAACAAATATAGGTGATGTTCCAATATCACAGGGGTGGAGTTAACGTGAGGTCAGGACAGAGGTGGGGGCTGAGAGATAACACTGAAGAAGCTGTGAGGAGACACAGACAGGGTGGTGACCTTTCTGAATCACATGAGAGGCAACAGGGTGACGCACACATGAACAGACGCAAGCGTTTAGAGTTTGGCGACATAGCTGCCTGTTGCGAGGATACTGCAGGGGAGGGGAAAAGAAACCGGACACCTAACCCTGGTGGCTGGACTTCCTGGATGCCAGGAAGGGATTCTAATGATGAAACGGTGCTGCCCCCAGCTGGTTACACCAGCCTGAGGAAGAGGAAACTGTAGAACAGATAATCATTCACAGGATATATCATGATCCGATCATCAGACATTTATATATATTTATTAAACGAAGATATAGCTCGCAAACAGATTTACAAAAACCTAACACGTTAGAGTCATCTATTCCATTCCGTTTAATGAATAACAGTATTATTATCGGTAATTTGAGTAACAGCAATTGATGAAATAACCATTATGATTCTGTCAAAGCCTTCAGAGTTATGTTGAGTGTTTAATATACTGACATATCTGATTGACAGATCATGTCATAGCATTCAAGTAGAATTCTAAAATACTGGAAAGTATGTTTTTTTGAATGTGTTAGAAAAAAATCCAAAGATTTGAGAAGAGTCAAAGATGACAGTTATAGATCCACATTAAATAATCTCTTAACTTCAGGCGGGTTTTAACTACTTCATTTTAAGATCCAAAATAGATGACATTAATTCATATGTGAGTCTGGTTATCCCTGGTTTCACCAATCACTGGCAGTTTCATCAAACGGGACCCCCTGTCATTTATTTTAAGGTGACATGTTGTTGTTTATTTGATAACAAAAATCAGCATTTGTCTCTTTTCTCCTGTGGCAGGTCATTGGGGGCTTCATCAATGAAACATGGCTGCAACGCAACAAGGAGCACATCTCCAACAGCACCCTCAGAGCCATCTGGTCCATCACCGTCTCCATCTTCTCTGTCGGCGGCATCTTTGGCTCCTTCTCCGTCGGACTCTTTGTCAACCGCTTTGGAAGGTAAACCGAGAACGAAGCCTGGCTGCTGTCACAGTAGTCTGACCGTAGAACAGAACACTGTGCTTGTTGTTTTCTCCACAAAGACAAACGCTGTTGTTGTTGGACTGAAACATTGAAGTAGAATCCACCTCGTCTACATAGAACACGGTTCTGTGAATTTGTTCCTGCGTTTGATTTGTTACATGTAATCTCCTTCTCTGTCGCACACAGGAGGAACTCCATGCTCATGGCCAACGTCCTGGCCTTCATCGCCGCCGCCCTAATGGGCTTCTCGAAGATGGCGTCCTCTTGGGAAATGTTGATCGCTGGTCGCTTTGTGGTAGGCCTCTACTCCGGCCTCTCCACAGGATTCGTGCCCATGTATGTGGGGGAGGTGGCCCCAACAGCCTTACGAGGAGCTCTGGGAACCTTCCACCAGCTGGGCATCGTGATAGGCATCCTGATCGCACAGGTTGGTGGAGGGCAGCTGCAGTCATTCAGATCGATAGCAACTTTTATTGCAGCCCACTAGGGTTCTAGATTTTTACAAATGCACGCTGCAAGCTGTGCAGATGGCTCATATTTGTGCGTGCGTTGATTTCAGGTGTTTGGATTGGAGGCAATCATGGGCAACGCTACCCTTTGGCCACTTCTGCTGGGTTTCACCTGCATCCCTGCAGTAATCCAGTGCATCCTGTTGCCTCTGTGCCCCAAGAGTCCTCGTTTCCTGCTCATCAACAAGAACGAAGAGAGCAAGGCCAAATCTGGTGAGTTCATAAACACACACACACACACAAGCACCATCATGGATTGTTCTGAAATGTCTGAATGTAATCCAAAGGAAACCAAATATGCAAGAGAAAAGAAAATAGCAGCATGTGGAGTTGACAGTCTTCTCCCTCACTGTTCAGTGTTGAAGAAGCTCAGAGGCACCTCGGACGTGAGCGCCGACATGCAGGAGATGAAAGAGGAGAGTCGTCAGATGATGAGGGAGAAGAAAGTGACCATCCCTGAGCTCTTCCGCTCGCATCTCTACCGCCAGCCACTGATAATCGCACTTGTCCTGCAGCTCTCACAGCAGCTGTCCGGCATCAACGCGGTGAGAGCACAGGCCTAGACGTGAAGCTGCTACTGAGTCTGACAGTTGTCACTGAAGACTCAAACATCAAAGGAAAACTTTGCTCCAAAATTCTTATGTACTGAAGAGGATCAGGGTCGCATAGGGCTTTTTTTTTGGGGGGGGGGGTTTACTGTATTGGAAGAATTCTGACTCTAAACTCTGATTCTCCCAATAAAATGTTCATGTAGCCTTATTCTGAGAAAAAAGTTAGAATTCTAGGAATAAAGTTAGAATTACAAAAATCAATGAAGTGGCCCTAAACCTCTCCGTACACAAGCTTTTCAGAAATATCCGGCACATACCTAAGACAAGTCAGGTTAGACAAGAATGAAATCTCCCGTGTTTAATCCTTGTTGTTTTCTCGTTTTTAGGTTTTCTACTACTCCACTCAAATCTTTCAGAGGGCCGGAGTTGCGCAGCCTGTTTATGCCACCATTGGAGCCGGCGTAGTGAACACAGCTTTCACCGTGGTGTCGGTGAGTCCAGTTCATGAATCTTGCCCAGAGGTCCCAATTATAGTATAGGAATAAACAAAGCTGTCAGAAGTATAACAATGTAGATATCGTTTCAATTCTATATCAGAAAAATGCTGTTTCAAGATACTTTATGGTTGTTTTTGGACATATGGCGGATTGAAATGAGTTTTCTTCCCAAACTAAACTGACAAATAGCAAATGTAGAAGCTTTAACGAACTCCATTTATGTTGGAGTCATTAGTCTGTGGTCCTGCGCCGACCTTACTCCTCCTCTTTGTGTTTTGCTGTAGCTGTTTGTGGTGGAACGTGCAGGACGCAGGTCTCTGCATATGATTGGGCTGATGGGTATGGCCGTGTCCGCCGTCCTAATGACTATCGCCATGGCTCTGCTGGTAGGTTTTCTTAAGGATTTGAACAAATAATGACCTGTTGGTTGTCAAGATTCTCACTGAGTAAATGTCTCCTTCTCTTGCAGGACCAGGTCAAATGGATGTCATATTTGAGCATCGTGGCCATTTTCTCCTTTGTGGCCTTCTTTGAGATCGGACCGGGTCCCATCCCCTGGTTCATCGTGGCAGAATTGTTCTCACAGGGACCCAGGCCAGCAGCCATCGCTGTCGCCGGTTTCACCAACTGGACCGCCAACTTCATTGTGGGAATGACCTTCCAGTATGTAGAAGTGAGTAGACTCTGCATATCATTTTTTGGGAAGTTCTATGGAAACAATTAAATCATTTGATTTTAATTATAAGAAATGGGAGACAAAGGCCTTTTAGTTGGTTCTGCTTCATTTAAACCCATATACATACTTATCCTTAAAGTCTGGTCAGAACACTAATACAGTCTGTGGAGGCTTTGATGACATCATCAGATCACATTTAAGAACTAGGCCTAAGTTGTCATCCCCAGCAAGATACAAGGCACATATCCTAAGAGCCCCCAATCCCCTGCCTTATACAAGCAACCCCCCTGATTGAAATCCTCAAATTAAATGTGATTCATTAATAATCTCAAAGAGTCCATTTTGACTCAACCTGACTGTTTCTATGAAGTCAGCAGTCTGTTCTAGGATCAGATCCCATAGTGACTCAACAATGAAGATAAATTCAGTTTACTAGTTTTTCTGAACTCAGGAATAAAACAAGACAGATTTCCTTTTTTCAATTCATATGAACTAAATTTATTAAGTAAAGGACTAAAAACTGCCATTCCCACAAAAAGCTCCCCTAAATGAGTCAAATGGGATCTATAAAAGTTGAATAATATATATCCAAGATAGAACTTGTGTAGATTTATTTGAGCCAACTTGGACATAATTGAACATATGGTTGGGAAGTAACTGTTGAAAAACATTTTTTTTTGCACAAAGGGAGCCTTAGTGAGAGAAATTTGAACAATCGCAGTAGAATATGACAAATAAAAGTTAGATTTCCTATGAGGTAAATTTGGACTGAATCGGACCAACAGTTTGGAAGTTATATTTGAACAAGTGTTTATTGGAGAGAGAGAAAGAGCTCCCCCTAGAGTGTAAAATATGAACTATTCATCTAAAATTAGAGTAAGATATGATATATACTAGATAGATCTCCTAATGCTTCAAAATGATGGCCCAAGAACTTTGATTCGGGACATTAAGGTCCCCCTTGTGGCAGAAATATGCAATTGAAATTTCCTCAAAACGATCCAGTTTTTTAAACCCCCATAAAGTTTAAAATTTGAAAATGGTCTTTGAAGCCATAGTCGTTCTGTCAATTTGTTGTTATTTCACTGAATCATTCTCCCTCCTCTTAACTCTGTCCACAGGCTCTGTGCAAAGGCTACGTCTTCATCATCTTCACCGTGCTGCTGGTCTTGTTCTTCATCTTCACCTTCTTCCGAGTGCCTGAGACCAGGGGCCGGACGTTTGACGAGATCTCGGCCGCCTTCCGTCAGACAGCTGGCGGCGGCGCAGTTGAAAAGCGCTCCCCCGAGGAGCTCAGGAGCCTGGGGGCTGATTCTCAGCTCTGAGTGTGTTTTTAATTATTTAACTTCTAACAAACTCTTTCTCAGACCGAGGACGGTCTACTAACTAGAAGTAGACACATCCATTTGTAGAGTAATTTTCACGCTGTCACCACACTTTGGGCGTCGTTACCAAACACACAAGACCCCTGTGTGATTCCCCGACACGACGTCTCCTGCTGCTCCTCTCGTGTCACCAGGAAAACAGGAACTTGATGGTCATTGTGTTGCCTTAGGGGAGGCGAGGAGGGGGAACGGGGATAGCCGGTGGTAGGATGCTTAATATTTTGAGGATATTTTTAAAGACGGAAAACGAGTGTCAGCGTCAATCTTCCGACATCTTTTAAAGTTTTTATTTTTATTTAACTGAGTATGTTACTGATGTGTTTTTACAAATTTTTCTATTAAAAAAAAAAGTCAGTCTGTTACAGTCAGTCTGTTATTCTCTAGTAGATAGACGTAGAGATGATTTCCCCGTGACAAACGCCTGTCATACTGTAAAGCTGAATCACTGTAGACTCTAACACTGTATGTCTCTCCCCACCAGAGGGCGCTCTGCCCCTAAACAAAGTTTAACTGACCAGGAATAAAATTGACCTTTTTAAGTTACAGGATGTAGATGTAGAAGAAAATGTAGATGTATTTATATGTAAGGGTTTGTTCGTTAGACGGTAACACTCCACAAATGATGCATTGCTGTGACATATTAACTCCTGCTGGACAATATTCTATCATTTTAAGGAAATAAATTCCGTTTCAGCAGCAAATTTTATTGCGTTGATCTGAAGAGGAGGAAAAACTACCTGAAGGTAAAATCAGCGGCGCCAAAACCATAGTTTGTTGTCGAGACAAAAAGAAAGAAAAGTAACATGAAGCTTCTCCTTTGCCGTCAGCCTCTCAGCCTTCTCTTTGTGGAGGAGACTCGGGTCAGATCGGCCTGATCCAGACTGAGAACTCCTGACAGCGGACCATCTTTTAGTGCTTTGGTATAGATTACCTGCCGAGCTTAACAGTCTGGAGAATGGGCCGGGAGCTGTCTGGATCTTTTCACATAAACAGGGGCTGCAGCGTTGCATGCTGGTCCTCTGTGACATTTGCTGACAACAAAAAAGAAGCAATTAATAAGGGCCAAACTGGATGTCCACCATTTGGGAGAATTTAATGATCCTGAATAGTTTCAATCCTGCCTTTAGGTGTTCCTTGCACCCCATAATTTGCCGCCTATTATTATGGTATGTGCCTTGTGCCTCCCTATTGGCTGTGTACTGAACTGTACAGATTGGCTGGTGAAAGAAACTCTCACAGCTTGTCCGTACACGTCTACTGCTACTGTATCACGCGCTTTTCCTCCCCGCAGACGAGTCATTGGAGGAAAGTTCTGTTGGCAGCAGCACTTTATTTTTCACAGCAATATTTCTTTGTTACTGAAAACTACCGTTGTGGAATCGTTATTACCGCGGAGAGACTGAAGCACTGCTGATGCATGTTTGTGAAAAGTGTGTCGTTTGTTCATATCTGGACTGCGTCCAGGCGTGTGACAAAAGGTGGGAATATTCGTCGTCTAACTGACTCAAATCCAACTCAAAACATACAAATGAATTTTGTAATCATTCCAGAATTGGTTAGTTATTATTGTATATAATAGTCGTTAATGATTTCTGTTAGTTGATGGGTGGCGTCAACCATTCTGGATAGCACTGCGCCACCCTCTGTGCCTTTTTGCGTGCCTTTCACTTCTCCTCACCAGCAAAATGATAGAGTTGCAATAAAAGATGAAGAAGAAGACTTCCCGACAGAGACAAATATTCCAACTGTTTTTTATGTACATAGAGTCAGGATTCTTGCGTAGGCATTTTGAGTTATAACGCAGGCGTCTGTCTATGAAACAAATCTCCTCATGGCTCAGGTCGGTGGTCTAAAGGCACAACATGATGTAAATATAAACACTAAAAAGTCTCATCCACTCCAAATTTATACGATATTTAACTTTTTGAAAGGTAGATCAATGAATGATTGTACTGTAGTGTTGTATATCTATGTGTTTTAGCTTTCATACTTTTGTTCCCTCTTGATTTTATATCCAAATGTTTGCTGTGGCCTAATTATGTTATAATTTTAATTCAGATTTTAGAGTCATTTTCAATAAGAGGCCTTCGGTAGCTCTTTTAATGTAGTGCACAGAGCATATTCTATCGTTTGTCACAAAAGTTCTGTGTGTATGCTGTTGGAATGTGAAGCTCTTGTGGGAATATTTGAAGTGATGGTTGATGTCCTGAATGGTTCCACAGTCTTGTACTTGTGGTTTAATGGCTGAATAAAAGAAATCATACATACGGAACAAAAGACTTTCTGGCTCTGTTTGTCACATTTGTTGAAAGATTTACCTACACTGAGGTCCCCCTCAAAAGCCCCCAATCACAGAGCCCCCAACAGGTGATGGGCAGGGCGGCATGGATTGGTTCTTTAGGACGCAGGAGGATTTCCACAGACAGTCTGGGGAAAATAGTGCCTGATCAAACTATAAAAGAAGAAAAAACCCATTATTTACAGGAATGTACTGTAACCTTGACTGGACACAGCAGAGCATCATGGGAACGTGGAAAAACCGTATCAATAAATAGTGTAAATAAAATGGCATTGTTCTTAAACTAAAGTTAATGGTATTTTTGGTTTAAATTATTAATGATGTTTATTAGTGTTTTTCATTAATAGTGCTGCGTCTCCACCTCCTTTGGTTCCGGCTCAGGAGGTCGACCATTTATAAGGTCAGCGGTTTGATCCGGGGCCCGACGTCTACATAATAACAATAATAACAATAATAATAATGATAAAAATATTTTATTTGTAGCATGTGTTTTCCTGCATGGCAGCCTCTCTGTAGGCGAGGGGGGGCAGGGGTGAGGGGGCGGGAACTCGCTCATACTGTGACGTATTTTGAGGGGGCATTCAGACCAGAGAGGTGATATTTAAAGGTGCAGTGGGTCAAATTCAGCGGGGATCTCTGTGAATAAAGTAAAGTAGAGTATAATAGAAAATACTATGTTCTTTGTGTATAATCAGATGAAATTAAGTTCAAAATATATTATATTTGTTCATTTTTCATATATTTTTTCTATGTTAGTTTAAGAAATGTCCATAACATCTGCAGAGGGGGCGTGTTTTCGATGTTGAATTTTTGGACTGTTGTTTTTGGCATGTAGGTGTTACCCAGGATGTTTTTATCCCGTAAATGATAATTACCAATAAGCCAATATTTACGCCCAGAATCCCGGCCTCTTGCCCCAATCCAAAAAATCCAATCCAAAAGAAAAACCTTTGGCAGCTTCTACATCTCCGTCGTTCCTTCCTTTGATAACTCTAAGTACTTTCAAATCACACAAGATGCCCATCTTGTACGAATCACTCAGAATATGTGTGACGGTCGATGAAGGAAGATGAATCTCAAACGTCTCACAGAGGTTAGAGGCAACCAGAGCCATCGGGGAACCAGAACCATCAAGGTACTCCCCCCAAAAAACATGTGAAAAGACGTACCTATTATTCATGAGGCCTAAAGATCGGGTAGCATCGGCCATCATTTTCATTCAACACAGAATTCTAGCTGTCAAATATGTTCTGTGAATAAAATTTAAATGTATTTGGCTGTGATCAGTGTTTCCAGAAGACAGCAGCATGTTGGACCGGACAAATGTCGGTTATATCGTCCAATGCCAGCGGTGTGTACTGACGCTGTAACACAGATCAGCAGAGTTTGGAGACTAGGCCCCTTTTAGCCTCTTGTGATTTGCACAGTGGGATGGAATGCATGAATCAGCAGTGGGTTCTGCTGCTGGAACTCCACGGGCACTTAGAGCGGGTCTTAGTTGCAAATAAAAGAAAGATTTGAGGCGTGATTATTCAAATTCTGCACCTGATTCTGGAGAGGGGCGTGACCCTTCCCCGCCGTAAACGTCTCCAAGTATACGAATGCCTCTCTCTCCGGCGAGGGATCTGAACGGGGCTGAACGCCGACCAGTAGTCAGAGGGAGGTAAGAACTTTTCTACTAGGATAAAGATCCCATTCCGGAACCTGAAGATGATCCAGATCACTAAAACATGCTAAATTGTTCTTTGGGCCATATCAATATAATTTTTATATATATATATATATATATATATATATATATATATATATATATAATCAATTTATATTTAGTAAGTCCTCACATGCGTTAATATCCCTAAAAGAAAAATCCAAGATCCAACTTTCTCTTATAGCCATTGTTAAAGCCTCCTCCTAAATGGCCCCTTTGACCCGTGGTGTCCCCCAGGGCTCCATCCTTGACCCCTTACTCTTTAGCATATTACATGCTGCCACTGAGTCATTTTATAATCAGGTTCAGTCACATTTTTCATCAACAAATTGTGACTCAAGATGTGCTCAACCAGACAGCTGAGCAGGCCTTTAAAGGGTCAATGACTTTATCAACAGGCAGACAAACCAACCAACCGCTGCTGGCAAACACAACCTGATTTGTGGAGGTTCTGAAGGGTAGAGAGTTGCATTCAGTTGTAGCATTTAAAAAAAGCCTGAAGAAGATTTGAAGAAACCTGGTCCACGCTTTCATCCCTGACAGCAAGGGTCTATCCCCCCAATCCCCTGCCCCCTACAAGCAATCCCCCCTGATGGAACTCCTCAAATTAAATGTGACTCATTAATAATCTCAAAGAGTCCATATTGACTCAACCTAACTGTTTCTATGAAGTCAGCAGTCTGTTCTAGGATCAGATCCCACAGTGACTCAATGAGGAAGATAAATTCAGTTAACTAGTTTTTCTGAGTTCAGTTATAAAACAAGAGAGATTTCCTTCTGTCAATTCATTCATTATACAGATACAATTGGACTTATGGTTGGACCACAGATTTTGTTTTGTAAAAAAAAAAAAATCCCCCTAGTGGGCGAAATATGAACTATTAGAGGTAAAAATAACAAACGCTATTTTATAGATTGGAGATAAAACGCCCTCTAGTGTCAAAAATATGCTAATGATCGTTCCCAAAATAAGTCCAGTTTCTCCTCGCACTCAGGTCTACGTGGGTATAAGATTTTAAATTGATCCATGTAACAGTTTTTGAGTTATCTCGTTAACACGAGGGATCGGCGGCGGCGATGACGATTCCATAAAATCCCCTTTTGGGGGATATAATTATAATTAATTATTAATGCCATTACAAAAAGTAATCCACTATCTCTTATTTTCTGACTGACTGATTGTGGACTGGTTGTGGAGGGAGAAGCCACCTTCTCCCTCCCACCTCTGACTCACTGGGGGATCTCATCTGTCGGTGATGTTCCTGACGGGGTGAAATTCTAACGATGAAGTTTCATGAACAGAATGGGGTTAGGGTGAGACTATTCTTGGATTGTCCCCCCCGCATGGAGGTCATTGAAAATGAAATGAAGTCACGGTAACCTCCGTGAGGGACCACCAGATAAATGAGATTAGGGTTATCATTGGGGGAGACATGCTCCACTTCACTGGTGTCCTCCAGCTGTCTCCAGAGGGCAGGACAATCACCTTCTGTGTCCTCTCATAGACTCTCTCTCTCTCTCTCCCTCCCTCCCTCTCTCTCTCACTCTGATTCTGTCTCCCTCTCTTTCTCTCTCTCTTTCTGTCTCCCTCTCTTTCTCTGTCTTCCACTCTTTCTCTTTCGCTCAGCCGTATGCAAAGACGGTAAGAAGTACATTCTGGTGTGTTGGTGCCATAAATAATGATGTTCCGGAAAAGAAAAAATCGAAATTAAACAATCACGTATCATAAAATTCCACAGTGAGTAATCACTTCCTATCGAGGACTACTGTAAATTGTCAGACACAGTAGAAAAATGCAACAACCGCTAATATAAAGACGGTGGTATGTGTTCAATAATGACACAATTTGTTGAATCGTTTGTAAATGATGCCAAAATTCTCCAAAATCCCTGTAAATCATCAAAAACTGTAGAATTGAAGGAAATTATGACAAACTGCAGTGAATTATAGTAAATTGCTTCACACTGTGAATTACTGGTTGCTGCTACTTTTCTGAGGGTCTTGGACTATGGTGATGTTTTGTACATGCATGCCTCGTCTCAGAGCTTAAACGCCCTGGATTCTGTCTCTCGGGGGTCTCTGAGCTTCATCACCGACTTCAGATCTCCCACCCGTCACTGTTTGTTGTATGAGCGTGTTGGATGGTCTTCTTTGTCTGCTCGTAGACTCAAACACTGGCCTATTCTTGTTTACAAGGCTATTCTCGGTCTTCTTCCTTCCTACCTTCTGACCTTCATCAGTCGGAGGAGCTCTGGAACCTACCGTCTTCGTTATCAGGATGTTTTGTCTCTGTCTGTCCCGAGGGTCAGAACTGAACTGGGATGAAAGGCATTTATGTCTGCTGCTCCCTTTGCCTGGAACGATTTATATAAAGACTTGAAACTTCTAGACTTGGTCTCTTTGGATGCTTTTAAGAGAATGTTGGATGACTTGGAGGCAGACTCTTCTGTCTGTAGATGTTCTGTCTGATCAACGGGCTTTTTTATGATTGGGATCAAATTCTGACGCAAAATGTATTTAAGTGATTATTTCATGTTTTCTATTAATGGCTGCTGATTGTCTGTCTGTAACTTTCACTGTAATGCTGATTGTATGTCTGTAACTTTCACTGTAATGCTGATTGTCTGTCTGTCTGTAACTTTAACTGTGCTGCTGATTGTCTGTCTGTCTGTAACTTTAACTGTGCTGCTGATTGTCTGTCTGTAACTTTGAGACAGACAATCAGCAGCTGATTGTCTCTCTGTCTGTAGCTTTAACTATGCTGCTGATTGTCTGTCTGTAACTTTCACTGTGCTGCTGATTGTCTGTCTGTAACTCTCACTGTGCTGCTGATTGTCTGTCTGTAACTCTCACTGTGCTGCTGATTGTCTGTCTGTAACTTTCACTGTGCTGCTGATTGTCCGTCTGTAACTTTAACAGTGCTGCTGATGTCTGTCTGTAACTTTAACTGTTTTAAATTAAGTTTTTATATTAAATAGATTAAATAAGAAGAGATATTTAATCTCAATGAGGTTTTCCTGGTTAAATAAAGGTTAATTAAAAAAAATAAAAACGTTGTAAAAAATGCCTACTATGCTGCAGAGAATTGTTTTGTATCGTCACATTCAGGGATGAATTTCAGTAAATTGTCATAAAGGCTACTGAGGGACAATAACAGGAAATTGTCACGCAGTAAAAAAAAGAAATAATAAAAAATCCCAGTAACAGTTAATGCAGAGAATTGCTGTAAATCATCATGTATTCTGTTAACGGTAGGGAGCAAAGAAGTAATAAATCATTCTGTGGTGTGAATTTTAAACATTTTCTCAAGGTCGCCAGGAGCAATATCCCCACTAATGACATTCTGGAGAGGCCCTGGAAAATGCAAGCGTTTGAATATGTGTTTGATCACACCGTGGCACATGGGCATTTGTAGCCTCACCAGATAGTGACGCCGCCTGAACCTCCAGGGTGGACCAAAGCAGCGGTGCCACTATGGCCGACGCCCAATATCTCCCTCCCCTGTTATTACACATAAATCCCTCCACCTCTCCTCTACTCCATGGATAGGATCAGCGAGTTCAAAGGCGTGTTTGCTGTTAAATGTAACTGTGGCATTGCTCCACGTCCTCTCCTTATTGCTTCCAGCGAGGAGAAGGTAGGAATCCAGAGGATGAAAGTCCTCAGAGGGGAGCAGAGATATGAGGTACACAAAGTTGGTCCGGACTTCTTAAAAAAGAAAAAATTCCCCAATTTCCACGGATTACCTCGTAAGTCGTCGTGACCAACCCCAGCCTCGCCGTTTGATTGTTTTCTCTGCGGTGGATGTTTCTCTGGGAAACATCCTCGCCGTGAGTTCAGGGAGAAAAACTAGATTTCTGGGAATCCGTCCAGACCCTCTGTTAAAATATTTACACCTAAAGAGGACGACCCAGGTGGAGAATTTCATGCTTCGAAAAACAATCCCTTGCTTTGAAACAACTGAGGTGTGGATGAAGTCACAGCATTAGAAATCAATATAAAAGAGATAATGTTTCCATATTTTCACTTCCTGTGTCCCGTGACCGCAGCATCCACGCGTCCATCGCGGAGATTTGACCGATGATATTTGGGTGAAATCGATTCTTGAATTTTGATGAGGTGGGGGATTATGGGCGCTGACTGAGAGACAGTCTGGTGGGAGGCAGATACAGCCGATCCTCAGGGTGTGGGTGATGTTTCGGGGCCGCAGCATGAGGGGAGAGAAGGGTGGGCGGGTGCTGCTCTGAAGTCTACATGAACCTGCTTTTCACAACAATGGGATCACTGGCAAACCTGGAAAGTGAACCTCTTTCTGTTTATTTGGCTTTTAGCAGGATGTTCGACCTCTGCTCACTCAGGGGGAAACTGTTCCACGGCCAACACTAATAGACTGGTGGTTTTCTCAGGAGGGGGGGGGACATCAAACAGATTGATTCTGGAATCAGCAAAGCCTCCCTGAAGAAACACACGTCTGCAAAGATGCACAACAAGAACAACAATAGGTGTGGTGACAGAAGCTACGTTCAGCATCGGAAGAGGCCGCACTGACGTGTCCCTTCGTGTGATTTTATGATACAATAAATCAAATTTAGGAGAGTTAATATAGAAATACGTATCCCTGAAAAGTCGGGGATATTACGGGATCGTCATCGTCGCCGCCGTTATCGGCATGCCGCAGATCCTCCGTGTTAGCGCGATAAATCAATACTGCTTTCATGGATCATTTTCCAATTTTATATCCACATAGACCTTAGTGTGAGGAAGAACTGGAATGATTTTGAGAAAGATGGGATGTATACATTTCTGGCACTAGGGGGAGCTTTATCTCCAAAAGTTTTGTAGCGATCATTTCTCAAGCATCGCTCCGATTTGGACTAAAGTTGAATCGACTTGAAGAGATGTTTTTTATAAAAATATTTTACTCAAATAATTCCTATTTTACGCACTAGAGGGGGCTTTCAAGAAAAGTAAAAAACACTGTTTTTGACAGTTTTTTCATGCTTCATTTTCAAATTTTATACCCTCAAAGAACTTAGTGTGAGAAGGAACCGGATAGATTCTTCTGACACTTGATTCTTCTGACACTTGGTCTTTTTCCTATTTTTTATTTATTTTTTTAACAAAAAATACTGTTTTTCAACGCAGCATCAGGCCGATTCAGTTCAAATTTGGTGCATATGAATCTACTCAAGGAGATTTATAATGAATATATTTTATTATATTCTAATAGCCCCAATCCCCTGCGATCTAAAAGATATTCCCCTTTTTTAAAAAAGCTCCCCTTAATTAGTAAAAGATGAACTATTACAGTAAAATATGATACATAAGGTACATCTCCTCTTGTCGATTCATAGGATCCAAATTTGTACAAAATTGGGCCTAAAAACATTTGAAGGTAAAGCTCCCCTTAGTGCTGGAAATATGAAACTGACATTTCCCAAAATCAATTCAGTTCTTCCTCACCTAAGGTCTATGAGGGTATACAAAATGATGAAGGAAATACGATTCCATAATAGCAGTTATTCACAAGCAGAGAAAGGGGGGAGGCAAACACATTCTTGAAAATATGCAAATGGTTTAAGAACGTCTCTCAATGTGCTGCTGTGAGGAATTTTGCAGAGTTCACCATCTGCAGTCCATATCATCAAATGAGTCAGAAGAATCTGGAGAAATCTCGGCAATTCATCACAAGCACAAAAAGCAAAAGCTAACACTGAATAGCAGTGAAACCGACTGGATTCCTGGATGGAAAAGGACCATCCAGATCCCTACAAGCACAAATTTGGAAGACCAAGCTGATGTTGTGGAGATTAAGTCCATTGGTAATGAAGGCTCCATTAATACTTAGAGCTACATACAGTTCCCACATTATGTTGTAAAGGTTGAGATTAATAATCTTTCTAATCATTTTTTTTTATTGTTCACATATATAGAATCAATAATTGTCCTGATGTGGTGAATTTATTTAGACAGGTGCCTGGCGGAACCTTCGTCTTCGCTCTGGTTTCCCTGGGGAACGGTAAATTAGAGCACTTGACTCCGCAGTTTCCTCTGAGGCAATCTGGACAGAAACGCTAAGCACCTTAACTTCATCGCTCCTGTTTCAACCTTTTGAAGTTGGGGATTTTATATGTTTATTTGAGAACAACTCGACTTACTGATAGAGTGTAGTTTTTTTTTCTTCCCCCAAGTGGGTCGATAAGTCTGTTCCACACTCCGACACAGTAGGTGGCGGTAATGTGCAATAACGCCATTAAACAAATGAAGAAGACGAAGAAGAAGAAGAAGAAGAAGACACTTGCTCAATAAAGGTCGGTAAACTATAAATAACTTACAAATGTATACTTTATGAGGTCTCAAGTTATAAGTTTAGGGCTCATATAAAGTTTAAGAGTGTTTGAAGTTATTTAGTTATTTTAAAAAGACTAATAATTAGACAATCAAGTTATACCGCGATTGCCGCCATTTTGTAGCAAGAGCGACCCCTTGAGATAAAAGTGGAAACTAGTTCCTGACGGGTTAACACCGCAAACATATCAAATACGCAGTTTGATTAATAGTTTAATTTATACTGTACATGTATAATTTGTTAACTGCAATTTTGCATAGATGAATTTGTTCACAATGTATTCGCCTGATGCCTGGTAAGAAGAAATATATTAAAAATGTAAAACAAGCACTGTCTATTTGATCATGTGACATTATACCTTACTTTTGAGTTGAGTTTTATTGTATAAAGTGGTGCTCTCTTATGAAATGAGATGAGAAGTGAAGGTATTTGACCTGAAATGCAGTGGAAACAAATATGAACAATTTATTGGACACTGTATGTTCATTCATACCTGTTCACATACCTGTTCACACAAAACAAAAATAATAAAAACGGATGAAGAGTGTGATGAATCATTTAAAGCAGGTCATAAACGAACCAACAGTGCAACATAAGGGAAATATTTAAATACATTTAAAATGAAAGATAAATTTAAATTAAGAATTTTTTTTAAACCCAGAGTCATTTGGTCACTTTTTTGACACTTACTCCCAATATAATACATTTAAAAACAAACAAACAGATGATGTCATA
This sequence comes from Lophius piscatorius, assembly GCA_009660295.1. NCBI lineage: Eukaryota > Metazoa > Chordata > Actinopteri > Lophiiformes > Lophiidae > Lophius > Lophius piscatorius. The sequence continues at coordinate 28,456 of VRLP01000490.1, forward strand.
TGACAGTAAACGCAACAATTATCCTCCTCATTATATTACCAAAAAGTCAGAGATATTAAGGAGTTTTTTTGCAGTTGAATTCCACGTGTCATATTCAGAATTATACTACATTTAGTCATTTAAAAAAAATCAGTTTTAACATCGAATATCTTTGCACTTTATCCATTTGCATTTAGGTTTGCAGCATTTGAAAATCATTGCACTCTGTGTTTGACACTTCATACAATGTCATTGGATAATAATCTTCTGGTTGACTGATTAGTTTTACTGACAAACCAATTAGAAGAGGGAATGAAGGGCACCTCCTGTGATTCTAATTGGAAGTTAAAGCTGACTGACTAATAAATGCAACATAGGAGGAAACGAAGCAGAGCGTGAACACCCATATAATCTACAGATGAATGCAAATGTAAAATAAAAACGTGCACGTTAGAATCATGACGAAGTAAGTGTGTTGCATGGTTTCATGTGTTGCTAAATGAATGGTTCAGATGTTTCCTGTTGCCTCCTTCTTGGAGACGTGGAGCTGAGGCCTCCTGGTGTGATTGTTATTATTTCTCCTGTGGAGTGTTCATTATCCCGCCTCTCCTGGTGATTATGCCATCTCCGTATCTTCCATCCCCCGCCTCGGGCGCTGTCTTCTCTCTGGCACTATTCCAGCAACGCTGTGAGCTGGGAGAATTTTTAAAATGGAATATTTCATGCTGTTTTTGGATTGGTAGGGGGGTGAAGCCAGGTCAAGGTGGTAGATGCTGCAGATAGATGACATGACAGATGCTGTCCAGGTCAATAACGATATGGCATCACTTAGAGGTGGACAGAGATCCAGGTGAGGAGTGGAATAGTAATCTGTGACAACAATTTCCATTCAGTCCAAGACTAACCATAACATAATATCTACGTGCCTAATATTGTGAAGGTTCTGCTTTTTACCTGTTGAGGCATTGACTCCAAACCATTGACCTCTGAAGGTGTGCAGTGGTATCTGGTACCAAGATGTTAAGAAACAGATCCTTTATGTTTGATTCCTTTGTCCAGCACATCCCACAGGTTATTTAATGGACTGAGATCTGGGGAATTTGGACGCCAAATCTGAACACTGAACTTGTTCTTATTCTCAAAACATTCCTGAATTCTCTTTGCAGTGTGGCAGCGTACATTATCCTCCTGACAGAGAACCCTTCCATTTGGGAACAACGTCTCCATGAAGGGATGTACCTGGTCTGCACCGCTTCCGATGGCTTGTCCTCAGACAATAGTGCATGCTGGTGGCATGTCTTCCCCAGGTAAGAAAAGCACAAGCACCTGGTTGTCTATGTGATGTTCCATCACTCCCACTGACTGCTACTTGATCAGACAAAAGCATTCATGTGGTTAATATCCCATTAATGCATCTTGCATTGATTTATAAATTAGGCACAGTGCTCAAAAACTCAGGTTTGAATTTTTCTCTTTATATCTGCTTTTTAATGTCTATTGTAATTTTTAATATTGTTTTGTGTGGAGGGAGACTAGCAGAGTAAGAAATTCATTTTACCGTGTAAAACGCTGTGTTTCTATTGTGTATATGGTAATAAACTTCTCAAATCCGGAATGTAGAAGATCAAAATTCATCAGACCAGGCCACCTTGTTCCATTGTAGACATTTTTGGCTGTGGACATGAAACGGGTCAACATGGTCACTGTTTGAAGAACCATATTCAGCAAGCTGGAAATACTTTTTCATCTGAAACCGCTCTATCAGAACCAGCATTAACGTTTTCCGGAATTTGAGCTATACTCTTCAGTGAGATGATTTACATCAATGACTTCACGGAATCACAGGTTGTCCTTCCTTAGACCACTTAGGTAGGCTCTAACAACTGAAGACCAGGAACATTCTACAAGTCCTGAAATTCTGGTCCCAGACACCATCACAATTTGATGCCTGTCAAAGCGGATTCAACACATGCCCATTTTTCCTTCTTCCAGCTCATCAACTTCAGGATAGATATTTCACTTGCTGCCAAATATATCTCACCCACTGACAGGTGGCATTGTAATGAGATAATCAATCTTATTTTGACCATCTGTCAGTGGTTATAATGTCATGGCTGATCAGTGTAATTTTCCATCGTCAAATACCAGTGGAATAATTTAGCATATTTTTCAGCGCATGACACAGACAGTATCTTTTTTTAATCTCCCCGGATGTCAGTTACTTCTAACCTCATGGGGACAGAATGAGATTAATGAAGATAATTATTCTCCATTAGAGAAATGTGGCAAGTAACATTCAAGGGATAAACAATTGAGAAAGAAAATTCAGTTCAAGTGGTAGGATGCAATCCCACTGGGAGGATATAATATTAGAAAAGATGCTAAACGCTGTTAAGCTTTGAGAAGGTAGATGGTTGGTGGTTCAATAACCGACTCATCCTGTTAGTGGGCAGGACACTGAACCCCAAATCCCTCCTGAGGGTCAGGCCAAATTATTTGCCTCGAGGCTTCAATTAGATCTGAATTATTATTCAGCCTACTCCTAACCATTACGTCACGTACACGCACCCACACACCTCAAACAATGAATGGCTGCCTGTTGAAGAGGTAAACGGATACTCACAGTGGTGCGACACTCAAAGGCGAAGTGGTCTAGATCGTCCGGCCAGTAGCAGGCTACCGGCGGATAGTACGGTAGCAACATGAGTTGCCTGCTACCTGTTAAATAAATTTAAGTTATTATTCTAATTATTACAGGTCACCTCATCTCCTCTCACTTGTCACCCACCGGACCGGCGTCTCGCAGGAGACTCACTCTGCCGCAAATTTGTGAAGGTTTAAAAGTCAGACACAGACCAAATTACTGTGATAGTGATTCTGGGGGTTGGTGAATGTGTGTTTTAACTTTGATTCCTTGGATTCTGAACTACCATAAACTCAGACATTAGGTGGGTTTACATGGCCCCCTTGTTCCGAATAAAAGGAGAAGAAATGCTCCATGTAAACACCTCTTTTTCCGAATGAGACACAAACCGCTCAAAGAAATAAATGGGAAAGTAAGAAATAATGAACTGTAGAAACGCGTCCAAGCAAAACCACCAGGAGCCGTGATAGACCGATGTTGTAAACAAATTAAAAGCGCTGGAAAACATTGCAGATTCCAGAGATAAATCTAACAACAACAAATCTCAGTTTTTATTATAGCTCTTGACAGTTATTATTGCAATTCAAGCAAAAGAAATCTTGTTTCTTTAGAAAGGGGGAAAATTGGTTGTTCATTCAATAGACCTTTCATATTTTCTGTTTTGTCTATTACTATTCCTCCAGAACAAGTGATTTAAGGAAAAAATAAAAAATAAAAGAAATTGCAGAGTACGCAATATTTTTTATTCGGTTACTCGATTAAATAGGCAGATTAATTGATAGAATACTCGATTACTAAATTTATTAAACAATTTCTCAAAACAAAAATTAAGACATGTATAACTAAATAAAGCTACACTCGGGTTGTAGTTGTCAGATATGGTTAATGTCCAGCGGTTTTGTCATTTAAAAATCTACATGTTGATTTCTGAGTCAGCAGTGCACACTCAGTGGTGAACGTGATAGCGGCGTGTGTGGGAGGCAGCGTGAGGAAAGGCTGAAGTGCACAAGTGAGGGCGCCGCATGCTTTCAGCAGAGTCTCTCAGTCTTCACAAGCAGCGTGCATTTACAAAATCCTCTCCTGATTACAACTGCAATAACTATTTGATAAAGACTTTGTCATGCATGTGCGATCTCCTTGATCTCTCAGGGTCATGCAGCCCATACTTCAGTGGCACATTTAATTTAATTTAATTGTACATAATGTTATTCTGTAATATGCTCTTGCTGCTGTAACACTGCGAATTTCCTGTTGTGGGACTAATAAAGGTTTATCTTATCTTATCTTATCATCAGTCAAGATGCAGCCATGCTTTTGATGTCATCCTCTCTCTTGCCAATAATCTGCAGACGCTGGGCGAAGAACAAAATTGACGGATACTGAAAGTTACTGAGATGGAAAGAGAAAATTAGCCTAGGAGCTAGAAAGAACCCCCAGTGGGCCTGTAGTGGAATCTCCCTGAAAAGAGAGGACAACTTAATCACGAGGCAATATACATGAAGAAATGGGGAAAAAGAAAACATGGATGCTGCCTGACATTACAGTGCAGTAGATACTGACATATGGAGATCTATGGTCTTGCACACTCGGTCCACAGTTACCGCTCATTCATCTCTTTTTTCTTCATCTTTCACACATGCTCAGTCTCAATTACCTGTTTCACAGTTCGGGTCGTCAATCAATATCAGCTGCACTCATTAAGGCAACCTCATGCATCAAGTTACATCAAGTCACACCTTCATCGTTGGCCCATCGCCATCAGTTGCTGTCTTTTGATATGAATCTTTCTCCATCTATCTAATTCTTCCATGCTGCTGGGTAGTGCAGGTCATCAGCCACCACCACCAGTATCTGGACTCCAAAGGGGGGAGCATAAACCATGCTGCTGCTCAGGGCAGAGACCCTTTGACCGGAGAGTTTTAGCCCCAATTAGGCTTTACTTCATTCTTTCTTTTCTGGTTGAACTGATTTTTCCTCAAACGATCATTAATTCATCCATTTAATTCAGGTTATCCGGGGTCGGGTCGTGGTGGCAGCATAATAAGAAAAGTATTCCAGACGTTCATCCCCCTAGCAACACTCTCAGCTCATCCCAGGGCATTCCTAGACCAGGTGAGATATATACAGCAGTCCCTCCAGAGAGTTCTAGGTTTACCCCAGTTGGTTCTGCCTGAAGAACCTCCAAAAAGAAGAGGGATCCTGATCCGATACCCAAATCACCTTAAAAGGCTCCATTCGATGTGGACGAGCAGCTTCTCCACCTGGAGTCCCCTCCAGTTGTCTTAAAGTCCTTAGCCTGAGGCAGAAACTCACCCCCAACCCAGAGGGGACCATCCACCGTTTCCAGGCAGAAAGCCATGGCCTCAGATTTAGATCTTTAAACAATAAAATAATAATTTGAATTAATTTTAGAAGTTGGGCTTCAGCATCACAATGAACAAAAGCGTTACCAGGTTAACTACATTTCTCAGGAGCGCTGTGATGCAGTCATTGTTTTACGAAACACCATTTCAGCAGCTCTGTAATTGATGATGTTTTTGGGTTGTTCCTTGCATGCTGAACCGTCCAGGTTCATACCGTGAAGTAGTCCAGGTTCATACAGTGAAGTAGTCCATGTTCATACTGTGAAGTAGTCCATGTTCATACCGTGAAGTAGTCCAGGTTCATACCGTGAAGTAGTCCAGGTTCATACCGTGAAGTAGTCCAGGTTCATACCGTGAAGTAGTCCAGGTTCATACCGTGAAGTAGTCCAGGTTCATACAGTGAAACAATCCAGGTTCATACTGTGAAGTAGTCCAGGTTCATACCGTGAAGTAGTCCAGGTTCATACCGTGAAGTAGTCCAGGTTCATACCGTGAAGTAGTCCAGGTTCATACCGTGAAGTAGTCCAGGTTCATACAGTGAAACAATCCAGGTTCATACTGTGAAGTAGTCCAGGTTCATACCGTGAAGTAGTCCAGGTTCATACCGTGAAGTAGTCCAGGTTCATACCGTGAAGTAGTCCAGGTTCATACCGTGAAGTAGTCCAGGTTCATACAGTGAAACAATCCAGGTTCATACTGTGAAGTAGTCCAGGTTCATACCGTGAAGTAGTCCAGGTTCATACCGTGAAGTAGTCCAGGTTCATACCGTGAAGTAGTCCAGGTTCATACCGTGAAGTAGTCCAGGTTCATACAGTGAAACAATCCAGGTTCGTACGATGGAATAGTCCAGGTTCATACAGTGGAATAGTCCAGGTTCATATAGTTAAATAGTCCAGGTTCATACAGTGAAAAAATCCAGGATGATACTGTTAAATAGTCCAGGATCCTAGAGTGAAACAGTCCAAGATCATACAGTGAAGTAGTCCATGTTCATACTGTGAAGTAGTCCAGGTTCATACAGTGAAGTTTCCATGTTCATACTGTGAAGTAGTCCATGTTCATACCCTGAAGTAGTCCATGTTCATACTGTGAAGTAGTCCATGTTCATACTGTGAAGTAGTCCAGGTTCATACAGTGAAGTTTCCATGTTCATACTGTGAAGTAGTCCATGTTCATACAGTGAAGTAGTCCATGTTCATACTGTGAAGTAGTCCATGTTCATACTGTGAAGTAGTCCAGGTTCATACAGTGAAGTAGTCCAGGTTCATACTGTGAAGTAGTCCAGGTTCATACAGTGAAGTAGTCCAGGTTCATATAGTTGCTTCAATTTGACCATCAGACACACATTATAATTTCTTGAGAGAACTTGAGTTTATTATGTCTGATTTCGTTTTACTGTTGTTTTGTGTTTATTTTTACAAAATGCGTAATTTGCAAGTTTTATTTATATATTTCCTACAGGCACCATCAGGTTCTTGAAGGACATTTAAGTAAATGTTTGCACATGATGGGTTAATTACTGACATCAGTGAAAGATTTCACACATCAGTTTTAAATTAAATAACAGAGATAAAACATGTCACCCAGTGCGCTTTAGTGGTGCTGCCTGGCAGATTTTGCTTTGACCTTTGATAGAACGGTGACGCTATTTCAGAAAATGATGAAAGATTGATTTATTCATCAACATCAAAGCATATCCTTAAATCCTAATTAATCCCGTACATCGGGTAAATTAAATCTATATAAAAACCGATAGCAACACCCTCAGTGTACCTCGTGGGCCTCCTGTAGATGAAAGAGAGAGAGATGGAGAGAGAGAGGATGACATGGCCCCAGAACATTCATTTTGTATCCTGAGTAATTATTTCTGACATCGCTCATCACCCGAGACAAACTGTGACATCTCGAGACGTTCGGGACTGACACAATCTGTGCAAGATGACAAAGAAATGAAGGCGGGATAAAGACGGAGGCAGAGACGGCGGGAGCAAGGCGGCTGAGGCGTCAGGACTGAGCTGACTAGCAGCAGCGGGGCATTGGTGGGTGAACTGTGAGGAGGTGAAGTGGACATAACTGCTCGGGGAGGGACGTGATGTGCTTTAGTGGGGGCCGTGGAGGAAATTCTGATGCATTGGACACACAGCAGGAGGCACAGCCCAACTGCATGGCTTTTATATTTCTCATCTTAAATTATGGCTTTGTACTTCTCATCTCCATTTATGGCTTTGTACTTTTCATATCAAATTGTGGGATGGAGGGAGAAACTATGAGGGAGCCTGTGATGATGGTGTGAGATGACACAAGGAGCCCTTACAATGGAAAAATCCCCTTTCAAAAATGTGCAAAGAAATAATGAGGAAAAAGGTGCTTTAAGCTTGTAAGAAGTAAAAAAAAAAACCCAACTTAAATCTACCAATAGAACAAGTGAAAATATGCTTGTTCACATTTCTTGAAATGAGACACGATATTAATATTCTTGAAAATCGCAATGTTATGGAATCAAAATCATCGCTGCCACGTCAGATCCAGATCCTTCCGCATTACCTCTTTCAGGGTTATTTCCAAATGTTATACCCCCATAGACCTTAGTGCGAGAAAGAACTGGATTAATTTTGGGAAAGGTCAGTTGCTTATATCCAACACTAGGGGGAGCTTCATATCAAAAGGTTTTCTGATCATTTCACCGCTTCAGTCCAAGTTTAGTGCGAAATAATTGATTAGAGGAGAACTATCTTGCGTGTATCATATTTGGTCTAATTGTAAATATTCTAATCACTAGGAGAAGTTTTTGAATGAAAATCACAATTTTTCTGACATAACTCTCTAACTGTTGGGCCGATTTAGTGCTTAAGGAATCGAATCAAGGAGGACTACCTTTTATTTGTCATGTGAAACTCTAATAGATTATAATTGGACTCACTAAGGGAAGAATGTTTTTTATGAAAAAACACTGTTTGTACATCTAGGGGATTGGGGGGCATCTCAGGGTTGTACCTATGCTGTCGGGGACGACAGCGTCAGCCTAGTTCCATGAAGGAGATCTGGAAATTGCCTGATAGGATCTCATTTTGAACTTTAATAGTGATGCCGTTCTCGAAATAAGATCATCAGGTTTTGGAATAAATTTAGAAAGTGATATTTAAGCATATTAAGATAAAATCTCACTTTAAATTAGCTGGAAATACTCATATTGAGCATTTGAGATATTCAATATGCCTTGTCTAAAAGGAAGTCTGTATATCTCCCTGAAATGTGAAAAAAAAGTGATTGTGTTTTATACGTGCAATCACTTCTTTTGACTTAAAATGTACTCTTATGTTAGATTTAGATATCTTGAATACTGCAGCGCACGTGATAGTTCCATCTTTGCACATTTCTTTGCACAATTTTTATCTACTGGATCTTATTTTCATTTGGAAATTTCCACAGTCTATTTATCTACCACCTGTGGAAAACTCAGCATGAGAGCAGAAGCCTCCGGCGTGCCTCCCTGGGTCTGCGGTGAATTCTAATGATGAGCAAAACCAATTGTCATTAGCTGGTGTAACACTGAGCTGGTGGAGACGTAAAGTTGAGGCTTTGTGTCTGGGAGGTAAGAAGCAAATTTGACATTTTGAAGGCGGCTGGTGGGAAGTACAAGTGTTCCCTCAAGCAGAACCGCTCAATCCACGGTATCTGAGGTCAGACAAATTTAGAGGCTCCTATTTATATGCTCTGAAGCTCAGCCGCTGTTTAACACCTCTCAGCAAAACTGTGTGGGTCTTCATTGTGGACCTTGTGTATTTGTCTACATATAAGCTCCTGCTTGTGTAGTATGTGTGTACTTCTACACGATATAGTGATGTCAAAAATGATTTGCCCCCCCGCCCTTGAGGTTTCCACTAGTTTTATGTAACACACACTGAACTGTGTTTGATCTTGGATCATAGCAAACACATGATGCAAGTTTTGAATTATAATTTGTATTTATTGGACCGTAATTGTGGATTCAGCCCTTTAAAAGACTGAATCCAAAAAGACAATCCCAAAATGCACTAAAAACTGGTTTCAGCTGGAATAGACACACCAACCCCTGATCACTACTCACCCTGTCACAATCTGTCACGCATCATCGTTTAATTAGACCACTTTCAGAAGCAGGAAGTTTGAAAGTCTCACCAGTAGTACACTATACCAAAATCAAAAGAAATGCCTTGAGATATGAGGAGGAATCCATCGTTCTGGGAAGGGTTACAAAGCTGTTTCTAAGGTTCTGGGACTCCAAGGATCCAGAGTGAGACGTATGATCTACAAATGGAGAAGACTTGGAACAACAGTGTATCTTCCCAAAGTTGATCCGCTTTCTAAATCGTTTCAAGACCTCTGCAAATTTTAATAGACTCAAAAGAAACATCCATGGAACTACAGGCCTCTTTCTCCTCAAAAAAGGTCCGATTCAGAACAGCTTCTATCAGAGAGTGGCGAAGTGAACGCTACTGCTGATCCAGAAGAACTCAATTTTACCACCAGGCAGCAAGAGGACCTCTAGAGATTTAGGGACAATATCCAAGGGAACAATGAATCAAAAGCTGAACTTTTTGGAGGACTGGGGTCCTGTTATATCTGGTGCAAACCAAACACAACATTCCACAAAAAGAACATGGAGGCTGCAACGTGATGCTTTGCTGCTCAGGACCTGGACAACTTATGAATTATTTTCTCTACCAGAGTTTTCTGAAGGGTCTAGACCTGCAACCCATTGAGATGCTGGGGCGGAACCTGAAACGATCAGTTCATGCTCACAAACCCTCACATGTTGCTGCATGAAAAGTTCTGTAAGGGGGAGTGGGCCAAAATTCCACCACAGTGATGTCAGAGCATGATCTCAAGAATTTTGTTTAAAAAGGTAGACTTTGTTTTATGTTGGATATGTTTGAAAGAGCCAACCCTGTTCAGAATGAGATACAGAAGTAGAAGAAAGTAGGGCAGTCCAATACTTTGTCCCAGCACTGCATACTACCTTCAGTGGAGGGGTTTCCATCTTCCTTTTAAAAGTATAAATTGAACAAGAAAATGTGGGCTCCACTTTTAAATAAGGAATGTGAAATGAACTCTGGTGACTTTTTGGTAAAGTTTTGGTATAATGTAAATCCACTTTATAGCAGCAGCTTCCACATAAATTGCTGCAAAAGCCAACAAAGAGCACTCCATTTAAGACTTAGTGAAGGGGAGAGACAGATTGTTCATTCACACTGTTACGGAAGTCTCGGCGGATGCACTGCAGCGAGGAATTGAGGCATGTAGGGTGGTGGACATGAATTATTCAGCAGCTCCACCACAGTGAGTCCTTGATTCCCATCCTCCACCCCACCAGACTCCATCCCAGAGGACCCCAGTGGACTTGTAAGACAACCCAGCCAGGTCTGCACATTCACTGGTGCAGCACTCCACCGCAGGAAGACGGAAAAAAAACCTCACATGGGAACTTCAGGTCTTGAGTTGCATGCAAGGGAACTTACCTTTATATGGAGACAGTTTATATCATCATGTGGAAGTGGAACAAGGTGCCTTAATGTAACCCTTGAACATGTGATTAACATTCAACGGGCTTAATGGGAGGAGTAATGGCATGGCACTGGGATACATCCTGATGCTTACCTCAGTTTAAGCCGCGGTGGATGAGAGCATCAGCTGAATGCAAATATTATGCAAAATGAAATATGAGCAAAGTAAGACTTAAAAAAGTGAAATGAAAATGGAAGCTGTAATAGACCTAAATCTCTTTGCCAGCTGAACACCAGTAATGCTGGGACTGCGATCCATTAATTTACATTAGAATCGGAGTACAACTCCCATTTCACTCTCTTCTTACTCACTATCATTCATGACTAGAGGCTATCGCAGCATGCTTAGGCATACATGTCAGCTCTCATGGAGCCCCTGTAAATCTAACTGATTTGTTGCATCCCTAAGGACATTTAATATTTGTCATATATTGTATGGTCGATCCATACAATAAAAAGGCTTATTTTGTCATGCTAGATAGTCTAGTGGATACAGCGATCGACCGCCATGTAGACGAACAGGATACCCATCTTGCAAGTATTTGCTTGTATTTAAGAGTTTTAATTAATCATTTTTTGCTACATTTCGGGTGAAGTTCTACCTTTTTTTTTCATGTGTTTGGAACAAGCTTCAAATGCAGGTCTTAAATGTGATGTTTACATGTAGATGTTATGTAGACCTGTGTTCAAATTATGGAGATCTAGCTAAAGTTCAGTCAGAAAAACTAGCCTCCAATTACGGCCACAATTACTGCTCAAACCTGTTATGCTCACCTTTCATACATGCTTGGTCTCAATTACCTGCTTCACAGCTGGGGGCATTAATTGATATCAGCTGCACCCTTTCAGGTAGCCTAAGCCATCCTATCACTGTCACACCTGCATGCTTAGCCTATCGCCATCAGCCACATCCTTCCAATCGTTAGGTGGGTTTATATGGACAGCCAATTTTCAAACCGATTCGGAAAAGACGCCTATTCGGAAAGAAAATGCTGCATGAAAGAAAGAAGATTTTCAATCTCTGTAAAAATGCAAGCATGAAAAAGCTCAGTGAGGTCTATTTCACCCACAATTACATCTGCGCCAGAAACCCCGAAATAAAATATGCATGACTTCATACTGCCACTGGACTACATACTCTCGCTTCCTCCAATCACCCGAGCAAAAAAAACAACCTACTATCGTTAGACCCATGTTGTCTCTCCAGATCAATAACCCCTGCGCTATATGTGGGATGAAAGATGATGCAACTTGATGGACGAATCCTATTGACTCATTATATATTCAGTGCGGACAGGGCACGGCGCTGCAGCCCGCAGGAGGCTACCGAAGTAACGTGCGTAGAGGCGGGAAGATTTTGCCTTCCTCTCTGTGAGAAGCCTTGTCGTCGATTAGCAGCTGACTCAGAGGCTCGTCACTACATTAAGTGTAGAACTGAATTTAAAATAGTGTGCACAAACTACCATAACGCATCATTAGGCTGCAAATTTGCTCTGGTTCCACTGTCTTTACTCATTTTACCTCAACGGTAAACAGAGAACCTGTTACTGACACCTGAATTTATTGTCCCAAACCGGCACGGACTCCATTCCTCCCTCCTCCCACCTTCTCTCTCCCTCCGCAGGTCTGGCTTTCAATCATGGAGGGGGCTTGGGTGGGGTGCAGCGTATGGTAGAAGCTCTTTTCTCAGACACCCAACAATAATTCTCTGGCTTATTAAACCAGCTTTGAGATTAAACTGGGATATATCGATCCCAGGTTCAATGGAGCTTGCGGCCCGTACCAGGAGACACAGATCATCCAACCATGTTGCCCCCAGCAAAAAGCACAAGGGCACCTGCTTCTGCAGCACTGCAGACAAGTTTAGATAACATATCTACCTTTGAAATCCTGAAATCCTGATGTTATGTACCTGTGCTCCCTTTGGATGGATGAACATATACCGGCTCCTGAAAATCCTAAACTGCTACCACATCACAGGATGAAGAGGCACAGAGAGCTTTCTTTTTTTAAATTTTTGTCTGCAGATAAGAAGCCCTGCATTTTGCTGAGAGCGTGTTATTGACCGGCACAGCCACGTTTTTAAGCACATATTCCTCCGATGTTTTCTCTGCCTCTGTTGTTTTCTCTATGCTTCAAGAGCATCGGCCTCATGTTGTGATCCTGCGGAGGATAGGGCAAATTTATACTCCATTTATGTATGAAAATAAATACGTCTGTTTCACTGTCGATCCTGTGATGAACGCCCAATGTCCCCGATCCCCTGCTTTATACAAGCCGTTACCCTGATAGAACTCCACAAATTAAATTTGGCTCAGTAAGAATCTCAAGCAGTCCATATTGACTCAACCTAACTATTTCTATGAAGTCAGCAATATGCTCAAAGATCAGATCCCATAGTGACTCAATCATGACGATAAATACAGTTAACTAGTTTTTCTGAGCTCAGTAGTAAGACATATTTCATTGTGTCCACTCATATAATAATAATAATACATTTAATTTATAAAGCACTTTTGCATTTACATTTGGATCAAATCTCAAAGTGCTAGAATATGAGCTCAACTGGGACACAATTGGACTTGTGGTTGGTCAAAAAAGCTGTTCTTTTTTTTAAAGCCCACTTAGTGAGTTAAATATGAACAATTACAGTAAAGATGACAAATACAAGTTTAATTTGGATTCCTTGAGGCGGTTCATATGAATCAAATTTGGATGCAATTGGACCAACGACTATGGAAGAAAATTATGGAAACTTCCCCCTAGTGGTGGAAATATGCATTTGATTGATTTTCGTATTCTGCAGCGTGGTAGTGGTGCCCTATTCCATCCGTACAATATTTGTCTGACTACATTAAAGTTTCAACAACAACATCAAAAGCTGTGATGTAGAGGAGATAGTGTAGTGTGCACTTCAGAAATAACAACGCAAGCAGAGGAAGAGGTTCGAACAACGTCGCCATTAAACATGTTCCGGAAAAATGTCCTGTTTAAGTTATAGCTCGATTGCCCCAACAATTTCCGATGTTTGTGCTCTGTTTGTGTATATATTCAAAAGCCTTCAGACAAAATGCTCAAACAGACCAAATGAGTTCAGAGAGCTTTCTGTCTGCATCTTTAAATTCAATCACATTAGGAGATGACTGCATTTGCACATCTATATTGGCCCTGGCAAACCCTTACCAAGCTTCGCTGATAAAAAGCCTCAGGTAAAAAAGATGAAAACAGAAAATTGATTTTTGACTCCATTTTATCCCTCATCATAATTAGACATCCGCAGCAGCATGAACACATTTCTAATAAAGGCTCCTTTTGTCTTCTTTAAGCCAATGGTAGCCGGAAATCTGCTGCACCAGAGGGTAAAATTGAAAACTGACTGATTCAAGGATGAGTGGGGTCTTGAAAGCTTCGAAAACCGCATCTCTTTCAGATACAGTCTGGATGTCTGCAGCACTTTGCCAAATAGGAGAGAGCAAATAAAGTGATGCAGGCCCATGTAGGGAGACAGCGCAGTCTCCCACTCGTGTACGTGAATAAGCTGTGATTCATGCATAGAGCCAAGTCAATGGCTCTTCACATGCTTGCATAAATAATAGGACGGATGAGTTATTACCTTTGATTTATGAAACGAAAGGCTTGTTTTAAAGGATGTTTTCCAATTAGAGCATGTGCTCATTCTACTCTGTAATGACACATCAGTCACGGAAACATGTCATTTCCAACCATACGACTTTTCAGTTGGGTGACATAAGCCAATGTGAGGCAGCGATGTTGCTCTCTATGACCATTGAGAAGACAACTTTAGAATCACATCCAGTATTTCAATTTCCACCGTACTCTAGGGTCATGGTGTATCTTGTACTGAAATGGAAGAGCATCCTGACTCATGTAGCATGTCTATTTATACTGGAGCAAGTAGAACATGGTGTTCTCTGGTTTCGAGTTGTGTCTGGGCCCAAATTATTGAGAACTATGACACCCAACAGCACCTGCGATTTACGTAGATAAGAGGATTTGTCCTCATTAGATAAGGCTCTGGAGTAGAGCAGCTTTGAATAAGGTCACTTAAAAGAATTGATTTTGGTTTTTCTAGCGAGGCTCATCTTTAAGACGGGATCAATCTGCACCCTCTCTGAGCTGAGGTGTAAGATTTCTGTCAGAAACAGGTGGAATAGCGTCTGAAAGAAACCTTATACCCAACATTAGATGGTTTGTGATTTCACATTTCTCAAATGAGAACTGAGAAAGTCTCGCCATAACTCCCATAACCACACTTTTTTCCTCCAAAGACATCTCTACCTATCTATTTCACTGATCCTATTTTACCTAATCATCTTTTCTGAGGATATTAAAATACTACTAAGTCTTTTGGATGGATAAATTAAAGGCTGCCAAACACTCAGGTCTAAACATACATCTACATTTGAATGCTTTTTTGTTAACACTTATTCATTCCACGTAACCACCTCTACTGTAGCAGCTTTTTCAATCAGAGAAGACAGAGAATGAAGAAAAGATTAATGATTTATTACAAGTCATGATGTGTGATAATTAGTCTGTTAGAAAGTCTTTGGCGCCCAGCCTCATTGGGGATATTGTGATTGAAGGTTCTCTGCCCTGAGAAGCAGCATGGAATATCCCAATTTTGGGGTCTGGATAATGGTGGTGGTGGTGGCTGATGGCACTGCTGATGGATCTCCAAGGACTTGGCGGAGATGGGGAGGTTTGAGGACACATTAACAAGCAGCATTTAAGAGCTAGATAAATGGAGCTGATGGTGACAGGCAAGTGAGACACAGTGAGACACATGAGACTGCCTGAATGAGTGAAGCTGATATCAACTGATGCCCCAGACTGTGATGCAGGTAACTTAGACTGAGCATGTCTGACAGGTGAGGATGATAAAGTGGTATAAGCAGTCACTGTGGCCTGAGTGTGTAGGAGGATAGTCTTTCTGATTGACCTTTTCGATTGATCTCCATTAGTGTTTCTATTGTTTGAATTGCATTTGTTAAACTTTGTTTTTCTTAGCAAATAATAAACATTAAGAAACTTGTTTTTGGAAGCTAACTTTGCTAACACTAAACCTGCTGCATTTTCACAGACAACGAAAACTGTCATTTGTACGAACAACGCCTGATAAGAGGAATAGCTGTCAAGGAAAAAATATGCAAAGGCCTGTTGAGTTTGAACCGCGAACAGCATCATAGGACGTTAAACAAAGTCAATGTATGAAACAGCTGAATGTTAAAATCAGTATTGGTGTATTATTTTCAAATAGGGGTGGTCATTCTTTTTTTAAATTTTTTTTCTTGCTGAAAACTGTACTAAGGTTCTTGATAATTAAATAAACCCAGTAGAAAATACCAAACAATAATATTTAGTTTTTTCTGGAGGTAATATGTCTTAACACAAGTAAAAATTATCCTTCCTTATTCTCCCTCATTGTCCGTACGAATTGTTTTAGGGTAAAAACATCCTAAAGGAATTAAAAAAAAACCCGAATCAGAGGGAGAATCTTTTTCTTTCTAAAATCACATTAAAGTTGCCTTGACAAAACATTTCACTGTTTACACGAGATACCCTTTTCATGTTTCAAGTTTGTGCCTGCAGAACACAAGAAAACATAAGCTATAAAATAACACGTCAGGGCAAAACACCGACAGCTGAGAACCATTTTCACTCAGAAAGAAATCATATGATGGATGAAAGCCATTGCTGGGATCTCTTTGAACTGCATTCTTTCTGATGGTCAACAGGGGGAGACTCCACTGGTTTCTAAATGACGTCTGATTGAATGTAAGCTTCAGAGAAACTGACCAAACTGCTCTCTTGATTTATTAGCTTAATTAAGTTCCCCAGTGGTTTTATTGGCTCGGTCGATGACTTCAAGTCTTCTCCAATACTGACAACGTTTTAGTTTGTAAATTATGGACCCATTTAGAGGCTTGGCTTTGCTTTTGGGTTGAAAAATGTCAAACTTGTGGTTTTTGAGGAAGACAACAAACCCTTCACAAACCGATGAACCGTGTTATTTCACACAAGAAAAAAAGATCAAATTCATGGAAGATGAACAAAACAACGTGAATACAATATGATGTAATGCCGTATTCCTTAAATGAAACTATCACTGGGAAGCCGCCATTGCTCAGCTTCTGTGGAGACCCCATCAGAGAGGAATGAGAGAAAGGTCAGTCTCCGTTCGTGTCTTGTTAAGTCCTGTGGTCTGAGTCCAAAGGATCAACAAATTGATATTGACTTTTTGGAGCACCTTAAGTCTATTGAATGTGGTCTGGTCATCTCTTATGACTCGATTGTCATTAAATGGGAGGTTATTAGATTTTCTGTGTCCTGCAAAAATTCAATTTCATAAATCACAGTGCGGCATTCAGGGCACAGGCCGTGGTTATGGATGAGCGTCATTCAGGTGTTGCCTAAGGAGACAGACGCTCCGTCACAAAGAGTCCAGCTGGTTTGGAGCTCAGCAGAGCTCACAGCCAACGTTAGGCCTCCGCTTTGTGATGGTGCGTAGAGATTATTTTACATTAGCTCGTATCATTTAAGGACATTTCTGTAATAATAATTAGTCACCTCCGGAATTAAAGCTTCCTTCGACTTAACAACAAAAGACAATCATTATGGGACTCGCATTACATAACAGTTTCACTTTTCACTTGAAGCCAATTTAATAACCATCTGCATAATTTTCCTTCTTTATCTGGGACAAGATTCACTTTCATTTATTAAAGAACACCGTGGAGTGTTGCGTGTGAGGAAACTGTGGAGCATTGAAACCAGTGACTGGGCCTACTTTGGAGAGGGCCAAGCAAGGACACCTTCTGCTTGTTGTGAGGGGGCATCAAGGCTTACTAGTAAATCTGGATCCATTATTCAGACCTTGGATCCGGATTGAACATTAGTTTTTGCAATAAAAAAGTCAACATCATGTGCTTCCGGTCGGCTGCACAGGCTTTTCATTTTAGGGAAAGGGCAAATGAAAGAATGCTTCTGTGGTTTGGTGTCATGTCTTAAATTAGTTTTTTTTATATTTTCACTCTGAACTAAACAAAAATATTTACAGAGCAACAGAATAAAATCATTACTTCTCCTCTCCGTAATATATTTATAATCCCAATGAGTCAGGGATATTCATCAATTTGGCGGGGGCTTTACCGCCAAAAGTTTTCAGACCATTGATACTCAACCAAAGGTGGTGCTTATGAATCGACGCGCAGAGATCTATTTTCTATATATCAAATGTGACTCTAGCAGTTCACATTTTACTCACTAGGGGGACAAAAATGTTTTTTCAGACATAACTTCCTAACTGTTGATACTGTTTAGTGCAAACTTGGTGCACATGTTTTGACTTGAGTAGAACTATAGACCAGGAAGAGAGGAAGGACTGGATTGACTTTTGGACAGATGAAATGTATATGTCTGCCACTAGGGGGAGCTTTATCTTTAAATCAGATTTTGGGTCATCATTGCTCAACTGTTGGTCCAATTTGGTCGAACTTTGAGTGCGTATGAACCAAATTGAAGAGATCTGTCTAGTATGTAAAATATTTTACTGTAATATTAATTTGAGAAGTTCAGTCAGGGGAATTGCTTGTGCAAAGCAGGGTTTGGTGGCTTTTCCAGAGTATACCCCTGCTGTGTATTCCAGAGTATACCCCTGCTGTCGGGGATGACAGGGTAGGCCTGGTTAACATATACAATAGAAACTCTGCATACCACTGCTTTAATATGAAAAGTTGAAAACATATTTGGATATGTGCTTGTTGTCCTCCTCGCTAAGAGAAGTCTTATATAACTGAAGGTGAAGGCAGTCAAGCGTTAGCGTAGCATCGCTGAGTTTCCAGTGGCCTTGTTCACAAGAGATTCTGTGCCCAAGATGAATACTTGTGATTCTGCTGGAGATGAATAAATCAAATTTTTTTTTAAAGGTTTTCGGTAAATTCCTGGTTGACGAAGACTAGGCTGAGATGATTTAGAAGTATAATTTTGCTTTGGGAGCTGGGACAGAAGTGATACAATTGACACGTGGAAGAGGAATATCAGACGTAGCAAACAAGAGAAAAGAGGAAGTTACAGAGACAGTGCTGCGTGCAGACAAACGTCTCGGTCCCAGAATATTCTGCAGCCACTTAGGGTAAATATCTCTTATCTCTCTCAAACATGGTGGTGCACTAAATGAGAGGATCTGGATAATGCATTGATACACAGAGCAACAAGATAATCACCTCCCAGAGACCGTCTCGGGAGTTTCCAGAGAAGGCCTCCAGGCCCCATCTAGCAGCTGATTTGGGAGCACGAACAATGAGGTTTGGGGTTTGAGGTAATGGTCGCTTCATTAAAAAGCATCTAAATAATGTCAGTACTCCAGAGATGCTCCACTGCCACAGGCTGGATGCTATGCATTATAGAAGAGACAGTCAACAGAGGATTTCCCTCTCAACTCTTTCTGGCTTCTCACACATTTCTGAAACAGTGAATACAAGCTGTGTATAATCACTGTGCGAGAGAAAGATTTTGTAACAGTTTGTTGTGAGATGTACGACTGAGGCAGAGGTGTTTGACTCAAGAACTGGTAAAGTACTGACTCTCGTGGAGTTTATCAACGATGAAGAGCGGCCTCACTTTTCATTGAGAACCGAATTTTGATGTTTTCTGCAATGAATGCAACTTAAAACTAAATTGTGGGACAGTCTGAACTTACAGAACAGAGTTCAGATGTTTGTTTTCTCCCATCACCCTTAATAGGACCGTCTTATTTCAGGGAGACAAGCCCGCGGTTCAGACTACAGATTCAGAGACTTTGGTGAGTTTCAAGGGTTTTATGTCGTACGAGGAACAGACCCGTATATGTGTACCATGTTAAATATTGCATAAATCTTTGGTGTGTACACCAAGTGTAGCATCATAACCACTGACAGATTAAGTCTGGATATCATAAATTATCTTATGTATTAGTAGTATTTGTCAGTGGGTAGGATATATTAGACAGCAAGTAAACATTTTGTTCACAAAACTAGGCCTAAGCCGTCGTCCCCGACAGAAAGGGTATATCCGTGAAAAGCCCCCAATCCTCTCCCTTGTACAAACCATCTGCCTTTAAGGTCTACTTCAAAACCACTGGAGTTGAGCCAAATGATATGAGCTCGCTGTGGAAAAATCGAACGGTCTAGAAGGAATAGGGAATAGTGAGTCAACCCGGCCAAGTTCTTCAGGGGGAATTCTCAGTTATGCCCTCAGGCCAGTGCTACTGTGTGTCGGCAAGGTACGCTAATTACTTCATTCCCTCTGCCATCATGTGTCTGGAAATGCCATTGTTTTTATGTGTGAATGCTGTTCTCAGTTTATGTATTTTCTTTCTATTTATTTATACGAATGGGATAGACTGTGAAACCTAAATGCCTTTTGGTATGAACAAAGGATTCTGAGTTCTGAGTTCTGATTGAACTCCTCAAATTAAATGTGCAGCTCTGTCTGAAAAGTTGTTTTTTGTAAAAGAAGAAAAAAGAAGCTCTCCCTGAGTAAAATATTAATTATAAGAGTAAAATATATATACAAGGTAGATCTCATTGAGTTGTTTCGTGTACATCAAATTCGGACTAAATCGGACCAACAGTTAGGACGTTATATCTGAAAACTTTTTTTTTTAAACGCTACCCCTAGTGAGTAAAAAATTAACTATCAGAATAAAATATGACACACATCAGGTAGATATCCTTGAGTCAATACGTATGCACCAAACTAGGACAAAACTGGACCTACAGTTAAGTTATGTTTGAAAAACAGTTTTTTTTTTCGTAAGAAAGCTCTCCCTAGTGATCAAAATATGAACATTAGAGTTAAATGCGATATGTACAAGATAGATCTTTTTGAGCTGATTCATACGCACCAAAATTGGACTAAAATGGGTCAAAGGTTAATAAATTATAACCCCAAATTTTTGGAGATAAACCACCCCTGGTGTTAGGAATATACAACCAACCTTTCCCAAAAGTAATCCAGTTCTTCCTCACACTAACCTCAATAGGGATACACAATTTGAAAATGATCCGCAAAATATTGCCTAACACTTTTAATATTTTTCATGTTGTGGTGGATTCAACACTGCACGTCATTGGTGATTTTGAAGACAGAATCTTTCAAAAGTCTCTTTGATACGAATGAAGGGCTTAGATATTTTCTTTTCATTCAAACCCAAATTCCACAGCCTACGCCAAAATCCCGCCTACATTCAAATCATACCAAACTCCATTTACATACACATTTCATTTCAGGGTCAAAGTGATCACATCCACTGAGAAAAGAGGAGAGTTTTTGAAGATGTGATCATCACCGAAGCGTATGTTACAGAGAGAGCTATGAAACCAATGGGCGAGTGAGAGCCCTCATATCTGCGTTTATACATCAGTGCACCCACTCAGTAACATGTGAGGAAACATTCAAACTTCTGAGTTGCCACTAGCGACCAGCAACCTTTTAGTGGCAGAGAATTCAATATTTTTTCTCCAACCATAAAGTAGTAAATAATAAAAGGCATACAGACATCCTTTTATTTATCCGTCACTCTTCTGAAGGCCTATTTGTCTGTAGTGCTTTTGCAATAAAGAATAAAGCCAGCCTGAAAAGTTAGAGCAGTGGGGTTCCAGGACAGCCCCTAACATGATGTTTAGCTCCCATAATATTTATCCTGCTTCCTTCATTGTCCAATTAGCACCAGCTATTCAGGATCAGGCATTGATCTACCGCATTTCATGTCCATCCGTTAATTTTATCCCTAAAAAGTCTGGGATATTATGGAATTGTCATCGCGTCCGCAGATCCTTAACGCAAAAACTCAAAAAATAGTATGGGATTGTTTTCAAACTTTATACCCACATAGACCTAAGTGCAAGGAAGAACTGGATTGATTTTGGGACAACTCCATTGCGTATTTCTGTCACTAGGGGGAGCATTAGCTCCAAACCTTTTTGGTCTATAATTTCTCAACTGTTGGTCTGATTTAGTCCAAATGTGGTTGAGGAGGTGCATCTTGTTTATGTATCTTGTTGTTCACTCTAATAGCTCATTTTTCACTCACAAGCTCTTATTAGGAAAAACACAGTTTTTTTGTGTAACTCCTTAACCATTGGTCCGATTTAGACGGAATTTACCTCATGTGAACTGCCCCGAGGAAATCTATGAAACTCCTTATATGGAATAATAGTTTGGACCAGAACAACTAGAGTTGACTGTTCCAACTCCAGTTTTTGGATCACCTTTGCTTACCCTAAAATCAACAACAACTTTTGATGTTGCACAGCCACATGGCTCTCTCTCAGACAGAGCCATTTGTCAACATTTTTTCTAAATCAGTAAAGGCGCTTTCACCCATCTTCCTGATCGGTACTTTCTACGGTTTGTTTAACACAGCCATCGACATCGAATCCCTCACATCAGCAGCGCTGGAGGCCAAATAAAGCTGAACACAAACCGCTGATGGACACAGAATCACACCAGCGATGGATGAAGCTTTCAAATGGGACGATGAGTGGAATGAAGGCAGCAGGCGGGTAACCTCAAGCAGATGGAGGTATGTGTTAGAAATTCTGTAAAATCACAATTTCACCTGAACTTGAAAAATGTTCTCAGGGTTTTTATTTTAATTTTTTTGTTGGTTCCTTCACTTATTTGCAAATTCCTGCACCTTTCTGTGCTGTTAACAGTGTTTGAGGAATATTGTGCAAATGAGATGTCCCGAGAGCATCCCATAATTATTCCAATGGATCTTCGCTTGCAGTGCATTCACAGAACCAGTTACACCCCTGCATAGTAAGCTGCAGCACTTGGTTTGTGTTTGTGTGTGTGCGTGTGCATGGAGGAGTAGTAGCGATCGCATTGGACGGTTGGGATTGGTCACATGACTGTGACAGCGTGTTCATTTAAAAGAGAAGAAAAAGGAGACTGGAGCATCAGATGCAGGCTGCTGAGGATCTGGCTGATCATCACCTCTCTCCTCCTCTGCTGCCTCCAGCAGGCTGCTGAACGGAGACACTCCCCCATAATATCCACTGAATCAACACCTCCCTTTTACCTTTGCCATTTTAAAACCAACCTATTGCTGTGTCCACCATCATAGCATCAGAGAGGAAGTGAATCCAGATAAACCAACCCTCATCATCCTCCTAAAAGGTAAGAGAAAACTTTTGATTAATTTCCGCAGACATTATTGTTTGTTGTGCGTTGATGCGTGGTGGTCTCTGGTCCAAAGCCAGTTACCACAGGGACTCACATAGTAGGTTTTATTCTTGAAATATCTTAAATAAATCTCTGACTGAAAGCGTGTAATTACCAAAGGAGGGGACGTATGAGAGAACATTTACAGTCACATGTAATTATTTCCACAAATCTGTACATTGGAATGTATTTTTAACAACACCAGGATTATTTCCAGTACAACCACAGCCTAATTAAACATTTTAATATGTTGATTAATTCAGCCATGACTGTAAATCCTCATTTCTAATCAGCAGAAAATATAGGAGAATGCATTTAATTTTAGAGGAAATACTAATTAAGCCTTCAACCACTCAGATTTAAAAAAAAAAGCCTCAATACATCACAGCATTATAAATATTGTTTTATTGCAAACTCTCTCTCCTATACATATTTAAAATGCAATCGTCCTTCAGTCATGCGTGGCTTCTGCTTATGCAGCTAATTGTCCACTTTTCTGACAGAGGAATAATTATAGCATTCAAATAAACTAGACAGCACTCAGAGATTCAGAACCTCCACCAAGGCAGCTCAGTTTTCCCATTATGTCATTGCACCTACAAGCAACAGTCACATGACGGTTTGAGCCTCATCATATGGCTTCTTGACAGTTAAAACCGAACCCCTAGAAATTAAAATCACATTGGTATCATGATTAGTTTGAAACCAGTTCTTCTCAAGCACAGTGCTTAATTTTGATTTAAAAATATATTTATGCCACAGCCAATAGTTATAGTATGTGCATATAGCCCCCCATAGTGGACAGAGTTGGTATTTTTGAGCCAGAATCCCTCTTTGGGGTCAAAATCCCATTTTCGGCTATCGAATTGTGCCAAACGGAGTCATTTTAGTCCTACCCACAAAAACTGTGGTATTTCTATCAATATGATGGAGAAATTATCAAAGACTTTCTGAGCAAATTCATTGATTGATTTGTGTCATCGTATTACTTTAATATAACGATGTTAGAGCCTTTTATCATTTAAAAATCAGGAGATTATAGGATTATTTGTATTTTTTATGTTTAATCAGAGATTACACAAACATATCAGCAGGTACAATATTACTGACAATAAAAATACATTATTTTAAGCCTTACCCGCACATAGACACCAAGGTTATGCAAATAGAGCAGATAGTTGTTGAGCTATTTTAAGTTTACTTTTTGAACGTAATTCAAGGGACTTCAAATAACCACAGTTAATCTAGATTCACTCCCAAAGTGTATCTGTTCTTCCTATATGCTCAACCCATCTACAACCATCATAACCATTTAAGTAGTTTATGTCATTAACAGAAATGTTCCAACAAAACCACTGGATGTTCCTGAAAGCATTCCTGAATCTGCCCCTTAATCTGGATCAACTCCAAATATGCCGGTTTCTTCCTTCCTTCCCACCCGCCCATCCCTTCATCAAAATCTGTCTGGAGTTTATGCTTGATGAACAGAAATAGTAAAGAATAGCACTCACGTTTCAAGTTTCAAGAAAATCTGTCCATCAGTATTTTTGTTATACTGTTAATTAATGGACATACCAATGTCGCCGATAACATTGCCTCCCTGGAGGTAAAAAATATCATCAAAGATAATAAAGGGATTATGTCAAAAACAGGCGGAGGTAGAGAAGATGTGGCAGTTGTCCGCCTACTGAAGGTTGGTGGTTTGATACCTGGTCCTACCGTCTACAAGGCAGAGTCTCGATACCGAATACCAAATTGCTGCCGATGGTTCTAATGTTGGGCAAATTTCTTTGCTCTTTTGATAAGAAGGTAATGCTTTGTATGAACTTTTGTGAATGGGTGAATGCAGATCGGTAAGTTCCACAGCTGACTAAGCTAGCTATAGCTAAAGATCTACAGAAAATAGAATGGACTTAAAATTGGTCAGGCTCATTGGCAATAATAGTGTAATGTCCATATAGTAGTTGGTCGGAGAGTGCGTATGTTATATTTGCCGTTTTAAATTATAGAGTTTTGTCTTACAGGAATGCTTCAAAAAATTTGCCACATCTGGCATGAATTCCAAGAATTCATCTGAATCTATCTGAATCATTTTGCATTGTCTTAATTCATGTCTCTCAGCCGACACTCAAAGTAACCGACACAAAAGCATGTCCATTCATATTAACTGACATACTTTCAGCTCCATGGTATACCTGTCCACAGCACACAGTGGATAAGCTGATATCTTTGCTGCTTTTTCTCCCGTCTATATCTCTCCTCACCTGTGTCTCTCTCTTTCTCTCTCTCACTCTCCCTGTCTCTCACTCTCCCTGTCTCTCTCTCTCTCTGTCTCTTTTTTTTCAAACCCGAGTGGTCATGGCAGTAGGCCGTCCACCCTGAGTCTTGGATCTGCTCGAGGTTTCTGTCCGTTAAAAAGGCAGTTTTTTCTCGCAATTGTCGCAAAGTGCTGCTCAAGGAGGAATTTGTTGGGTAGATAATTATATAAAGAGTTTGGTCTAGAACTGCTCTTTCTGGAAAGCACCTTGAGACAACTGTTGTTGAATTGGCGCTATATAAATAAAGATTGATTGATTGATTGATTGAAGCCGTAGCAACCGAAGAGAATGTCATTTTAACCTGATGCCTTCAGATTCTCACCGGATCATGTAATCTTGCAGCCTTTGTAGTTCAGACATTATTGCTTACTACAGCTGACTGTGGAGAAAGGGATGGACTGATACATGCTGCTACTGATTGTTTCTACTTTTACACATGTGATGTTCAAAAGGTGGCCCCACTGGTCCTACTGGTTGCATGTTCCTTGACCACAGAGAGAAGGAGTTTTAGTTAAGTCTGGTTATTTGATTTCCCCTATTTGCTGCCTTCAATTTTTTTTTTTTACCATATTTTATCAAAGACAGAGTTCTGATAACAGAAATAAATGTTTGAAATCTGGGTTGAATCCTGTCTTAAGAGCCGAGAAACAGTCACCCTCCTGAAGTTTCTCCGAGCAAGGCATTTAACAGTTAGTGGACAGATGTGGAATTGCTGTGCGGATCCTCACTATCAGTGAATGTGATTTTTAAGGTATTTGATTGTTCATTGTGGAGAGACGACACTCTACAGCATTACACCAGAATGGGAACTAAAGAAGAGTGAGTGCTTGGTTCTGAATGAATCTAAATGCTCCTGTGGTCCGTTTGGGGAACATTTGTCTGTCTGCATCCTAATGATACCCTCCACTGTCTGAGATGAAACCCAGTCCTGGATGTCTTTGATGCCCATCAGGCTGTGAGCATATTCCATAACCTAAATGCTTGCTGTCCATCACCTTTACTGAATGTCAAACCAACTCTCCTCTTCTACCAACCTCTTCTCTCATAGTATCATATGATTATTCTAACCAAGTCTGAGAAAAGCACCGACAGACAGAGCTGTGCTCCAGAGGAAAAACAATCAATCAAAAGATCTGCTTTATTTCCAGCTCAACCCTTAATGATTTGTATGTTGGTAAATGGAGGTTGTAACTAATGGTCTTATATTCTGCATTTTCAAACAGCTCCTGGAAATATGTGGATTGACTTTTCAGTCCAATGGTTGAAAAGACCACAATACTCTGTCAAGAAATGGAGGATACATTTTTCATCATAATGAGGAACTAAATAGCATGGAGGCTAAGTAGGATAGGGGCTATCATCTTTTTTGTGTGTGTGTGTATGTGTGTGTGTGTGTGTGTGTGTGTGCGTGTGTTTGTGATTGTCTTCATAAAATAGTAGATTCATCAGCCCCTGCCTTATATTGTGTAGATAAACACAATGCAGATAGACGAGATAGAGTAGTAAATACATCTTTTTTTTTTTACTGTTTGTCAACTGTACATAATGTTATTAATTTTGAATCTTCAGCTGTCTCACTCTTGGCTTAGCCAAAGAATTCCATTATCTGAGCCGACTAAAGATGTCACCCATTGTCAAGTCCTATCTCTGTCTATTTTGAGGAGTAGTGAAGAAGTTTTCCATAGTAGTAGTAGTACTTTAATAGTCTGGCAATGTATGTTCTAGGTCATATGAATCATTAGTCAATGCTATAAGTGAGGAATAGGAATTAATGCACTTGCACTTTGGACGTTTCTGGCCTCCATGTCTCCAATTAATTCCTGATAATGGACTCCTCTTCAAGCACTGTCTCTTACATAAATGTATAACTTGTAAGTACTCAGAAACCAACCATGCCATTGCACCCAGACCCTAGCACACACTGAAGAATGAGGCAATGATGACTTAATGCTGATCTAACTCATGCAAAATGAAGTAATGGTACTTAATTCCTTCACACTGGAATCCTATTACTAGAATATAGAAGAATCACGTGTTCATCAATGATTGTTTATGATTTATCAACTAAATAAACGATGGGTAGTGGAAGTGTCACTGCAGGTGTGTAAGCAGAGATTAAATTAAATGCACTCACCTGTTCCCCACTGCTCGGTGTATGGTTATTTATAGGGCAGGGTCAGCCTTTGTCAGAATTGGATTACTTATAGATTGAGTTCATTTTGATTAAGTTTGAATACATTTTAGAATGGATTTTGGTTTATTTATGTCCATGTTTTACCTTGCATTGACGGATAGAAACAAGTGGTGATGCTGGAGCATATGGATCTATGTGTGTGTGTGTGTCTGTGCGTGCGTGCGTGCAACCAATTTGTCCTGACTTGGTATTTCTACGTATATTGGTCTGCTATCATTTATTATTTCTAAATCTTTATGCTACCGCAAAATGATACAAAACGGCTCCCTTCTGTCGTGGTTAGATAAAATGAAAAAGTGATCCAGAACCTGCATCCATGTCCGGATCCCCTTCAAAAATAAAACAACTCTTCCTCAGTCTGAGATTCACCCCTTCAGATAATTCAATCAAAACGCTTCAACAACTACAGAGATATCTTACAGGCCCCGTCAGACAAACACACATGGGTAATCTTTCGTTGCTTATGTTAATGTTGACCTCAATTAGCATCATTTATTGCCTCTTGATAAGAAGTTTCCAGACATTTGAAAACCTTAAGTAACTCTTCCAGACATATTGATCTTGTTTAACCTTCATCTTGAGGATGTTTCGTACACCTCTACAAACACACTGTAAACAAACGGAACTCTACTGCGTGCTGAGCATTTTTATACAGGAGATTTATTATGTATATTCGCTTGAAAGACCCACAGTAAAGAACAGCTTATTTTGCCTATATAAGAAATGCTGGTAACTCTGAATAATGAATAAATTACAGAACACTCAGTCTAATCAGAAAACTGCAGCTATAAAAGAAATGATAGATAACCCATAATAGTATGTATTTACTGTATGTGTGCTGCTTTGTGAGTGAAGTGCTCAAGGACTTTGCTCTTACAAGTATTTTTTCTTTGATCCTCATTTTTGAATTGCACACATACCTTATTCATTCAATATAACTCCAAACATGGCTGGTCTAAGACAAAATTAACAAAAATTATTTATCATAATTATTGTCTGACTGACACCACTGGCTCGATGTTGATGAATGGTTAAGGAGGGTGCGGGTTTTGGTGATGGACCTGTAGGGTTCCTGCATTATTCATAAGAGAAGTTTTTGTTGCCTATTCTTTCTTATTTCATATTCTTAAGGCATGACCAACCTACACAGGACAGTAACTATTTAAAATTTGTTACCCACTTCCAAGATCTTGAAGTGCGCTATGTTGGTTCTTCTTTTCCTCCCCTTACATTTTTTCTGAATTGATCTGAAAAGATGTGGGCTGATCCAATGGCTGGTATGATTCAATTCATTTCCCAATATGATGGGAAGTGAAGCTTAAGATGTAACCATGGCCAGACTGTTTCCCTGAGAGTATAAGAAAATTGAGTTAACCATCAACAAGTTGAAGGAAAGGCGGGACAGAAAGATTGAGTTGGGAAGTATGTGCAGCAGGTTAAGGTGATTAAGGATAGAGATGGGAATGTACTAACAAGTGAGGAGAGTGAGAACAAGATGGAAGGAGTGCTTTAAAGAACTGATGAATGAAAAAAATGAGTGATGGAGAGAAGGGTGGACGATGTGAGAAATGTGAATCAGGAAATTCAAAGAATTAGTAAGGATGCAGTAAGAGCAACTTTGAAGAGAATGAAGAATGGTAAGGCTTTTGGTCTTGATGACATACCAGGGGAAGTATGGAGTTTAAGTTAACTAGACTGTTCAACATGATCTTGGAGAGTGAGAGGATGGAGGAGCTGGTTCTAATCCGCTTTATACTATAAAACTTCCCAATGAAGATCTGGGAAAGAGTTGTGGAAGCTAGTTTAAAAAAGGAGGTGACAATTTGTGAACATTAGTTTGGTTTCATGCCAAGAAAGAGCACTATGGATGCAATGTTTGCATTGCCCTTGAGAGAGCTGGAGTGACAGAGATGTATATTAGAATTGTACAGGATAACGCAGTAGTGAGCTGTTCAGGAGTGACAGATAGCTTCAATGTGGAGGTGGGACTGCATCAAGAATCGGCTCTGAACCCCTTCTTGATTTCTATGGTGGTGACCAAGCTGACATATGAGGTCAGACAGGAGTCTCCATGTAGTATGATGTTGGACGATGGCTGTGTGATCAGTAGTGAGCGCAGGGAGCAGGTGGAAGAAAACTTGGAGAGGTGGAGACTGGAGAGAAACAGATGAATGTCAGAGTGAAGAGTGAAGGCGAACGTTTCCAAGATGGTAGTGAGAGCAGCTCTGCTGGATGATGTTTAGATGGTTAAAGTAAGAAAGGCCGTATTGAGTTGGTTTGGATACGCCAAGAAGAGGGATAGTGGATCTAGTGACAGAAGAATGCTGGAGATGGAGCTTGTAAAGAGGAGGTTAGAGCAGAGAGGAGGTTTTTGGTCTCTTACATGTCTTCTCAGCATGTAAGAGAGGACTTGCAGTTTGTTGGTGTGACGGATGAAGATGCAGAGGACAGGGGAAGATGGAAACAGATTTTCCAATGTTGCAACCCTTACAGGGAACAGCACAAAGAACAAGGTTTACAAAAATGCAATATTTTTTTAGATACCTTGTGATTTGATGAAGAGGCAGGCACTTTATTATTCCAACTATTACTGTACCAATGAGATTTTGACTCTTTCTGTAATTAACCAAAACAAATCGCACAGCTTTACCCCATTCTTTTGAGGTAAAGGATGAGGTAAAGGATGGGTGTGGAGATGAAAGAGGAATGTTTGCAGGAATGATAAGTCTATAAGCCAAAGTGAGAGAGAAGAAAAATGAAGCTGTAGGGAACAGCAATGATTGTAAATCTTCCATAAGTGTAAATCGTATATTGTCATATATTTACATAACCTCATCGCTCTCTGTCTCTCTCTGTTTCTCTGTCTCTGTCTCTGTCTCTCTCTCTCTCTCTCTCTCTCTCTCTCTCTCTGGGGACAGAAAACAGAAGCTTATGTGGGGTTTTTTTTAGTCTTCCGTTGTGTTTGCGTCTGCATGAAGAAATAAAACCGTAAACAATAGAAAGACGAATCACTGCTTACCTCACAGTAATGATTTGTGAGTTCCCTCATTGATTCCCCTGAAAGAACTTGCAACTGCTTTGCTGAAGGAGGATCGATGCCAGTTTTGTCCTCAAGAAATCCATTGCTTCACCCCACTCAGCTAAAGAAATATGAGAGCAGGCCAATTTATAGCTTTCCCGTCCCATGTTGGTTTGCGAGGTACAACAAAATGGCCTGTGTACCTCAGACAAGGCCATATGACTTCTGTGAGAGTCAGGCAATATCGACAAATGTGAATAAATTGTACTTTTATTACAAAGTTATTATGCAGTTTTAATAAAAGCACAGTTTGCTGCCTTGTGAATGGTTGCACCATCATCTGGTACCCTGTCTTACACAAATAACCTCAAAATTACCTTCGACATTTTATTTTTCTCTTATTATTCTGCAGCAACAGGCATCTGATGTTCTTTTTCACCGAGCTTTGCTGCTCTGATGGTAAAGTGTCTGTGATGTAGTGACGGCTACGAATCGCATATCCAACAGACAACCTATTTTTTTGTCCGAACCCGACCTGAGAGTTACAGATAATGCTGTCACGCAGTTGTTGTTAGATAGATAGATAGATAGATAGATAGATAGGAACTTTATTAATCCCCAAAAGGGGAAATTTAGTCCTTGCAGCAGTTGAAAGCATCATGTTGGACTGGCTACCATGACTGAACCTGTTGTTTCTAATTGTGCTAAATTGTAAATTAGATCCTCTATTTGTCAAAGTAATGGGGTTGTAGATTATGACATCTTTCTGACACTTGAAGGCCACCATAGATTCTTTAGTAGGGGACAGATGAGCTGATGTGTATTACAGGTTGCAACATGGATTTTCAACTCCAGATGTGACTAAATTGCAGTCGAGTAGTGAGAATATTCAAGAGTAAAGGAGGTTTGTAGCAGCAGAGGGAGCAGCGTTGGTGTTTTTATGTCTTCAACATGTTCCAGCTATTCCCCGAAATTAGACACCTACACATAATTGATCCAAATTAACCGACTGAGTGAGATCCCTTGTTTTTGCTCCTGAAAGTGCATGTTCTGTGTCCCAAATCAACAGTTTGAAACCTGCAATCGTAATATCTCCTCTCCCCACAGACAATGTCTCCTATAAAGACAGAAGAAAGAACAACTTTTCTCTAAAATGTCTGTTTTACCCTCTTTAATGTGAAAGAATATTTACTTTCCCACAGAAAATGCTCATTAGAAGTTGACTTTAAACTTGAGCTTTTCTTATCCATATTTAATTAGTGTAAATACTATTATTATTTACTGAAACTGGTTTGTGCTATATCTGCTTAGCTTCTTCTTTTATTTTATGTTTGATTCTGTGCTCTACAAATGATGATAAACACTGTTTATAAATGGTTGAACAAAGTACAGAAGGGTTTATGAATTCAAACATATAAAACAGTAGCTTTATTATTATAGATTTTATTATATGACGTTAAATACAAATATCAACTTAACAGACTATTAGGTTAAAAAGAATCTGTCACATTCAGCATGAATGAACCTCACCGAATGGAGACCTGAGTGTTCGCTATTATTTGCAGTGTGAATAGTGTCACCGCTGTGACAGCATAAATGCTAATATACATCAAAATGTGCAGCTTCATCGGGACTGATGCTCAATCTCTTTGCAAGACATGTTTTGAAGAAAGCTAAAACAAAATCGTACAAGAAATAATACGCTCAACTAGATAAATGTGTAACCAAGGTTTCCAGGCTCACACAGTGAAATAGTCAAGGTTCATACGGTGAGACAGTCCAGGTTCATTTGGTGAAACAGTCCAGGTTCATTTGGTGAAAGATTCCAGCTTATTAGTGAATATTCCAGGTTCCCACAGTGAAATAGTCAAGGTTCATACACTGAGTCAGTCCAGGTTCACACAGTGAAACAGACCAGGTTCACACAGTCAAACAGTCCAGATTCATTTGGTGAAAGAGTCCAGCTTATTAGTGAATATTCCAGGTTCCCACAGTGAAATAGTCCAGTTTCATACAGTAAAGCAGTCCAGGTTCATACAGTGAAACAGTCCAGGTTCATACAGTGAAACAGTCCAGGTTCATACAGTGAAACAGTCCAGGTTCACACAGTGAAACAGTCTGCTTTCATACGGGTGCTTCACCATCAGGCACACATTGAGAAATCTTCCAGTAGCTCTCTCAATTTTCCTCTTTTTATTCTACGTGTTTATTTTTCTTTTTGTTCTTACTTGAGTGGAGACTTTTCACTGCAGTCTGCTTTCTAAGTTATAAATTAGGGCGGTAGAGGCATTAATGCTGAATTCTTATTCTGTGATGCTACCAGAGATCCCATTTTGTTTTATTACTGGATTCGAGCAGGAGACCAGTCAGACCATTTCCCTCTTCCAAGAATATAGAACGACTCCTTTTGTCTGCATATGGAATGGATTCCTACCAGCCAAATTTGCACTCTAACAAATGCATGTCTGAGATAAGCGTTTCTGGAAGGACGCTATTTGCATTTCCTTGTGGCTCTGATCTGTTCTTTGATAGGTTGTTCCGTTGGGGTTTGCAGCAACATGGAATCCATTATGCTTCAGGTATCAGCAACCTGGCAGAGATGGACGATGTTATCAAAAATCCCTCCGCTTTCACTGCATCCCTGTTTGCAGGACAAGACCTTATACAACAGATTACCAGAGTTTCACATTTATCTCAGCGACCCTGGGTCTTCAACTTCTCGATTAATGTGAGCTTTCTAAAATCTCACCCTCTTGATATATTTCCAACTGGTATTCCCCTGCGGAAGAGTCCCAGAATAGAACGCTCCAAGGATTGGAATGTGAAGTCCCCATCAGCACCAACTCTTCTGTCGGCTACACATCTAAGTATGGCTCTTTACTAGGGATGTATGTAGCTTGTGTGGATGCTGGCACCTGACCGGATCAATACAACAAGTAGCTAGAATGCTTTTTTATTCATTGAGGCTGTCATCATGTCACTGAGGACAGCGGTTTGCCGCCTGCAACCTAACACTGAAGGACATGGAACCATGAGAGGTTTAATCTGCGATCAATTCGGTCTGAGCCATTGATCCTCGGATCGATCGTGTGCTCCTTCTCCACTCCGTATACTTATTTGTTTGCTCCAAAGTAGTTTAGTGTGGATCGGAAGAATAAAAACAGGACTCATTCCTTTAAGTAACCTGCTAACACTAAGTAGAGCTTCATTGATATAACACCTTTAGGAAATGGAGGAAACCACCTGCTTCACACAAGTCAGAAGCCAATGTGCTTCATCCAAAATAAGAAAAAAAAAAACATAAAGAAAGAAGAAGAAAAATAGAAAAGGACACCATAAAACATGCAAAGCCAAACATAGTATATCGAAACACATAAAAAAACACACAGTGCATTAATCAATCACATCACAGTGTTTCCCACAAGTTGAGAATTTACTTGCGGTGGTGGGCGGAGCAGCACAACGTTTGACGGATGTGTTCGCTAAATAAACTAGTCAAGCAAATGTTTATCTCTTACTCCATTTATTGCAAATGAAAACCATCTTCTTTCTTAGGTCAACATGAATAACTATTTATAAATTGAAATAAATAACCTTTTGGGAACACGTAAACACAAATACTTTGTTTCAACATAAATAAATAAATAAAAACAAATAACTATTTGCATATCAAAATACATTTTTAAATCAATCAATACTCAAAATAAATATCTTACTCTATTTCATTTTTCAAAATAAATAACTGTTGCTGCCTTTGGTCCTTCAGTATGTGCAACAAAAGATTCCTGCTGATGATGATCCCGTATCTAAGAGCAAAAGCTCTTAGATAGTAACGTTATTTTTTTTCTGTTTATGGCATATTCACATAGATATGTTGCCTCACAGTGTGGGCAATATTTATAAACCAATGATATGAGACTTCAAAGTGAAAATAAAACTTGTAAGTCTAGTTTAGTCCATTATGTATTCTATGGTGGTTTTGTTCATCAAGAGACACATGGATTAACAGTAATTTACCTCGGCACACAAGATAAGATGTGTCCACATCTTTTTTTTTTCTCAAGGGGACTTCAGGGGCTAGTTCGCCACTGCTCTGAATATTTTCTAAAGATTAACGGAGAAATATTTGTGAAGTGAAATGGTTTATTTGCACACAGTATTTTTTGGTAAAGCGCTCTTGAATTTGCTTATTTTCTCACTTTTAGAGCTCATTTGAATTCAAGGCTATTTTTATGTCATCTGGCATATATTCATATTCTAAATTAATTGTGTATGTCCGTTATTCATTAATGTTTAGAGTGTGTGAATGTGTTTAGGCTTACAACAAAATATTAAATACCCAAGATAGCTTATACTGACAAGCTATCTATGTAGCTCTGTCCATGGCCACACATTTACGAGCAGGTAATTTACACTTGCTGTTACAGAGCCCTCCTGGTGTCAGTTGGGGAAAAAAAATCCATCTATAAATCTATACCCTCAGTTTTAGAAATCCGTGCCCAAAGATTTCCGATCTGTGCGCTAGGATGTTGAATGTTTTCACCTGTATCCGGCTTTCTGTCACTTCCCAATAAAATTGCATGTATTGCTTTTAAATTTTTTATTAATTTTAAAAGATTAATCAGTAATGAGATTAATTGTTAGTGCTGAAAGCAATACCTGCAATTTTGTTGTGAAGCGATGGATTATTAATATATTTAGAGGGATTTATTTGACACAGTGGGAGGTTGTGATGACCAAACCTCACTATTACATAAAGCTTATGTGCAATTCTGTGGTGAGTGCAAGCGCCTTCTGATATCATTGTTTTTATGTGGTTGATAGTTTATAAACTGAATTCAGCACAGTTAACAAATCTGTGTAATTCAGTTCATTCAGTGAAATAGTCCAGGTTCTTACAGTGCAATAGTCCAGGTTCATGCAGTGAGACAGTCCAGGTCCATACAGTGAGACAGTCCAGGTCCATACAGTGAGACAGTGTAGGTTCTTGCAGTGAGACAGTCCAGGTTCTTGCAGTGAGACAGCCCAGGTCCATACAGTGGGAAAGTCCAGGTCCATGCAGTGAGACAGTTCAGGTTAATGCAGTGAGAAAGCCCAGGCTCATAAAGTGAGACAGTTCAGGTCCATACAGTGAGACGGTTCAGGCTCATGCAGTGAGACAGTCCAGGTCCATGCAGTGAGACAGTTCAGGTTCATGCAGTGAGACAGCCCAGGCTCATAAAGTGAGACAGTTCAGGTCCATACAGTGAGATGGTTCAGGTTCATACAGTGAGAACCGTCTCACTGTATGGACCTGAACTGTCCATACCTGAACTGTCTTACTTCATACAGAGAATGCAAATCAGTGGCCACAGAGTTACAGATGGATTATTTTTTCACCACTGACAGTAGGGGTTCTCCGTATGCTGTAGTTGGAGAGTAATGGTAATAATGATGATAATGTGATATCTTTCGTTGTAGCTGCTTAACGTTACACCTACGGATGGACCAGATGAGCTGCTTAGTGTTGAGCTCTTAATTTAGAGTTTTAAAGCCATTTGGCTTAAAACTACAGTGTTACGTGCCGGGTAGGTTTGATACGAGGTGCCCTCTAGATAATTTGACAATACTCCCTCCACTTTTGGAAGGTGTCTTTTTTATGCAGCATTATTTATACAAACAGTGAACAGCCCCCAACACCCCAACTATAGCTGCAATAAATACAGCCTTTATGAAGCTTGTCATATCTCAGCTATATGCTTGTCAGTTTTCTTTGAGATTGTGAGGGGTGGCTAAATCTATGGTAATTTTGTGGGCTGCAGGTTTTCTTGTGTTCCAATGTTTTGGATTAAATTGGAGCGAGTTCACTGCTATTATGAACATCACAGCCGCGGGTTACACTCTTCAACGCTCATGCCCGGAAATGCTCACACTGATTTCACAGCTTTTCACCGATGATTGACTGAAATACGTTCTCCGGATCGCAGATGAATTTTTCTGTGAAGGTGAGACTAGATTGCGTGGCTCAAAAGATTTGTGAGCTTTAGGAAGGATGCGCTGAGGCTTGACCGCCGGGTTTTATAACATGAAACACCATAGCCTTCCTCTGAAACGCGCGTACACCGGTACAGAACACAAAATGAAAAATGTGTTTGAAGTTATGATAATTACCACTCATTTATCTCCCTGAGCAATTATGTTTATCACTAGTTACAATGTGTGCTGTGATTAGTGGATTTAAATGGGCTGTGAAATATAAGGTCACAGTGGGAGTCTTTGAATAACACAAACATTAGCAGGGGTTTTCTATTCTGGGCAATCGATGGCACCTTCCCTCCGGCCTACTTCTGTCAAAGCCGTTCAAATCTGCGTGCTATAAAGTAAATGCTTAGCCTGAATTTGACGACTTTATTAGATTATTTAAAATATCCGTATGCTTGAGCTGTTTCCCCTTTTGGGGTTTAATAAAGTTTTTCTATTCTATTCTAAAATGGAAATCTATTACAATGCTATAGTTTCATAGTTTCCATTTAAGCTATACAAAAGTCTGAGATGTATAAAATCACTAACTAAAGTTTATGTTTGTTTTAGAGATTTGACCCTTTCCTTATATTCATTTCTTGTATTTTATACCTTTATTTTAATGTACATGTGTATTTCTACTTCTATATATCTTTCTGTCTGTCTGTCTGCCTACATATCATCATTTCTGTCTGTGTCTAACTATCATCATGTCTGTCTGTCTGTGTCTCACTATCATCATGTCTATCTGTCTGTCTAATACAGATTCTCCTTTTGAGATCTGAATGAGACGCACCAGGCCTCTCATACAAACTTGTTGAAGTCCTCTGCGATACCAACCGCTCCACTTGATGTAAACAGGATTCACTCAGGACACTGGATCCAGACCAAGACCACTTCCTGAATCCAAAGTAGTTTATTAACCCATGTCTGAAAGCTGTTTGAGCAGAGAGACTGTGTGTGCGGCACACAGGCGCTAAAGGGCACCTTGTACATTTGTGTGAGATGTTGAGTGGTCTTCAAAAGGCAGCACTGGTTTGTGACACCTTATAATATAACCTTATAATATAATTAAGAACATTTTATATATCTAACTTATGGTAACATTAAGAGGCGCATTGGAACAGCAATATTCTTGGCTGTTTCCAATTACTGATCTATATAAAGTCTGAAAGATTTAAACCATAATCAGAGCGCACACAAAACCATATTTGTATTTTTTTTATAATAGAAAATGAAAATCCCCACATACGGTCGCTCATAACATTTCAAATAGATAACATTTTTATACATCTAACATTTTACTGAAAAACGTAAAGGTTTAAGTTTTATATGACG
Organism: Lophius piscatorius; assembly: GCA_009660295.1. NCBI lineage: Eukaryota > Metazoa > Chordata > Actinopteri > Lophiiformes > Lophiidae > Lophius > Lophius piscatorius. The sequence continues at coordinate 66,085 of VRLP01000490.1, forward strand.
CCTAATCTCCAAAAAAAAAACAGCTTTAAAGATCGACCAGACGATAGGACACCGTGTTCTTTTCTTATTTCTTTATATATATATATCAAAATGAAGATGTTACGATATAAACTTTTTTTTAAACCTCCAACTGAATTTAAGAGCAGTATTTATACTTTTCCAAGTGAATACAGAAGAAAAGAAGAATTTACAAGGCAAATTGAGGTTGTTGTTGTGGCTTTTATTTCTTGGATCAGATTCAAATATTATCCTTCCATTGACCTTAGTGTGAGGAAGAGCTGGATTGATTTGGGGAAAGACCAGTTGTATATTTCTGCCACTAGGGAAAGCCTTTTAGGAAAATCACTTTTACATAACTTCCGAACCATTGGTCTGATTTCGTCCAAATTTGACTTGAGATATATCTTGTATATATCACGTTTTACTCTAGAAGTTCTTTATTACTAACTAGGTGGAGCTTTTGTACGAAAAACACAGTTTTTGCAGTCATTACTTCATACTTGTTGAACCGATACGGACTGTTTGAGATTATCAATGAGTTCCATTTAGTTAGATAATTTGTGTTTAATCAAGAGAATTGAGAAGAGGACTTTTCAGGCGTGGGTCTAATTCCGGTAATGCAACGTTGGTAGTGTGTGAATCCCAATATTTTTTTCGTTGTGGCCTTTTCCTGCCTCATGAAAGTGAATGGCTCTGCTTTCTCGTTAACTTTAGCCGCTCTGCTAATAAGCTTCTTGAAACTTGCTATGTTCCTCATTGTGGTTAATTCTTACACTTTTGATTAAGGTTATTGTTCCAAACGTTTTCAGAGTCTGTTCCTGCACAGCTTACTTTAGCTTTACAAGTATTATAACTGGGAGCTTTATGTTTTCTTCTATCATGGTGAGAAAAAAAACAAACCACGCAGCCACAGTAGCTCATGCTTATCGAGTGCGAGCCTGTCACCACTGTGGGAGCACTAAGACCCAGCTAGTGTTGCCTTTATGTAATCAACATGGAATAATTCCTCCTGAGACTCATCAGTCAGTCATGGCAAGAGAAGCCCTATGGAACCGATCAATCAGCTGTCTGATCGATCAGTGCACCTCCATTAACCTGATCTTTAAATATTCAATAATCGGCTCTTTTGCCACTCGACGCAAACACAACATTTACGTACCTTGTGAACGACTTGAGGTTAACGTGAAGTGAACTATCCTCTGAGGAATTTGCTCTGGTCAGTGTCCAACATTCATTCTTCTGTTTTTTTCTGTCTGTATCAACACCTATGAACATTTAAAAAAAAAAAAAAAGTCTCTCTAGCTCCTACATTGGCTGCTATTTTTACCATCTCATTCATTACTTTGTTGACGGTTTGATGCTGGGTGGGTAAAGTGCTCTGCAAATCAGAGTTAATGGGTGAGCAAGGTCTGTTTTTTAATGCCAGCAAGGCTTCACTCATTCTACCTGGCTACATCACGATGGTAAATTATTCTGCACACTTTATATTCTGTGTTCTGAATTATAATCAGATTTAAACATCGCCATCCTTTGCCTTGTTCTTTGATGATGATATCATTTACGAGCAGCATCGACTCTCAGCCCATGCAATATATTATATATAGAAATGAAACTATCGGTCAAATTGGATTAAATTCAGTGCAGAGCAACTGGAATGGATTATTTATCACGTGTCACTCCTTCACAGTCCATTCATCATCCATAACTGCTTATCCTGTTCAGGATCACAGAAATACATCAATCCATACAATTTATCTTACCAGGACTTCCACAAGGGGCAGTGTCAGACCAGAATTCTTCCATCCATCCATTTTCTTCCACTTATCAAGTGTCGGGTTGGGTTGGCAGCCAGCTCCGAAAGGGGTTCCAGACATCCCTCTCCCCAGCAACCCTTTCCATCTCATCCTGTGGGTTTACAAGGCTTTTCTAGGCCACATGAGATATATAGTCCATCAAGTTCTGGGTCAACCAAGTGGTCTAACGCCAGTCGGAAGATCCTGGAAAACCTCAAAAGGGAGGCATCCTGATCAGATACCCAAACAACCTCAATTGGCTTCTTTTGACGTGAAGGAGCAGCGGCTCGCCTCCGAGCTCCCTTCTCATGTCTGAGCTCAGCGCTGTATCTCCAAGGCTTAGCCCTGCCGTCCTACACAGTAAGCTCATTGCAGCCGCTTGTATCCTTAACTTCATTCGTTTGGTCACTATCCAGAGCTCATGTCTATAGGAGGGGGTTGAAATGTAGGTGGACTGGAAAATTGAGAGCTTTGCCTTACAACTCAGCTCTTTCTTTACAACGGACCAATACAACACCCGCATTACTGCTAATGCTACAGCGTAATCTCTGTTCATCTCACTTTCCATTTTCCCATCACTCGCCACGACGACAAGACACCAAGGTATTTAAAGTCCTTTGCTTGAGGAAGCAATTCACCCCCAACTCATGGGGGACAGTACATCATTTTCCAGCAGAGAAAAATGGTCTCGGATTTGAAGCTGACTCTCATACCAACCGTTTCACACACAGCTGTGAACCACTTAAGTGGACACTGGAGGACACGCACCTATGAAGCCAACAGAACCACATCATCTGCAAACAGCAGGTTCTGAGAAGTGAAGGGAGGTTTGTGTCACCCTGTGGGCTCACTACCTTCAGGGATAGTCGTTGGGGTCAGATGAAAAGCAGTATGGGCACAGAATGCTGAGACAGTAATTAATTAGCCCTTTTTTTTACTATTATATTGTTTATTTACCCAGGTAAAATCCTCACTGATATAAAAATCTCTTTTCCAAGAGAACGAACTAGCCAAGCATAGAAACGACTGCCATACCCTACGAATACATTTAGAAAATTAAATAAGGACTCATTTAGAATTAGTCTTAGAACGATTACAGGACAACTTTTAAAAGCAATCACATTGTCCTATTTAAGAGTTCTTACCATCCTTTAAAAGTGATCTAAATTCCCTTAAAGTATTGAGTTCTGACAGTTCCTTCTGTAAATGATTCAAGGAGGAATGGGTGGCGGATTTAAAAGCTAAAAAAAAAAATAAAAGCTCAGTTTTGACTCTGGGGAACATCATTTGTATAACATTAGTATTGCTGTTGACTTTTAGACAAGTATGTTTTGTGCAGAATAGAGTCAAATGAGCCAAATCAAACCCCCTTTTCATGTGAGAAGAGCGTGGAGCAGAAAGCCTGAGTTACTAAAGAAAGCTAATAACCACCATCATCGTACTCAATATTCTAGGCTTCAGGTTTTGTCAAGCTAGGTCATTCAAGGAGAGCTTGGATGTGTTTAACTTGCCTCCTACAATAGGTCTGTGAAATTTTGGGCTTGAACCATGTAAATTGTAACGCTGACAAGAATTGCTATGACAAGAATAGAACAACTATTTTCATGTTTTATTTTGGCTAAATTCTTACATTTGTGTTACTACTCCTCCAAGGACAACAAGGCGGGTCAAACATTCTTGCTTTCTTCTAGAATCAATCTGTTCTGTTCTGCTGAAAGATGGGGTAAGGTCTCTCAAGAGAAATCATTTGCAGATTTTCAGGGCATTACCTGTCAGGGCAAACAAAGATTAGTCTCTTGGGAGGAAATGGAATGGACACCTCTGAAAGTGTTGAAAGGTCAGGAGGCAGGCATGAGTTTACTGATGGGAGTCATCTTGTGCTCCTAGGGGCTGATGGGTAATGTTGGCTGCAGAAATCACTCCATTACTCATGTAGAACGAGGGCTGTGTCACCTCTGTAATTAAGTATTGTAAAGACAGCCACCTCTGACTCCAAAGCACACGAACGCACACACACACACACGGACACACAAACATGCACACACACTAGGAGGAGGACAGAAGAACATCGAATCCTTGCTCAGTCACCCTCAGCCCTCACTTGCCTGACTGCTAATGGCTCCTTTATTAAAATCCTCATATTCAATGTATAATACTTTGTTTACTGTGCGGTTGAAAACTTTTGGTTTATTATATGGACAAGAATGATGTCACAACATATTCTGGAATTTTGTTAATGAAGATAAGTACAGGATATGGAGCTTAGTGATCTTGCATTAACACTCATTCTTTTTTTTAATGATGATGTTGGTGATTATAATTAACATAATAATAAGGTTTACTCTTTCTAATCAGTAAACGTTAATATGCACGATACATACAGGATAAAACATAGTGAAGCTAGTTCTCTGTATTTCAGACGTCTCTGAGGATCTTCCAATTGGAGCTGATGTACACAATGTGGGTATTTTAACTGTCTCTCTCATGTAATTTGTAGCTACTGTAACTTGTAACTGCAGTTATTTCCCCCCTGGGATGAATAAAGTCTCTGCTTATCTTATCTTGAAAAATATGGCTCTGATCACAGATTCATGGACAGACATAGAACTGAAAGCTATGAAAACAGAGCGATGATCTCTAGACCAAAGCACTGACAGAACGACAAACTGGCTAAACTTGAGAATCGCAGTATCTGGAGGTTTAGGGAGGTGAATGTGTGATAGTTGAACTGTTCGTAATTAGTACCAAATACAATCTTTCCTTGAAATGCCAATCCTCTGTACTTGGTGACAGCATTTGTTATTTTTGTCATTAGTTTCTTTTCTCGTTCTTCTTTTGGTTCCCCAGCCTTTCCAATCAACAGATGATGAAACCATGGCGCCATTTTTTTTCCCTCCCACTTCTTATTTTTAATGTTTAATGAAATCCATTAATTAAGTTAAAATAAGTAATTTAAAATAATTAATATTTCACTTTTATTGAACTTATATCAGCGAATAAAAGGACTGAAAACCTGAGATTTGCCACACAAAACAGAACATCATCTGCATACTGACAGATCTTGTGTATATTTTCTTTAGCTTGGATTCCAGTGATAGAAGCGCGAAATCGAATAATTTCTACGAGAATCTCCATGACTGAAAATGGGGAGGACATAACTCTGTTGATAGAAAGTGTTGCTTTAAGTGCAAAATACAGAAGTTTGACCCAATCGATGAGCATATTTCCAAACAAGAACTATTTTAGTGTTTTTAACAAGTATTTCCTCTCAATACAATAAAATAAATTTTCTAAATCTAGTTTTTTAACTAATGTATTAAGTTTCTTGAATGTAGCATACTGTAAAATACCGAATAACCTTCTGAGATTTGTATATATGATTGTTTGACATCTGGTCATGTTGCCAAATTTTGCAATTTGTGTTTTGAATACTTAGTCTGTATGATTCATGGTCTTCTGGGTCTTTATTTTCCTTAAGTATTACATTAATACTAGCCATTGGAAAAGATTGAGGACGTTTATAAATTGAAAAGGGAGTGTTTAAACATTCTTACCAGAGAAGGAGAGCAAATATCTTTAAAGGCTTTATACATTTATGGAGGGAGACCATCGGGCCCACAAGCCTTTCCAGAAGCCGGTGTCCTTATTACCTCTTCAACATCATTACTAGTTATGTCCATATCGCATGGGGATCTGTCATTCTCAGAAAGTTTTATGCGTTGAAAGAATTCTGTCATATTATCCTCCAGGTCCAATAAATCTGAACTGTACGAAGACGAATCACAATGAAACACTTTAGCAATTTCAGTATTATTATTATGTAGCTGATTTTCCTTATCTTTGATTTAAGTGAAAGATTTATTTGAAAATGTATTATTTATTAGATTGGACAAGTATCTCCCTGATTAATTAGCATATCCATCCATTTTATGCTTTTGTTTAAGAAATGACTTTTCAGCGTCCTGAGATAAGAGAGTATTCAGTAAAGTTCTTATTTTAAATCTTTATCCCTACTCGCTTTACAGCCCTTCTGCTTATGTTCAGATTCTGCTACTTGGGATTTACTTTCCAGACGTCTCTGTTCTACCATCTTTATTTTTCTATTTGTTTGAACAATATGAGTTAATAACGCCCCTTACAAGTGCTTTTGTTGTTTCCCATAAAATCTGTATATTCAGAGGCTTCGATCTGTATATTCATGATCATGTTCCTGTATGAACATCTGTAGTTTTCTTTTGGCCATGGAACAGAAATCCGGATCAGATCATATGGATCGCTCACATTTCCAGCTAAAGCTCTTTGAGTTGTGATCAGAGATGAACATTTTCAGGAAGACAGGAGCATGAACTGATATATGAATAGAACCAATGCGACATTTATCAACATGTTCAACAGAGATTTGTGTGATGGGACAGAAATAAATTCTAGATTGTGATTTATGCCGAATGGAGTAAAATGTGTAATCTCTATTCCCTGGATTCAGCGAACGCCAAACATCCACGAGACCACCTTCATCTAACATTTTATGTAAAGCTTTTTGTCTGTGGTTTGGTATGTTTGCCGCTTTTTGCATCTCTAATCTCACATCCAACACACAGTTCCAGTTACCACCGGTGATCATTTTACAGCTGCTGTAAGTATCGAGCAGCAATGTTAATGCTGTAAATACATTTAACTGAATATTTAGAGCAGCACAGACTTTTAAAATGTTTACAGCTTCACCATAGAAAGAGTCAAACAGGAGAACGAAGCAGCCGTCTGGGTAATAATGTTCGACTTTTAGTGGAAGATTCTTGTGGAATTCCTCTACTTTTGCTATTATTTGAGCAAAAAAAAAACACTTTTCCGACCCAATCCCGCTTTGATTTTAAGTGTTCACAGTTTGTTAAATGGGCGTTCCAATGGAAATTGGAATCGGAATTCTCTTTTTACTTAAGAACAAAATTATTTTTTGTCTCTTTTAATTGGATGTTTACACCCATTGATGTTCCAAGAGCAGGATAAAATAGAATTAAGAGGTGTCCTCAGCTATTCTCTATACACAACCATGGCATACGCCATAATGCACAGGTTGTTACTTTGCTAGGAACATAAATTAAACTCCTTTACAACACAAAAAATGGATAGAGACCATCAAACAGTATCTTCACCTATCAAAAAACATGAAACCCCATCCACCCACAAAAAAAGCAATAGGCCAAGCACACGCTCTGAAGACAGGAGTTTGGCCGAACCTTTCCCCAACCACTATGTCCAAGACCAAATTTTAATACATAATAATTGTGGCAAGAACTCGTATTTTGCCAATAAGGAAAATACATTATATGTTATATAGTACATTATATGTGACTCAAAAGATAATTTTGCTTGTTTTTCAAAAAATTTTGCCATGTCAGGTGCCATGTCATTTATCTCAAAATTAAATATTACAAGTTTTCAGTTAGATGTCACCTCTTTATATCAAAAGAGAACCTCATATCTTGTACCATTTTTTCCCCTTTCAAACTATCACAGTAGGGATTTTATTTATCATTACATTATCACTAAGGCCATCCACTTAAACGTGAATGCCAGAGAATTTCCCCTTTCATACCCTTAAATATCACAAAAAAAAATATGAGCATCATAAACATACAGCAGCGTTGATACAAAAGTAAAAATTCACCGGAGACATGATCGATTAATTAACCTAAGTGGGTAAAAATTTAAGAGAAAATGGAAGATGAAATAAAGAAAGAATTTCATTATTGACCATGCGTCTGGTCAAAGTTTTCAAGTTCATTTAAATGTTACTGGGCATAATCATCAAGTAAATTATAAAATAAGTTAAAAGTTATGCTCCGGGTTTTTGCAGTGAAGGGAGTTGAGAGAACTTCATGCATTATCGGTGTAGTAGTGGGCTTGATATTGGGCCATATATTGCGTCTTTATGCCTTCGTAGGGGATGAAGGTGCAGTCATTTGGATTTCATCCAGATATTTCTCCACCTCATTTGGGGAATAAAACTTCACTTTATTGCCACCATAGTCAATAATTAATGTTGCCGGGAAGACCATAACAAACCTCATTCCCGGGTTCTGCACCAAGGCTCTCATTTGGACTGCACATTTTTGATAAGGTCAGGAGGGGAAAAAAAGATGTGATCAGTAAAGAGAATATCCTTCTTCTCCCATGACAACCGCAAGATCTTCAGCTTATCCTGAGAGTTCAGAAGTTTTACAATAATGGGACAACATTGTCTCCGCTGTTCGCTCCTTTTGCATACACCGATCCAGTGGCTTTTCTCCACAGCAAGCCATTCTGGGAAAATGTCACTCACAAGATGCTGAGGGAATAAAATTGACATGAGATCATGACCTTCAGATCCCTCCGGAATCCCCTCATTCAGCAGATTGGATTGCCTGCTTTTATTTTCCATGGTATCCACTGTTGTTTGGAGTGAAGCCATATTATTCTCAAGCAGATTCATGAGTCTCAGCTCGTCCGCCACATCGTCCTCAGCTTCGCTGATTCTTTGTTCCATCTCAACATGTTGTTCTGCAAAGTTAGTCATTGCAATGTCAAGGTGGTTGACTTTCCTTTCTTTACCTTGAAGATTTGAAAGAAGATCTCTTTTGCTCAAAGTATTTTCTCCATTGTGAGTTCACCAGCCATTGTTTGGTGTGCAGCGTGAAAATTCTGGCACTTAATATTCACCAGTCGAGGGACTTCACACGCTTTATGTTCAGTCCAGATTCAAATCTTGGTTTTGAGATTGAATGTTATTATCAAACGCGTAATCTAAAGCCATTAGAGTTTTTCTGCCAAAAAACACTGGTTTCCGGACATTACGTCACATTAAATTTGAGGAGTTCAATCAGGGGAATTTCTTGTACGTAGCAGGAGATTGGGGACTTCTACAGGTCATATACCCTTGCTGTCAGGGACAAAAGCGCAGGACAACTCTATTGATCGTAATAGTGGTAATCGTTTTAAATAATAATGATTGTGACTTGAAGTCATAATCAGTCGTTCCAAAGTATACGAGGATAAATGTGAGGCGTTTCGTCATGATCTCATGATACGGTTATTTTGGTGACAGGCACAGTGTTACACTGTTTTAATGATAAAGTACTGCTGTGAATTAAAATAGAAAAAAAAAACATAACAAAAAGCCAGGGAACTCATTACAGAGATTACAATCAACCAGCCATTATCTCAGCAACATTTTTGTCTCTTGCTGTGATTTTGCCAATAAAAAGCTTTTGATAAGTGGTACATAGATCAAACGCGCGGGGATGAAACTCAAATGAATCTAGTGATATTTGGAGCCATCTTCTCTCAGGAGTAAAAACTTGTTTTGAGGATATCACAAAAGTCTGATTCGTTGTGATTTTTCCCCCGCCCTGACCTCCAAAGTCTTACTTTGACAATGATTTCCAAGGTTTTCTAACAGCCTTCTACAGTGAAGTCACCCCCCCTGAAAATCAAATATAGAGAGCCAATGTAAGAAATAAGTAGAAGAATCTGTCACTCAATAAGCTTTGGGGAAAATGAGCAGCGACACTACATTACACAGCAAAGGCCAAGTTTTTCTGGATGTGATTGTTTGCGGCGTAAAGTAAAGGAAGTGGCGACAAGATGAGTTATGTCACATGATTAATTGGTTGATAAAACTGCATCTTCTCGGAGCAGCCTGTTGAAAAAGGGAAACTCCTTTTTTCGGTTTGTTTCTACAAGATAGGAAATGTAGAACCAAACAGCTCCCTGGCACCATCCATTTTATTTCAGTTGGAAGACAAGGTGTTGAGTTATTTCATGCAGTCTTCGTCTGATGGTAGCTCCGCCAACGCCTTCATAGCTCAGTGATTAATAGGGAGCACTGAAAAGAAGCCAGCTGTGTCAATCTGAGCCCTATTTTTACGTAAACCTCGGCCTGTCAGATGTAATAACGTGATAAAAAGGATGCTCGTCCAGGTCAGGGCAAAACTAATCTAGCATTGCAGCAATATGATGATGTAACCAGAGATAGAAATGTGAGGTTGGGAGAGCCTGGACCTCAGTGCATTACTTACAAGCCTGCAGGAGCCATGAGTCAGTGCTCAAGACGAAGATGACTTGTTTGTCCTCGTCCCTCTGCATCGCTTCACAAAAACATCTCAGTAACGGCATTTATATATGCCATTATTACTTATTGAATTGCATATTTTTGGAATCCAGTTTCTCTTGAAATATCGAGCAATAGATCACATGATGCAAGAGACAATTGCAATGCAGGCACAATGTGTCGAGATATACGTTACATTGTTTGTTCAGTATGCATGGATTCTCAGTTCTGATTGGCTGCTGGGTATCTGGCCCCTCCCTTTCTTCCGTCTCTCACATTTGTCTGTTTAACATTCTTTTCAAAAATATTTACCCACATTAAGTAAGTACCAAAATGACACCCTTTGCTGTTTAGGAATTCATTGTCATTTTTTTGTGTTACCATGGTATCAAAGTTGTTTCCAGAGCAGAGCGTTTTTCTACAACCTAACCCTCGCACAGAGTTGCTGACTATTAGGAGTTCTGTTTCCTTGGTTGCAAGTTGAGTTTAGACTCATTTGGAGTGGGGTTCGTCTCAGATGCGACCAATTAGCTGATGAGTAAGATAAATTGCAATCTAGAACTTCGCCACTAGATGCTGTTGACTTTTGATTCCCACACTGCAACCTTTAGGTGAATCTGATGGTTGGTGATAATCTCTACAGCAAATACCAAAAACCATATCCACAACGTTAGACTCGCCACAGGAATGGCGGATTTGTCCTTTACCCATGCGTTTGTTGTTTAATGTTTGGGGGCTCTCATCTCCAGATTACTCAGGCTTCTTTGGCAAATGACCATGGTGAAAGTGGGATAATGGTCCGTTGTCATCAATCTGGTCCCTCCATCTTCAAATGAATCCTCTCAATAGAATCCTCATCGGGTATCAGGCCCTCACGAGAAAGACTTCCTGGTAAAAACAAATACGTTAATGATCAGAACATTTCTTATTATATTCCTGAAAAGTCGTTGATATTATGGAAGCGTCACCTCTGTGTCGTGCTACCGATCTCAACTCAAAAACTATATCATGGATCATTTTCACATTTAATATCACCATAAGAAGAACTCGATTGATTTCGGGACTGGTCAGTTCCATATTTCCGCCTCTAGTTGGAGCTTTATTTTCAAAAGTTTTCAGGCCATGTATTATCTTCTGCTGTTCCAATTTAGTCCAAATTTTAATGCACTTGATTCGACTCAAGGATATCTATGTCGTATTTATCATATTTTACTCTTATAGTTCATATTTCACTCACAAGGCAGAGATAACGTCTTAACCGTTCGTGTGATTCGGTCTAAAGTTTTGCATTTGAATTGAATCGAGGGGATCTATGTTGTATATGTCATATTCAATTCACCCTAATAATTAATATTTTACTCACTAGGGGGGAGTATTTCTTCAAGAAAAAGCTGTTTTTGGCCATAACTTCACATTTAATTTGTGGGGTTCAGTCAGTGGGAATAGCTTGTTCATGCTGGAGATTGGAGGCTTCTCGGGTATACACTCTTTTTGTGGGGGATGACTACCCCCCGCCTTGTTTTAAATTGCATAATGCATTGATACAGGCTCCCCCACACCTTCATTCACAATCTTAAACAGCCCAGGTGGGATATGTTGTCTAACAAGTCAGGCGGCAAAGATGCAGTGATAAACTGTACTCTGGGGAGTTCTTATTAGCATTCACGACACACAAGCCAACAGGGATATTTAAATTGCGATCTGTTTTTTTACGGTGCTCCAGTTGCTTATGATCATATTGTTTACATGAATTTATCCTGTAGAGAACTTAGTAATCACAAAATCATAGCTGTAGGTTTTAAATCTTTGTGTGTAAAAAAACAACAACAAAAAAAATTGTTGTGCAATCAATCAACACCCTCGCTGCCACTCATCACACAAACACTCGCTTCTCAATGTTCCCTCACACATGCAAAGAGCATTTTGCATGTTTGTGTGTGAATGTCAGTGAGATAAGCAACATTGCCTTGCTGCTCCCCAGAGAGCAACAAAAGGGAGGAAAACACAATGATGCAGTAATGAGTAGTTAGCGTTCTCTTCATAGCAGGTAGACCTCCAGCCACTATTGCAAGGAGCAGCCCCTACATAAGGAAGATGCCAACAGAGAGAACCGGGTTCTGGCAGAACAATTTATTTTTCTTTATCCAGCAGTCTCTTGGCGGTTGTTGGCTGTGATGGATTCCCCCGGGAAGGCTGTCATTTTCCCGAAACATTACAATAACAAATAATATGTATGAGATTGATGTGAAATGCCTCTTGAAACTCAGTAATTGGATTCTGATGCTGCTCAGAACAAAGTTCAGCTCCAACATGCTTTTCAGTTTATGCACCATGTTCAGGCTTTCCCTTTTTCAAAAGCGTGTAATTCTTTAAACTGATCAAAATCCAGCACATGTGACCCAATCCTGAACAATGCGGTAGAAGGGATACCGTTACAGTCGCTCAGTAAGAAAATAAAGTGCTCCAAACGGGTTGATACGGTTTGAAGATTATCGGGATGACGATCGTTAAAATGATAATAATAATAATAATGATAATAAAATGATATAATATAACAATAGAAATGACAGAATATGTGGGAGATCAGCATGAAAGTGGTGAGGTGTGCAGTAGGAGTGAAGGATTGGTTCAAGGTGGAGGTGTGACTGCAACAAGGATTGTCTCCGAGGACCTTCTTGTTTGCTTTGATGAGGGACAGACTGGCAGATGGGGTCAAGCAGGAGTCTCCATGGACTTTGATGTCCGCAGGTGACATTATGATCTGTAGTGAGATCAGAGAACAGTTGGAAGAAAACCTGGAGAGCCAGGTTAGGATTAGGGTTAGGGACACCTGCAAAGGAGGGATAGTGGATCTACTGGTAGAAGGATGCTGGAGATAGAGCTGCCAGGCAGGAGAAAAAGGGGAAGACCAAAGTGGAAGTTTGTGGATGTGGTGAGAGAGGACATTCAGTTGGTTTGTTTGATAGAAGAAGATGCAGAAGACAGGGGCATATGGAAACGTTTGACCCTCTGTGGCCCCCAAAAAAGGAAACATCTGAAGAAGAAATAGTACATAGCCTTAGCTTGTAAAATGTAATGTGGTGCTGTACACACACCATACTCTTAGTCTTATTTTAGCTCCACCCGTTTCTAATTTCGCCCATTGTGACAATATTCATGGAATTCTTCAAAATTAGCAACAGTATTCCGCGTTCGGGCATCAGTCACTTTTATGCAATGACTGATGACTTTCTTTGTCTTTGCCCTACAAAACCGTCACACATCATTGCTGAAAGAATTAAAGTGTTTCATGATGGGACAATGCCGTGGTCACATGTTGGGAGAGTTATTTCTACCTGTCGCTGTAATTCCAGAGTCCTAAAATACCGACCACCTGCGACTGAGAGAATGAACGATGGTGTCTGAACTGAGCCTTTGATCCAAACCATCAGCGTTGGACTGACTGAGAATGAGACTCATCAATCTGCCCTCTCTCTCCAGAATTCCTGATCCCTCACCGACGCCTGATTTACCCGTAAAAATAACTCCTTCACGTTGATGAGAAGGTTCTCCCCGAAATCAAAAGTGCTCATTTTCCTCTTCATCTCTACCTCAGTGCTAGTTTTATAGTAGGATTGCTTTGGTGCGAGCTATCAGCTGTAGGGATGTCGGACTTCTCTTGAAGATATGGGAACCAGATAGCAGTCGGCTTGGAGTGCTCGAAGCATCGGAAAATAAATACTTTTTGAGAAACTCCACTGCAATTTCCCCTTCCAGAAATCATGACCCAGTTACCCGAGATAATCCACAAACCTTTACATGGAGGAATTATCTTGGCAGCACAGTCCCAGTATTCCTCAGGGTGATCATGAGATTCAGAAACTGGGAGTTTGATTACAAACTGCTGGAATCCTGGATGCTTTCACGATGATGTCATTTAATCCGAACAACCAGCTGGACCTCGGTCCGACGAAGGGAAGCTGTCTCAAACGGAACCATGGCTCAGTTCATATCCAGTGTGAGAGAACTTTCTTAAATAGTCAGGACTTTTGGACAGATTACAGTTAACTGTTCCTGCCAATGGTTATTTTAAGTTAAGCCTCGCCTGAATTTCTTATCCATAATATCCTTAGATTAGCTCCTACGTTCCGAAACATTCAGTATCGGTGGATTGCCAACCCTAAATCGACCATCGGGGTGAATATGAGTGTGAATTTTTGTTTTTCTCTACGTGTCGGCTCTGTCATTTACACCTTGGCAAACTGTCCAAAGTGTACCCTACCTCTTGCCCAATGTCCGCTGGGATAGGATCCAGCCCCCATGACGCTGGACAGGATAAGCGGCTACAGAAAATGGATGGATGTGTGGATGATCTGACAAAAAGATCACAAGTAAACTGTAAAAACACATTAAAAAAAAAGCTAAAACCGTTTAATTTCTATAAGGATGAGAAAGCAAATTTACTGACAACTCATCATTCCGAAAACCAATCAGTCATCAGGTGTAGGGAGACACAGCCCACTTCAACGATGAGGACAGGATGTAGGTACGTAATGAGAACGTCAGAAAAACAGGTTAAACATAGATGTTTGAACAGAACCTAAAATTGGGTTTTGATTTTTCCTGTGTGCGAGTGGGCTTTTTGATTTTGGTAGGGAAGTCGTTGATTGAAATATTATGGCGGGGGGGCTGCGGCCCAGTTGGTAGAGGGTCCGTCTTCCAATCGGAGGATCGGGAGGTAGCCGGATGGAGCCCCAGCAGGTCTACATGTCGTAGGGTCATTGAGCAAGACCCTGAAACCCCAGCTCTCCCGGGCGCTTCAAAGGCTCCGCCCACTGCTAATTAGAATAAATGTATCTTCATAATGTCTTATGATGTTTTAACAAAAAAAAAAAGAAGAGGAATAATATGTAAATAAGGTTTATTTGTAATTATAAGCCCAAGGAGAAAGTAAAACCTGTGATAACGTGGCATTGTCTCTCGCTCGCAGTCTCCAAATCATCTCCATGCCTACAGCGCCCAGAGACATCTGCTCGTGCCCGCCGTGGCCCCATCCTGTTTTTATTCCTGTTTTTGTTGCATTTTGTCTCTTCTTAGGCGCTGTCAGTATGAAAACCACAAAAAAAAAAAAAACATCATCTTATTCTGATCCGAGCCACGCTGTGTCCCAACACCAGCACAGATCCGGTGATTCTGGATTTATTAATACGCTACATCTTATTTTCATTTTTATTTCCCAGCAGTGTCGGTGCTTGTGGTTTACTTGTGACATCGGAGGTTTGCACATACGCTATGATTGATGTGTTCTCTGGGATGGATGTTCTCCTCCTCCTCCTCTGATGCGTGGTATCGTTTTAGAGAGGGATAAAAGCAGCTCTCTGCTCAGCTGGACCGTGTTGGCGATGTTTTTCTAAGAGCTTTGGTTGCTGTCATTGTTCCGGAGATGTTCACAGCTTGATTCTTTTTTTTCTCTAACAATTTAAATGTTGTCTGATGAGTTTTTTTTTTACAAGCTATGATATAAAAATGCCTAAATGGATTTAAGTCTAAGGCTTATAAAAACTTAAGACTGTAGTTAAGATGCAAGAATAACAATTAAAAAAAACCCAACAACACACATTTGTACTTACGATGTTTCCATATTTATCATACCATGCATTTTCGCAGTATGGGTATTTCTGTACCATCAGATTAAATTAAACCTGAAATGTCAAAGTACTTAGTAGCGAACTCGGGTCAGAACCTGTAGCTGATATTACTGTGAGCAAGTAGCCTGGATTCAAGAAACCTTATTTATCGCCAGGGGGGTAATCTAGGGGCACAAACAGTCGTCATGACGCAATAAAAACACAAACAAAAGTTTTACATAAACAGATAGAAAGAAACCCTGGAAAAACAAAAAATAAAATAATAACAGATAAAATAATCTTAATAAAAATTATTAAGAAAATAGTAATAAGATGTTCATTTTATATATATATATATATATATATATATATATATATATATATATAAAATATGTTTAATATATGTTTAATATATATTTAATATATGTTTATTATATATTTTTCATATATTTAATATGTATTTAATATAGATTTCATATATTTGTATTTAATATATTTAATACATGTTTAATATATATTTAACATATATTTAAATCCAGCCCATCCCACAGATGTTCAAGTAGGTTTGGATCAGTGGAATTTCAAGTCGATACCTTGAACTGTTGGCCTCCTTCCCATAATGCATCCTGATGATTTCAAAGAAAGACTTATCAGACCAGGACAGCTCCTTCAAATGCTCTGATGTTAACCTGTTCATTGTAAGCCCTCTCAGCTGGGGTCAGAAGTCAACATGGGTACGCATGGAAGTCACTGCGTGTTCTGAGGACCTTCTATCATGAGCAAAGTTTTCTTTAATTAGAGCGTCATTCAGATCTCCGAACTGGTTCAACTTCAGGCCCACAGGCCCGCCTCCTGGCAGGCCCCATTGTAATGAGATGATCCACGTTATTCACTTCACCTATTCCGCTATTGTTAAAGTTTTCAGAAGAACAGTAAAACAGTAAAATCTGAATTTTCCAAAGATTACTATTCGTAACATGTATCAGAAGCTTTCAGCTGCCAAAAACACGCTACTTTTAAAATGAAAGGCTAAAGCGCGGCAAAATATCAACATATGATCCAACATACGCGTTCCTGAGTAGTTACACGTTGCATCAGAGACTGCAATTAATACATTTTATTCCCAGATTCTCTTTATGACTCATAGTTCTTTCTGTGGGCACTTATGTCTCGTGGATTCTTCATATATCTGTTCTTATTCTTCACTGATGTTCATCTCTCACGGATACCTTTTTTTCCCGTTACAGCTGCGTCAACCAGTAAAAAAGTTTCAAAAAAATGAAGCTTAGATGATAGGATGTTGCTGCATATTGATCGCTCTATAACAGCATGTGGAGCTGCTTATATTACCTGTATCTGTGCACCAGATATAAGCAGAGGTGTTGTTGGATCATTATTTCTCTTTATATTGATCAGTCCATCAGCACAGCAGAGTCCCGGTTTGTCTTCTGCAAACTGCTTCGGAGCTCAACAGGAGTGAGGCAGATGCAAATAAGCAGAGGTTTATGAATCCTTTTATCATGATCAACCAGCCTCTCTTCTTCCATTATAATCCTTCGGGTTCCCTCTGCCATTATTACTCGATTTGCTCTCTCCTTTATGCTCAGACAATTCACATTTAAGTAATTTACCAGGCTCCCCCTCCACCTGAAGGAGGCCTAAGATTATTTCTCCATTTCTCCCTGATTACAGCAGCGCTCCACTCAATTATATTCAGTCCGTCTCTATTTTCTCCTCAGCAGAATGGGTAAATTAAGATAACTGGACTCGCCGAATGGCTCCGCCTACTACTTTTAATTAGGATGAGAGCGCCCATCGGATTCATCATTGATGGTGGTGATAATGATAATGACTCTGCTCGCTCGCTGGAATGAGGTGGATGACGTATTGTTGTACACGGCAGCATTTATTTAATGGGAAATCAACAGTTCTGGGAGGATAACTTAAGGGAATGGACTCTGATGCAATTAGCAATAATAAAAAGAAAAAAGCATTCAGTAATCTTTGAAACTAAGATTAATAGTCAAGTCTATCAAGGAGGGCTGGTGTAGATCACATGCACATACACAAACTAACACGCACTGAAATAAAAATTGTTCATTGCAAGATCAAACTGCACGTATTTAAAAATGTTTTTACCAAATATAGTGACGAACCACAGGTTTCTTTGGTTATTTGATGGAAAAAAAAATTCTATTGAAACAAGAAAAACAAAAAAGTTATTTGTCTCTGTGGTTCTTATCTTCAAGCCTGCTGATTCTACAGAAGCCATTCGTTTTTGGAATAACAGATCATCAAGGGAGATGTTTTTTCACACAGACAGTGGAGTTTGCAGAAAATGTCTCTGTTTGGGACTATTTCAGTTATGGATGATCACACATTGGAATGCATCCATGCTCGTGGTAGCTAAGAAAGCTTATGCTGTGTCAGGTTGAGGTGGGGGGCTGGAGCCTATCCCAGCTGACACTGGGCAACAGGCAATGTACACCCTGGAGAATTTGCCAGTTTATCATAGGACCTGACCCAGAGACAAACATTCACACTCACTCACCCACTGCAGGAAGTTTAGAGCTACAAATTCCCTTATTTTGTATTATTTTGGTGGTGGTGGTGGGGGGGCTGTGGGAGGAAGCTGGAGTACCCTGAGGGAACCTACACAAACCGGAAGAACATGCAGACTCAACAAATTTCATATTCACACGTTATTTGTCATATACAAAATCAAACACGGCCCTGACAGTAAGGGAGAGGCAGTGTTGTTTGGTGCTGCTGCCTTTCCAGGTGGTGATGCTCCCAGACGGGATGCTCTTTACGGTTCAATAGTGAAGATTCCTTTAACCGAGATATTTGAAGCTGCCCAGCTTCTCCAACTGAGCCCTGCTAACCCTGAGGGCTGCTCCTATCAGTTCTTTAGTTTTACTCATAGTCAGCATGAGATTGTTCTCCTTGCACCAGTTCTCCACGCGGTTAATCTCTGTTATGTAGACCTTCTAGTCATTGTTGTAGGTTAGGCCCACCCAAGCTGTTCCATCCAACTTTATTATGATGTTCGAGTCATAAAGTTGTGAGTGGACCGTGAGTGTAGCAGGGGGCTCGGCACAGAGCCTTGGGGTGCTCCGGTGTCAAGGTTAAGGGAGTTTGTTATATGGTTGCCCACTCGTACCACCTATGACCTGGTAGTGAGAAGGTTCAGAACCCGCCTAAACAGGGAGGAGTTAAGTCATAGGTCTTCCAGTTGATTACAGTTTTAAATGCTGAACTTTCATCCACAGAAAAAACTTTAACACAATTGAAACTCTAACTTGAAGATACTTATTCGCCACAGAGATCTGAGCTGGGCTGATCTTTTTCAAGGACAGGGATTGTAATTGACAGTTCTGGGAATTTGCAGGAATAATGGACTGCCAGAGGGAAAGGTTGAATATTACCATGAACAAAGGCCATCTGGTCCTGCTGCCTACCTTGTGTTTTACACTCCACAGCGTCCTTCTCACATCTTGCGGCGTCACTTAAAGCACCTTCTCCTCTCCGCCAGTGGGTGTGTCGGCATGTCCACAAGTTAAATACGGCTTTAAAGATTGAATCAATGCTGAAATACAAAGTCATTTTTAATGAAAGTATGTGCTTACAACAAACCAAACACCAGAGAGACAAGAGTCACGGACAAAAAACAAACAAAGAGGGAAAGGGCCTGAAACCAGACTGAAGCTACAATTTAATATTTATTGTTGTTTGATTGCAACTCGCACTGTACGAATCGATCGTCTGCAACGTAAATCCAAAGCTCACAACTTGTGTAATCTGAGTTGTATGGGTAGTCGGCCAGTTCGTAGTATCCTTACCGCTGCACCTTTGTGTCGAAAGGAGCCAGTTGAACTTCAAGGACGCCAACTGGGAGGAGAACCTGAGTAGACCCGGAGCTCTCCTGAGAAACTATATCTCATCTGGACTGGGAACGCCTCAGGATCCCCCAGGAAGAGCAGGAGAGGCTTGCTGGGGAGAGGGAGGTCTGGAATATCATTCTTAGCCTGGTGCCACAACGACCCAACCCCAGAAGAAAATGGATGAATGTATTCTTCATCATACCCGCCTCAATCTCTGGGCATCAAGACTGCTGTAGTTTTGAATTCAGCTCAGAAAGAGTTTAAGTGGATTTTAGCCCAGAGCCTTCTATCTGAGGAAATACATCTGCCCACTACACCAGCATGCAGCAGCAGTAGAGAGGGATCATCTCTCCTGTATCTGTCTGTCTGTCTCTGAACTCATGCAGCATTAGAGAGATCACCTCAGCACGTCAACTGTCAGGAGTCCATCAAAGCTCGGAATCGTCTTCATGAAATGTGATGGAACATACCGATAAAACACAGTGAAAAATAGAGGCTGTGATACAAGACAATGAATCCTTTTCCCTCGGTTCAGGTTCATGCATGCACAATGCTTCTGCAAAGGCTGTTAGATTATTTAGATATATTCACTAAAGCGGGTTTACAACCGAAGGCAAATCATTAGCAATTCATTTTTGAAGTATGTTTAATTAAAAGACGATTTTTCAAAGTGTTGATGTCAAATTTAGAGGGAGAATAAAAGAGTGAATGTGATATTTTGGCTAAAAAGATAATTGGTTGTGCTCTGTTCTTATTTGCCCTCTTTTTCCTCCCTTAACAAATCCAGTTGTTCATGCATATTTTAAAACCAATCACATGGGCCCACACACATTTTAAATGTATTATTCAAGCTCAAGGACAGAATTGTCATGGCGGCTTAATGCTGATGTTAACCCTACAGTTAAAAAACGGCTGTCTGGGTTTCCATTAACCTACACAATGGAAGCGCCCTGCTAATTTTCACAGCTCCACTTTAGTAATAATTGATATTCATAATGTGTATTCCTGCAGCTGCTAGTTAAATTCAGTGTACACAGACTGGGAGCCCGTGAGAGCTTTAATCTGCTCGGCGGATGAGATTCATACCTAAGTCAAAAACAAACAGTTGTAATGTAATCAGAGTGGTGTAGTTGTGTGTTTCGTTGGGAGGTTTGAGCAGAGTAGTTCTGGATAGGTCTTCCCAGCTTTGGATAAAGTTTGTGTACCGTTGATGCTGTTTTTTTAGTTTTTTTTCAAACGGCTCTCTTCTAATTTCAAATGTATAATAGTTGCGTGTTTGTTTTCCCCACAGGTACGGCTGACAAGTGGAACACCCAGCTTGGCAGCTCACTGGTAGGAAAACTATCATTCATAGATAGCCTAATCGACAAAACACATGCAGACAAATACGCTGCTAATGACACAACACATTGAGAAAATGCGTTGAAAATAACACTACAAATAATGAAAACGGCAAATACCACATATCAACACACTCAGAAAACGTGCCGCAATGACCATAACACAGCATATTAAGAAAATGTGTTGCAAATGCCACAACATGAGACAATAGGAAAACACTCTGCAAAGCCACAACATATTAAGAAAACACGCTGCAAAAACCACAAAGCTACACTTTAAGACAAAAACGGGCCGCAAAAGACACAACATGTAACGCTTAATTTAAATAATAGAGCTTTTCCGTCCGCCATATTGCTCTTATTTTGAGCTCTTGGTTTAAGGTCTGAGTCATGAGGTCATGTGACCTTAATCAACATGATGAATACAACAAATAAACTTAATGGTGACCCAACACACATACACCCGTCTGATAATTTGTGTGTTTGTTGGTTAGCAGATGTGAACAAAACTGCCATACGAATTTAAACAAAATTTGGCCTAAGAGTTGGCAGTGGGCCAAGGAAGGTCTTAATAATCTGCCTCAAAAGGCAGACCTCCGATTTTCTCATTATTTTAATTTTGAAGATTTTTCTTCATTCTCTCCAAATAACGCAAACACTGCCTGCTACCTATCAGGTGCTTCGCTCCAACCAATGAAGTTGTTTAGTCCCTCCTCACAGGTTGTTTCACCCTGGATCTCTGCATTACATCTTCTTTCTGACAGCAAGAAATAAACTACATTTCAAGGGTAGATATTGCCGTCTTCCCTGTGCGATGAAAAACACTCTTGTGAGAGACTAAAGATATTTGATATGTGACCTATTGCCAATGTGTGTGGAGAGCTGCCATGTGGTGGTGGGAGCAGCATGCCAGGTCATTTCCTGCAGTGAGATGACTGTGAGTGCTGTTTGTTGAGATTATTACCTCTACATGAAGTCAGCTATAGAGACACCCGGCAGCAAAACTCGCCTTATTAGGTACATTTTAATTATTGGCCCGTCCAATAACAATCTGGCCAACAATCTGACCCTTCGGGCTCTGGATCTGTGAGGGAACAGATGGGTCCCTGTATCCGTCTTATGTCTCTGTGATTTAGCTTTTGAAATTAAGACAAGCGTTTTAACAGCATGCTATATTGTAAAAATCTATTATTTGATCTGTAACACATGGAAAACCAAACACGTAATGTATGTTAATGTGTGTGACACGAGGTTAAAGGCAGCTTTTTGCCGTATTAATCCAACTATCAGTCTCCATCCTTTCATTTTCTCCACACAGCCATTAACTGTTGACCTTTGACAATTTATATATTTCCACATTAGTTCTAAAATACCGTTGAGTGCATCTGTCTCTGCCTTATTGAGAGCCAGGACAGAGCAAACCACTTAAGTAAACAAGCCAGCGATCAGTGTTGGTTGCCTGTGTACTTAGGTTGAATTATTCATGTCCTAGGTCAGCTCAGTTTTCAGAGGGCAGGAACCCTGAGAAGAATCTACAACCTCCACCTGTTTGTTGTTGTTTTTTATCGTAGCTAGGTGAGATTTTTTCTCTGGTGATGGTTGGATCGGCCGTTATGTCTCTATCACATCCGACCACACAGGGAATCGCAACCAAAGCAGTCTCAGCGGTTAGATATCATTATGGTCAGATCTAAGAGAAATGAAAGATCGCGATGAATTGAAAATTTTACCTAGATTTTTATAAATTAATTATAACTTAACAAGTTTGCTCTTAAAAATAAAAACGTTGAGAGATTTTTAGTTTTTTTGGCTCAAACTGCCGCTTCAAGGACAGCACACATTTTGTGTATTCAGCAAAGTAAATATCTCACTTCATTAAAATCATGTTATTTTAGAAGCTGTTCATTATTTATGAGGGGGGCGGTGGAGAAAGGCAGAGGCACTTCAAATAATGCTGTAACCATCAATGAATGACTTTTGTTTTTGGCTCAGGGAGGGACATATAACTTTTAATACTTGCAGTATGTATTTATTTTATATTCCTTTTGAAAATCAATGATTTACAGATGTGTGGTGACTGGAGTCACCACACCATCATCACCACAGGGGACAGGTGATGAAGTACCCAACATATATAATTGATGCAATGAACAATTTTATTTTGTGGTGAGTTAGACTGACTGTAAAAATCATCCTGCCAGCGTAATGCTAAAGCTTTGGGTTCCTCTGGTCGCTCCCTCTGACTTCTAGTCCTTCATCCCTGAATGTTTTGAGCCGAGTGCCGTAGTCGTCTGCTCCTCAGAATTGGTAGTTTATGAAATATAATATAGCCAGACTAAACGTGGATCATCAGAGTGAGAGGGAGCTGAACTTAACATAGGACGTTTTGAAAGACCGTTCATATGGGGAAAGAATTAATGGAATTAACCAACATGAGCAGGATTACATTTGTCCCAAATGTTGGATTTTTGATCATTTTCGGTTAATTGCTCAGCCCTAATTATGGTATTTTCAAGAATCTGTAATTTGTAGAGTCATGCAGCTAATCCTGACTGAATATTCTTTCATGCGAAATTTTTATTTCTAACTACTTTACGACTATTATCATTATTGTTATTATTATTATTATTATTATTACTTTTATTATTATCATTATTAATATTATTAATATTACATTTTAATACAAATCTGTGATATTTGAATACACACTTGTTCGTTGTATGGGTTTGTTTAATACCAGAAGCTCTTTGGTACTCCGTCTACTTGAAGTAGGTGGGTACTCTTTGTACTTGAAGTAGGTGGGTACTCCTTGTACTTGAAGTTGTTGGGTACTCCTTGTACTTGAAGTTGTTGGGTACATCTAATATTTGAAGTTTTAGGGTGCATCTAATTTTTGAAGTTGTTGGGTACTCCTACTTGAAGTTGTTGGGTACTCCTTCAACTTGGAGTTGTTGGATACTCCCTCAACTTATCTGTTGTCCCTCACATGTTGATGTCTGAATGTTACTTCTAGCTTGACTGTTTTGCTTTATTTATTCGTGTATCTACTATCAGAATCGGGAAGGCTCTCAAACTGAATTGGCCATTTTGGATGAATTCATTTACCAGAATCTGAATCTACAAAGGTAGCTGCACTTTTCTGCTCAGTGGTGTCCGTGTTCCACATTGAAAACTAAATTTGTTATATTTTGTCTTCCTCCTCCTCTGTGGTGCACACTTTGCCCGTGGGGGGCTCAGATGTGAGAACACTGAGTTTTCTGAACCTTGGGTCATGGATTGATGGTGCAAATTTTAATATTCCAGCATCTCTGAAGCTGAAATGACAGATGAGCCTGTCAAGACAGGGCTAGTTTTAGTTTTTTTCTGTGGAGGGTCATCTTTGTTGCCTATATTTTTCAGATATTCTGGAATCCTAGTTGTGACAGGTTAAGTGCGACCCTATTGTCTGATAAAGAGGCTCAGAAGCCATCCCAAAGAGCTTTTAACAGCACACGATCCAGACGCGTTTTTCTTGTCACATCCACGGTTGACAACACTGTGATTACTGGTCATTACGACTCATTCTGTCTCCTCACTGTGCAGATGGCAATATTCCACTGAGTGGGAGCTTCATGTTCACCATTTCCCCGTAACAAAGAGGTTGTCAGTTCACTTTTAGTAAATGTCTATCCAGAGGTCTTGTGGCAGACTTTTGGAGTGCCCTTTCAGCTCGATGACAAAAACATCTCCACGAAAGGGTGGAGTAAATGCGACTGGGCTCCTTCATCGAGGAGGTTTTACTCTCATCACCATTTGCCTGTAAACGTAACAGGGACAAGATAGACGTCTTGCAGATAAAGTAAGAGTGGCCAGATTGAGCTGGTTTGGTGAAAAGGAGGGACGGTGAATTTATTGGTAGAAGGATCGTGGAGATGGAGCTGCTAAGCAGGATTAAAAAGGGAAAGACCAAAGAGGTTTCTGGATGTGTTGAGAGGGGACATGTAGTTGGTTGGTGTGACAGAGGAAGATACAGAGGATATGGCAAGATAGAAACAGATGACCACCAAAGGGTAGAACCCAAAGAGTAAGAAGAATATCATCATCTGTCCCTTTGTTGATAGAACATCTTAAGTTAATGATAGCTCTTGGACTGAAGAGGAAGTGATAAGATTTTGAGGCTGATCTGGATCAACGTAGACTTCACTATTTGTTTTTTAACTTTCATTAACATTGCAACATTGCATTGATCATTCGGGTACTTTAATTACAAGGTATTTACCCAGTAAATACTGTATATGGTAATAATCATGTATCAGGTAGTGATTAATGTAATTACCATTTATTTACCAGGTAAATACAAAGTATTCCAAGTGGAGTTTCTCCCTACTTACATATTTATTACCTGCAGTAAAGACCCAATAATATATCATATATTTAACATATATTCACAGGTTACATAAGAAGTGAAACTGATATATATGTTGTCTTGTTATAGGTTGAGATTAGATATTATTTACTTTGTGAGGTCACACAGATACACCTGCAGGTGGTAAAGATTACAGTCTCAGGAGTTTAGGCTCGTTTATTGTGTTAAAGTGACAATTTCAAAACTCTACTTCAAAACTTGAATCATCTTCAGTAACTTAATTTCTTCTGTCAGGAAACTAGTTTCTGGATTCTGGTTGTGCTGAGTGATTTACTATGTCCTGTCAGGTTTTATCTCGTAAAATGAAAGATAGGCCTCCTAATGTAGTCCACGTCTATCCAAGCTCTTTTCCCTACATTCATTTATTCATTATTTTAAACACTTCTTTTCTACACAGCACCTGTTAGCATTAGGTGATGGTTTATTGAATAACCCAAACTTAATTTGAAGCAGGGAACAGGCACCTTACGTTTAAACACACGTCTTCACTCCTGAGAGCACGGAGGTTCTCCAGAATGCTCTCATGTGGCGGGGACGATACACCTAACAACAAACTACAACTCCCCTAATCCTCCACGCCACAGGTACGCACATATGAGGCCGCCCTTTTATAGACTAGGAGAGTTCTTTGTGCTGACATTTAAGGTTGATCTATACATCAGTGGAAAACCCAATGCACTTTTGATTTTTTACTCCATAGAACTTCCGAATGTGAACCTTTTTCTAAATGTAAATGGTTGGATTCGGACACGGTGCTTTATGTGTGATTTATCACACATGAAAGAAACACTGTTGTATGCGACACATACACTGAGTCATGTGACATGGAGAAAGGAAAATCATAATTTTTTTTTTGATGGTTGACAAAGGCTACAACAAATAGGAAAATATTCTTTCTCCACACCTTCTTCCAAACTAATGTAGCAGAATCATTTTTTTCCTCCGTATCTTCGGTTGGTAGAATTAATGCTTAATTTTAACCCTCTTCCTGGCTGTGTTGCTCTCTGTATTATAACGTATGTGGGCTTAACTAATCCACAGAGAGCACTGAAGTAGCTGAAAATGTGTTTCACTCATAATGTTTCAAATCTAGGCTGTACTATGACTCAGCAACAGTGATGGGGGATGTTTGAACAAGAGGAGATTTCTGTTTCACTTTTATCTTCTCACTTTGATATTGCTGTAATCAGGTCACACAGACGCCTTCTCTTCTCTGGTTTTGTCATCTACATATAAAAATAAATAGCGTCCCTGTTTGCTCTAGATTAAAGGTTGAGATTACAATTTTTTCCAGAATGTCAAGCGTTCTGGAGAAAATTCAATCTCCAGAACGCTTATAAATGCACCATTTGAGTCATAAAATATTCACTAAAATCTTATAAATGCACCATTTGAGTCACAAAATATTCACTAAAATCTTATAAATGCACCATTTGAGTCACAAAATACTCACTACAATCTTATAAATGCACCATGTGAGTCATAAAATACTCACCACAATCTTATAAATGCAACATGTGAGTCATAAATACTCAATACAATCTTATAAATGCAACATGTGTCATAAAATACTCTCTACAATCTTATAAATGCACCATGTGAGTCACAAAATATTCACTAAAATCTTATAAATGCACCATGTGAGTCATAAAATACTCACTACAATCTTATAAATGCACCATGTGAGTCATAAATACTCTCTACAATCTTATAAATGCACCATTTGAGTCATAAAATACTCTACAATCTTATAAATGCAACATGTGTCATAAAATACTCTACAATCTTATAAATGCACCATGTGGGTCATAAAATACTTTACAATCTTATAAATGCACCATGTGAGTCATAAATACTCACTCCAATCTTATAAATGCACCATGTGAGTCATAAATACTCTCTACAATCTTATAAATGCACCATGTGAGTCATTAAATACTCATTACAATCTTATAAATGCACCATGTGAGTCATAAAATACTCTACAATCTTATAAATGCACCATGTGAGTCATAAAATACTCTACAATCTTATAAATGCACCATGTGAGTCATTAAATACTCACTACAATCTTATAAATGCACCATGTGAGTCATAAAATACTCTACAATCTTATAAATGCACCATGTGAGTCATAAATACTCTCTACAATCTTATAAATGCACCATTTGAGTCATAAAATACTCTCCAATCTTATAAATGCACCATGTGAGTCATAAAATACTCACTCCAATCTTATAAATGCACCATGTGTCATAAAATACTCACTCCAATCTTATAAATGCAACATGTGTCATAAAATACTCACTCCAATCTTATAAATGCACCATGTGTCATAAAATACTCTCTACAATCTTATAAATGCACCATGTGAGTCATAAAATACTCACTCCAATCTTATAAATGCACCATGTGAGTCATAAAATACTCATACTATGAAAAGGGTAAACATTTGTTACTTCCATTGTCAGTGTTTTAGTGAGAAATAATTCTTAACTGGGCTGTTACATATCTAACTACAATAACAAATTCCTCTATTATGTCTATGATAATAGAACTTCTTCTCCCAGATAATGTTTAATAAAGCCTCTGGGAGATGGATGGGGGTAGGCATAAGTTATGGGTATTGCCTGGCATCACACAGGACCCCCCCCCTCCCTATTTTTATGCTCATGTCTCAGTGCTTTGCCCGATAGGCAGCTTGCAGAACCTTGCATCATCACAAACCAACAATTGAGCAAAGAAATAAAAAATCGAGATGTCGTTATACTGACGAAAGCAGCACTACAAAGTCACCTTCACCATTCCAGTGGGATTTATCATCATTTCAACCACACAATGATATTTAACAGAACACGATTCTATGCCGTCACTAATGTGTAAATTTTGACTTAATTGGACCAAAGATTAGAAAAAGGATGTTCAATAAACTGCTTTTGTGAAAAAAATTCCCCTAGTGAGTTAAATAGGCCCTATCAGAGTAGTATATGATATAAAAGGTACTAATCTGAAACTTTTTGAGGATAAAGCGCCCCCCCCCCTGGTGCTGAAAATATACAACTGACCTATCACAAAATCAGTCCAGTTCTTCCTCACACCATGTGGGTATATATATAATTTATGTTTTTGAGTTATTGCCTAGCATATTGGTTTCAGGGCTCAGCTCAAGGACATGTAGACCGCGGGGATCTAACCATTTATATATATGGAGAATAATATGGAGTGATATAAATAAAGTGTTACACCACGTCTTGAACTGAGCCCTGCTCTTCCAAATGATTTTTATGAGCCTGTAGAGTCCATCCCTTGTCATTTCATCATATGATGATAGCAAAGGGACTTAAAACTCCAAACCTCTGTGGCAGGACGTGAATGTCACCGGAGCAATAACAGGGTCTGCAGCTGCATAAAATACCGACAGCTAGAGTGGCTCCTCTGCATTCACTGTCATCCCCACGTATCCGCTCGAAAGGACCACAGCAGGAAAGCCTTTCAAAGGAATTGGCTTTATTTGCGTTTTCACTGTAGGTTTTGACGATATAGAATGATAACAGTTTTTTCTTTCTATTTAAAAACATTTATTTGTAATTCTCTCATTTATGGTCTTTAAGTTTGGGTGGGGTCCTTTTGGACTGCATGCCAGCTGCATAAAGGATTTTTTGTAACATGCCAGGATGTGCAGCGTTGAATTGTGCATTACACAAGACACCAATTAAACTCTGCCGAGGCCTTCCGCCGAGCGAAGAGTGCCTTTGAGCAAGCAAATAATAAGAATGCGGATAGGATTGGTTTCCATGGATTCAAAACCTTGACACTTTTACCCTCTATTTCAGGCTATTTACCGAATAATGTTTTAAATGGCTGAATGGATTCTTCTGCAGGGCAAAGAGCGATGGGAAATTAATGAGGGTGGTTTAAAACAAAGGAGAGAGTCTTTACATCGCATGTGGCACTCCGACCTTTCTTGAGAAGGCAAAAGGAAAAAGAGGTTATCTGCACAGAGGAAGGTTTTGCTCTGTGTGAGGATGTTTGTGCAAAATCACATGAGATGAAAAGGAAAGAAGAAAAACCCAAGAGAAGGATTAAATAACATAAACAAACTAAAAATGAACACTTGAAATGTCTTAAACTATTTTTATGTGTGCCTGATTGTGAAGTTGAAGCACCTTATAAACCTGGACTGTTTGACTGTATGAACCTGTACTGTTTCAATGTATGAACCTGGACTGTTTGACTGTATGAACCTGGACTATTTGACTGTATGAACCTGGACTGTTTCAATGTATGAACCAGGACTGATTCACTGTATGAACCTGGACTATTTGACTGTATGAACCTGGACTGTTTCACTGTATGAACCTGGACCGTTTCACTGTATGAACCTGGACTATTTGACTGTATGAACCTGGATTGTTTCACTGTATGAACCTGGACTGTTTCACTGTATGAACCTGGACTATTTGACTGTATGAACCTGGGCTGACTCACTGTATAAACCTGGACTGATTCACTGTATGAACCTGGACTGTTTCACTGTATGAACCTGGACTATTTGACTGTATGAACCTGGACTGTTTCACTGTATGAACCTGGACTGTTTCACTGTATGAACCTAGACTATTTGACTGTATGAACCTGGACTGATTCCCTATATGAGCCAGGACTGTTTCATTGTATGAACCTGGACTGATTCACTGTATGAACCTGGACTGTTTGACTTTATGAATTCACTGTGTAAACCATGTATTCTGGAGCTATAGTAACTTCCTGTTTAATAGTGCAAGTAGGGATTTGCCACGTTGCTACAGTTACAGATTGAGCAATAGCTTATGGGGAATTACTATACAATAATAATAATAATAATAACAATTATACTTATTATAATCAAACTTATTTCAGAGTTAAACTCAATAAGTGGAAATCAATAAGACTATATGTCAAAATATAAATTAACAATATATATGGTGATGTCACATGCACACGATATAATATCCCCTAAAACACGTACACCGGAAGCAAATGGTCTGGATGTTGAGTGTAAGTGGGTTTACATGGATAGCCAAATTCCGAATAGAATCGAGAAAGACGCCTAATCGGTCGGCACCCAGCTCATCGTAGCTCTATCGCCACCTTATGAACTGGAGTGTGGATCCACTGCACGGTGTCAGTAAACTGATTCTGATTAAATGAGTCCATGCATGTAAACACCGGCTCGGTAAAGATCACAGGTCATGTAAACAGGCGACCGACATTGTGATTCGGAAAGGTTTAATTCAGATAGGAGAAAATTGTCCCATGTAAACCCACCTACTGATGGTGAGTTAGCTGAAATGTTCACAATAATATTCAATCCATCCATGGCCCATTGCTTTCTCTACACACGCCTAGAATCCTCCCTCCAGTCCCAAAGTAGAAGGTCACTCCCTGCTCCGATGACTACAGGCCAGTTGCATCAAGACCAGTAACTGTTGAATGCCTGCATCGACTGATCTGTAAGCACATTATAGTTCCACTCACACCTACACAGGATTCACACCAGAATGCTCAACGAGCCAAAAGGTTAACGGATGTTGCCATTTCCATTACCCTCCTCACTCTACCATTCCACCTTTTTTCGAGGCAATTAGTTGACCACTATTGTGCATTTATTACCTCACAGGTTACCCTGAGCCGTAAACCCTAATCCAAAGGCACTATGTCCGCGGAAAAAGCTCTCAGCAGTCAGTCGGAATGCTCCTCCATCTGTCATCACAAGGCTTTTTTTTTTTTGAACTGCCTCATCTACTCCCTGTCCATCTATCACTGTAGACCCACCACAGGATGAGCACAATCATTTAACCCCGGTGGCGGGGTTGATCGCTGAGGGCGGTGTGTCAGCTTACAGGCAGCAGCTACACAAGTTAAAAGGCTGCTGCAGGGATAACCAGACCAGACCAGAAAACAAAGAGTGGATGAGTGTGAGTGGATCATCATCATCAGGAAGAAGAAGAACAAAGACAGTCAACCCCCCACCCCACCACCGTGTAAGAGTGGGTGGATTGTGCTATTATTGGTCTAGTTTCTTGACCTCACATAGACAATTCTTCGGTTAAGAGTCATCTACAGCTTCTGCAGCCAGCGCAAAACATAATCTTAAAAGGTCCATCTCCGCCTGCCCACCAGTTGTTTGTCCCTCTGCCCTCAGGAAAATATTTCAAGCCCATTAAAGCGTGCACCTCAGCATTCATGGCCACTTTGAACCACAAGACCACCACAGCACCGTTATTAGACCTCAGAATAGAAGTAAAACCTCATAGACAAGCTTCAAAAAGGGGCATTATTGATGTCCTCTGTGCCTCATGTAGCCATCCACCATGAAGGTGACACAGCCTCATGCTTAGCCATCATCATCATCAACATCATCATCATCATCTGTTGTCTTTATAAATATGCTTATCTCAATGCATCTAGTTCTATCACAAACACCAACCTCCCCATCTCCACCTATTCTTCGCTCCGGTCTATCAGCCTTATCATTCATCAGCCACCATCACCACCAGTACACAAACTCCAATGGAGGGATGTGCCTTGCTGCCATCCCTGACCAGACCTTAAAGAGTCCTCAAAGAGTTTGAGCACCAAAAGGTTTCTAATGGACTAATTATCACATATCATCAGTTGTAAGAAACATTCATCATTTCTTCATTGGAATCCCTTTATATATCCTTGATATTAAAAAATCATTGTATATTCTTACAATTTTTTTGGGTTATATTAATTTTGAATTCAATTCATTCATTAAATGTGTAGTACACTTTTACATAAAATACAGGGGCTCTATATAATAAAAGACTAAAGCCACATTCATTCTCCACCCTTTAGCAACTGTGAAGGCACAGAAATTCCAAAATTAAAATTCCATCCATAAATGGAAGATGTTGCCAAAGGTTGGTTTGTGTAATTAAAATAAATCCACAAACACTGCCCCAGGCAGGATCAGTCAGAGAGTAAAAGTTATAAGGATATATATATTCAATTTGTGTCCTACCAGTTAATTATGAATTAATAGGCAGAGCCCCAGAAGTTGCCCCCCTGATGGGCATTGAATGGGATGTCATTAAAATAACTATAAAACATTTCTGACACAAAAGTGACCAGAACTGATGAATAATTAAAGAATTAAAATTTTGATCTTTATATAACTCTGCAGTGTCGGCCAGGATATGTGCTTAACGATTCCCCATTTGCCCTTAGTTAATTATGTTTTTGCTTTGCAAATTATGTGTTTTTGGATTAATCGTTAATTTGACCCACGTTTTCTGTTCCATTTAGGAATAGAAGAAAATATAGTGCGAAAAAAACAACAACTTTTGAATAAAGGTTTCGGATTTCTGTCGTCTCTGCAGAATATTTTCATCATTTTAGAATTGGCTCCATGGCAATACTCTCAGCATCTTCATGTTAAATTCCACAGATGTTACTCTCAGCTCTCTGCTTCCACTGGAAACTCTGGAATACCACTCTTCTATTCAGGCTCAAGGTCACCGTGGATACACCGAGTTCCTCTTCCTCATCATCTTTGATTTGACCTTGTATCGCCCGTCATCCAGCATTCCTGAGCAGAGACATCACAAATAAGCTTTGGTTCCACTGTGAAAGGTGGAGCAGAGAGGAGGCTTCTAGTTATGACTTGAATGTTGACCCAGATGTCTGGCTCTCCTCTTCCGCTCCCTCTCCCTCCATTCACCAGAAAGCACGAGTTCATTAAAAGCTTCC
This sequence comes from Lophius piscatorius, assembly GCA_009660295.1. Lineage (NCBI taxonomy): Eukaryota > Metazoa > Chordata > Actinopteri > Lophiiformes > Lophiidae > Lophius > Lophius piscatorius. The sequence goes on from VRLP01000490.1 coordinate 98,954, forward strand.
TTTTGCATCAGTGCAGCTCTGAGAGCAGAACTGGACTGAAATGTTTATATTGATTTATGATTCAGGCTCTACACCATGATCCGTGTTTCTACATTATTTATAACAGCTGGCTGCTGGCCGCCCCTTGTTAAGCATTTCAGTGGAATTTAATCAGTTGTGGGTTTTGAAATTTGAAAACACTGATTTTTGCCCCCTTGTTTATGAATACAATTAAAGGTTTCTTGTAAAATCAGATTTCTTTTTTACATATCAAGTTTTTTGTTAGTTAATATTTGCTTAAAAATGCTCAATAAATGCTCAATAAATCATAATAAGTCATATTTAATTGTATGGTCGAACTTTCCCTGGGGCGTTGCATCACGTAGTGCTGTGGACCGTTCCCTCTGGGATGATTGTCGGGGAGTTCCTAGTAGACCCTTGTGCACCCAGACGTGTGTCTCGGGTGTATGGGTATGGTTGACATGGGTATCGGGGACATGGGTCCCGCTTGCCCTTTGGGATGGTTGACATCTTTCCGGGCCAGGGGACCACCGTCTCCTGTCCCTCTGTGATGTGCCACCCCCCCCCTCCCTCTAAGGTCCCATACAGAGAGCTGTGACCTGCTCCCTTGGGGGTTGATTTCAGGGGATTCTGTCTTCACTGTTGTATGGCGGGCTCTGTGAAGCGGGTTCTGGGCGGGTCTCAGGTAGTCTGGGTCTTGTGGCTTTTGGCTTTGCTTGGGCAAAAGCCAAAATGGGTGGCACCATCCATGCCCCTCAACTGGCTGACCCATGGGATTCCCTCTGGGTCACATCCCGTGACTGTCACCCACACATACACACACACACACACACACACACACACAAACAATACGTTTATATTGTTATGATTATAATGTTGTTGTCTTTGTATATTTCACCGCTGGAACAGGAGCAGTTTGTTATTTTCCCCTTTGCAGAGCAAATCTGTCTGGCTGTTTAGGGCATCTGTTCACACTGCACGCACAGGTTGCCGGATTAAACAGATAAAAAAATTGATGAATAAGTACATTAAGTATACTTCTCAGTGAATTGTTTTTCTAACCTGTAGACTGTTAACGCTGTCCCAGAGAGTGGGCACAGAAGAGTTCCTTCATACGAGGCAGCTCCCAGCAGGAGATGGGGGGGCTGCTCAAAGGCTGGGGGGCCACAGCAGGGATTGGCCAGTGCCAGCGCCACAGTGGGAACCAAAGCAAATGAAAGAGCTTTTCTGCCCTTTGATGCTGCAACTAAAGTTGAGGGCTTTTACCAAGAAATTCGGAGTGATGTGAGATCAAACTGCTCACGGACGCTACAAATCACAGCCTTCACCTTTAGCAGCTCTTCCACTCAGGCGGACTCAGGGATGTAATTTGTGAAAACACTCTAGCCTGGAAGAAGTCACTTATTATAATTATAATTATAATTACAATTATTATTACAGCCAAATGGTCCCCATCTGTACTTTCTATCGCTCTAAAGTGGCCACTCGTAATGATGCAGAGATAACAATGACCCGACTCTGCTCCTCTCAGCCCAACTTACAGCCTTATGCTGTTTCAGACCACTGGTTTCGGGTTTTGGCACAACGTCATTTTAACTTCTAATCGTTTTTATAAAAATGTTGAGTCTCTATTATCACATTTTTCTTATCCAAGTTTAAACAATGTGAAATTATTTCTCTGCATCAGTGAACATGCCTCCCGTCCCCGAGGAGCAGCGGGCAGCCACTGATTTAAGAACGAGGGAATTTGGAGGCCAAGTCAAAAACTTTATCGATCCTCAAATGATTCCTGATTTTTTTTTTCAGTGTGACATAGACTGCTATCCCAATGAAAGAGGAAACCGCCATTAGGGAAAACTGTTTCCTTGATGGCGGTATGAATTTCCTCAAGTCACACCACTTCATTTGTAATGCACCTTTAGATTAAACTCTGATTAAACACTGATTAACTCTGAAGAGTTAATCAGAAGAGTTAATCAGCGTGTTTCCCAGTATTTCAAAACAATAAAACCACAAATTAAGAAAAAGAAGGCATAATATCAATTTAAGAAAACATTAAGAGACAGATAAAACTGTTGAGGCATAAAAACACAACATATGGATGTTTCAAGTCTGACAGGTAAGTACCAGGTCCTTGGTAATTAATCCTGAACTGCTCTGGTAGCCATTGTGAGGATTCCAGGATTGGTGAGATATGTTCATTGTTGCTAGTACCAGCAACTTAGCAGCAGCATTTTTTGATCAAGTGCAAGTGGATTAAGGTTATTAGCCCTTTCTGATATTTAGTCACACTAGAACATCGCAGTAGTGATAAAAGCATGTGGGACTTTCTCAAGGTCTTTAAACGTCTTGAGTCTGGAGTCAGGCTAGGGTTAGGGTTAACCCTACGTTTTTATATTCAGTAATCTTCAGCTTGATAATGTTTGGTATCACATTTTGGCGGCACAACTCCACCATGACTCCATCAACCTTTTTTTTTCACATCGAAAGAAGATTAACAGTTGCAAGGTTTCCCAGCAGAACTCAGTCCGAAAAGTGTCACGTTATTGCCCTCTTCCTATTGTGCATCCTGGTGCCATCTCTCAAACGGGTCAGCAATGCTCACCCAGCCGTCCACATGATGTGAAAGAAAAGTTTATCCATCGGACCGAGCTGCCTCATTTCATTGTACAGAGGTTCAGTTCTATCATCATGGACACTGTGACCGGTCTGCGGCTGCAGAGGCCCATGAGCCGCAAGCTATGATGGACTGTGTTTTCTGACACCTCTCTATCAGAATCAACATTAACTTTATCAGCAGTTTGCTGAATTTGCTGTGATCCGACAACACGGGCCGGCCTTCAATCCCCAAGATCATCAATGAGCCTTGGGTGACCATGAACCCATCACCAGTTCTAGCCATCCCAGTTTGGACCTTGTCAAAGTCACTCGGATCGTTGCGCTGAATACTCTGCCTCCAACCGATCGTCTTCAAGGACAAATGTCCACAAGCTAATATCTCCCGTATGACAGCAGCCATTGAATGGGGATGTGAATGTTTAATGTGAATGTTATTCACTCCACCTGTCAGAGGTTAAATGTTATGGCTGATGCCAGAAAGAGGCATTCCAGACCGTCATAGTCATTTTACCACTGCCAAACTGTCACTCAACGCACTCCGTCTTTATTTCTCTCATAATTGCTATGGCCATGAGAGATCACAGTATAGAAATGAACATAAATATGTGTCGTACGTCTGCTACCTACATATGACCATTACAGCCATTTTCTGGGAGGGTTGGGAAGAGAGAAGACTCCTCGCCCCTTTTGCTTAAATAATTAATCCTACAATCCCGAAATCCCAATTTCAATTAATAGATAAACCTGATGACGCCATCCGGCATAATTGGTTGTGTTTTGCCTCAAAAGGCTGCAGAAGAAAAACACATTTCGTAAGATGTATTAAAAATCTGCATAAATATTCAGGTCCTTATTAAAGTGACGGAAATAAATTTCATCCAATGCAAACTGCATCATAATACCACAGAATGAAAACATTTATGAAGCATCATACGGTGGCTGAAAACTAATATATTATTTGAAATCGTTTTCATGTTTAAAAGTTATATAAAATAAGAACGTACCAATAATTTAATTAAAAATTAAGGCCGTTAGTATTATTGGTTTAATATGACATGAGTAAAAAATGATCATAACTCAATAAACACTTGTAATTATTGTCCCCTGTGTTGTACATCAATTCCCCTGATTGAAATCCTCAAATTAAAGGTGACTCATTAATAATCTCTAACAGTCTATATTGACTCAACCTGACTGTTTCTATGAAGTCAGCAGTCTGTTCTAGGATCAGATCCCATAGTGACTCAATCGTGAAGATAAATACAGTTTACTAGTTTTTCTGAGCTCAGTTATAAAACAAGACGGATTTCTTTGTACCAATTCATTGGAGCTAAATTTAGACACAATTGGACTGATGGTTGAGTAAAATATGAACTATTATAGTTCTATTATAAACATACAAGATAGATCTCATTATCCTCCTTCCTATTTTAGATTCCCCATTTCTTTTTCCACTCAGCCTGTCAAATGAATGTGAAAACAGTCTTAGTATTGGGTTGTTGTTGTCTTAAGTGAAAAATGAAAAATGAATAAGATAGATCTCCTTGTTTAGTTTCATACGCACCAAATTTGGACAAAATCGGACCAACGGTTGAGAAAATCTGTCCGGAAAACTATGATTCGGGATTTAAAGCTACCCCTAGTGGCGAAAATATGCAACAAACCCTTCCAAAAATCAATCCAGTTCTTCCTCACACTAAGGTCTATGGGGGTAAAATATTTGAAATGATCCATGAAACATCTTTTGAGTTCTCAAACTGACAAAAAGGATCCAAACCGGCGGTGATGACGATTCCATCACATCAACTTCTCAGGGATATAATAAGTGATAAAATTCCTTGTTCCTCTTCTTCTTCTCCATCCCCTTCAATATTCAGTGGCTTTATTCCGGCTACAGGCTTTTCCCTCCTAGGAGCAACTTCATTCTGTTAAAGGAACATTTTTTCTAACCTGTCAAACGCACAAAACAAATTATCAAAATTACTTATTTGAAGGTAATTACTTAAAATTTCCTTTGGATCAAATTTAGCTCATAAATGTAGTAAAATGATTTGTGATCAAATTCTTTTATAATTTATTTTGGCTTAAAATGAAAAACTAAATGTTGCCGTTGTTGTTTTTTATGCATTATTTTATAGAACATCTCCTGTCATGTTGCCTTCAGCGTGTTTGAACGTTGCTGCTCCTTTAAAAAGGACCCACATAATGATCTGTAACATGATGTGGATCGTTTATCAGAACCTTCTCCTGCTCTACATGGTTCTGACAGCTTGCAGCTCTCAGCGCGGCCGACTTCAAAAGCACGATGCACAATGCGTCTCATTCTCCTCTGACTCCTGTGTTGCTTGGAGACAGCCATGTCCTTGCGCTCAGCCGCTTTGTTTGAAATGGCTTCAGAAAAAAAAAAGAAAAAAGACTGGTCACAGTCCCAACGCCTGCAAATGGAGCTACGGCGGCCGTCCTGGACGTCTCCACGCTCCAGAGTGACTGTAAGCGATTCCAGTAGGAGGGATGAGGTACAGCATCTGCAGTCCAGAACAATCGCATCTCAAGTTGATAGCACTCCTCCACAGTCAGACGTCAGTTCCATCAAGTGAGGGTCTTCTAGACTTTTCTCCGTGCCTCTTCTCCACCCACCGTGAAGCACCACTGCGGCGCCAGAGAGCAGATAGTTACAAGAAAACAAGGTACGATAAAAAACGCTTTACGATGAATCAGACCTGAGTGGAGAGTAAAAAGTGAAACAACTCTGCTACTATTCTTAATCAAACCGATCAGCCGTAACATTATGTGCGCTGAAGTGAGTAGTATTAATTATCTAGTTATAATGTCTATCATTATTCTTTCATGCGGTCTATAGAGTTCATGCTGACCTGAGCTCAGACTAGAGGGAGTCATAGCTGACGATGGGGATCAGACACCCCTACTGATGGACTCCATCCACAGACGCCAGGAAGAGAAGGAACAATCTAATCTATAGCCTTTCCTCAATGAGATTCTTTGCAGTAACAAAACTTTAGAACATTAATGTTATTTATAGTCCATGTATTCACAATAGCATCCAGTGTGAGGACTCTCTGAGGTCTGATGGCAGATGGTGGGGAGAAGGTCTAAGCCCGGGCAGGTCCGACTGAAGCCGTTGACGTTGCACGGGCCCTGAGGTCTGAGTGAGTGATGGTTTTGATGAGGCTGCGTGATTAGAAATCTCTCCGTGTCGCTTTTCGGTCCCTGTCTTGCCCCCCTTTCATGTAGATAAATCAAAGCCAGCTCCTAACTGAGTCTCTCTGCTGCCTCTCCCTCTACAGAGTCATTAACCCAAGGATGTGGTCCACAGGGCTTCTTCCCCTCCTGCTTGAGTCAGGAGTTGCTACATGAAAAATCAGCTAGCCTTTCTCTCCCTCGCCTCTCCTCTGCTCGCCGTATCTCTCATTTATTTGTTGTAATGGGCTCCTACTCCCAGTTTTAAGCCCAGAGGGTGTGTTTCATGTCGCGCAGGAGTTTTTCAGCGGGATTGAATCTCTATATGTGGGTGTGTGTGTAGTAGCGCCGCGGTAAATTGCTACACCCTGCCCTCACTCTACTTTGCCGCAGGGGCAAATTCACAGACTCTCACATTCTGTCGCCGTGATTTCTGTTTTTATACCACCTCTTTGTCTCCTCTCCTACATGCTACTCATAAACTGTCTGCATGCAGACAGTTAGAATAGAAACAAAAGGAACTGGCTTTTAATCATCTCACTTTGACCCTCTTCCTTTCATCATCCATTTCTTTCTACCTCCCCAATTTTTGACTGCATCGCTCTCTCCTCCGCTGTCACGATGGCCCGGAGAGGAGTTGTGAAATTCATGACATTCAGATCTAGAGGGGCCGGGTGATGGAAGACGAGAATAGTTTCCCTGAGTTACTGCTGGAATCTGTCGGTCTTTGATGAGCGAGTTATGCAATGTCAGCACCCCCCGATAGTCTTGCTCTTGCAATTTGTGGCAGAGAGAGAGAGAGAGAGAGAATCTCATTTGTTGCATTTGGTTACGGAACAGTGGCCGCCTCTACTCCGTATAGCTACGCTGACCGGTAACGTGTGCACAACCTAAGACGGGATAATAGACGCTGTCATGAGGCTGAAAGGAGATAAAATCGTAATGCTCTGTATGCTCTGCTGAAGCCGACAGAGCCTCGCTGCTTAAAATCCAAAGTTGTCTGTGTCCAACTGAGCTCTGCAAAAAGCCCCTGAGACACTCAGCAGCTCGCTGGGATGAAAAGTAGTTCCTCTGGCTAACAGCGAGGGGAAGTGTTGCTCCGAGATAGCTTAATCAATGTTTTGCATTCCTTTTTTCGCATGGCTTACTACTTCCTGTTAGCAAATTCTTACTTGTGGTCGAAAAAGTAGTGAATTCTTTTCTCAGGGAGTGATGTGGAGGAGGCTCTAAACCCTTTAATGTCCCGCTCAACTGTTTGGTTCAGCACATTTTGAGTTACTATGTCTTGTTGTTAAAAGTTTGTCAGCTTTGGTTTTTTTTAGCGAGGACATTAAATTAAACAATAATTAACTAGAGTTAATGATTTTAACATTTTATTTCTCACGCATGCCTGGTTTGAACTTTGTCACACTAAAACTAAAGTTGCCGTTTGAGACCAAGAAAAAGTGGACTTTATTTAGAATACAGTTTGATAAAAAAAAAAAAGGGCATGGAAACATAATTGTGGATGTTTCTCTCCAGCGAGGCGGAGCCTGTTGTCCTTACACGTTTGTCAGAGGTGTCATTTGAGCGCAAAGCTAGTGAATATTTCATGTCCCGCCTCGCCGTCCTAACAGGAAGAGGACTCTTCTGTATCTAGGCGATATCTCCTCGGCCCTCATGACACAAAAGCGGGGCAGTCGCTGCACTTGAAGCCTGAATGCCTTTTCTCACCTGAAGAGAGTGATGTTTGGACAGCTGCTGTGGAGAAGAACGTGTTTGAAGTCCACTCGTAGTAGATCAGATCAGACGGAGTCTATTCAACCGGTGGAAGAAAGCAGAGGCTGAAATACGAACCACAAGGATATTTGATCTTTTTTATAAATGTCTATCATGCTGCTGTTGGCTTTTACAAAACTATTGAATCATTCTATCCATAATTTTACTCATGGAGCTATTTGCTAATTTTACACTTTATTGATCCTACGTTTATGTCCATATATCCCATATTTAATATTTTCTTTTCATCCGATAGTGACTCCATTACCAAGATAAAGTTTTTCTGATCTCGGTAGTAAAACAAGACAGATTTCCTTCAGTCAGATCCAATGAGATAAATTTAGACACAATTGGACTTGAACTTGTGTCTTTTGCACCAAAGGCTCCCCCTAATGAGTAAATATGAACTATTATAGTGAAATAATGCATACAGGATATATCTCCTTGTGTAGATTCATATGTGCCATTGTGGACATAATCAGACGTGTTTGGGAAGTCAAAAAACTGTTTTTGCAACGAAAGAAAAGCCCCTACAAGTGAATGAAATATGAACAATTACAGTCAAATAAAACAAATACAAGTTTGATCTTGTTGAGGCGGTCCATATGAGATCAATTAGGACTAAATCAGGCATAAATTTAGGAAGTTATATTTGAAAAGTGGTCTTCATCAAAAAGCTCCCACTAGCGAGTAAAGTATGAACTCCTCAAGTCGAATCAAGAGCTCCAAATTTGTACTAAATTGGACCAACGGTTGAAATATTCTGGCTTGTAAACTTAGAGATAAAAATCCCTCTAGTGTTACCTAACCTACCTAAGTTGGAGGTATAAAATTTGAAAGTGATCCAGGCGATAGTATCTGGGTTATCGCTAAGGATGTGCGGCAGACGGATCTGTGGCGGTACGTTTCCATAACATCCCAGACATTTCGGGGATATATGATGCTTGTTGTCGTCACGTCACTATGCTACTGAAACAGACATTCGTTATCGTGATGACGTAATCATTTTTTCAGATTTTCGCATGTAATTTAAGATTCTACTCTCAGGTCAGCATCAGATGAGGTTGACATCTAATGTATCTTTGACATAACGTCTTCACTTTGTGATTTAATTGTCTCTTTCTCAGCGGGGATCATTTTTTAGCAGACTATTATTTGCCACTTGGACAGCAGTGTTTTGGTATAAACTGGAGCCCATCTCCTAGAGGACAGCTCCCGTAACGCCGCCAACCCCCCCCCGCCCCGCCAGTGCCAGTCAAGTCCTCAATGTCGAGGCTGACCTGTTTTCCAGACGAGCACTCTAGCCGGCCAGCCTGTCTTTCAAATGAACCCTATAGACATAGACTTATTACGCCACGTCGCACTTTCACTTTTCACCTCCTAGACACAAAGCACTCTGGGTAAACCCTTTTTTCCCCCGCATCCTCTCCAAGGACATCTTTTCCGAGACTCAAGAGAGCATCTATGCTTGAAACTACATTACTGTAGTCACAATAACTTTTTCAGCACAAGTGCTGCGCTTGAGGATCTTCCTACGAGAAATGTTAGAGACTCACTGTCAGTCAAGAAAGTCGGCCAGGCTGGCCGACGATGAGGACACGCCGTTTGTGTTCACTTTTGCCCGAATAAAAAATGGATATGGCAAGAGGAGGATGCGTAATGTTGCTTTTGGACCACACAGCCAAGTACACTTGAATGCTTTCCTAGTGAAATGCATCTAAATTAAAAATCTGGAATATTAAATAAATAATACTAAATAATAAGGGATTCTTAAATGTTCCTGCTCCAAATGTATTTGACATTAGCCCTGAGGTTATGACCCAAATATATCAAATAATGCAATATTCTCCTATCCTATTTTGCTGTTTTTCTGCAGTGCTGTCCGTTCATCTAACAATCACATTTTCGCTCTGAAACCAGCTCTATAACTCTGCAGTTTGGAACTTTTTGTCCTCATCTGGCATTGAATGTTAGGCTTAAGAGCATTTCGGACTAAAGGACCAAATTGCAGAGAAAAGAATCAGAGACGGTGCAGCTCAGAGACTTGATGCAAAATATTGCAAATTTACAGGATAGAGACCAAACCAAAGAGCAGTGAACAAAGAGTAAAGAATGTTCATATGGAAAAGGAAGAGGTAGAATCTAAACGCAGGAAGAATCAGATCCAGTCCACAGAGAATCCACATGAACATCCCAGAGCAAAAGGGCAAAAGCAAAATGAAGGAAAACAAGGACAGTCAAACCTGAGCAACGGAATATGAGAAACATCCATCTCTTTCCTGTCACCACCTCTCATCCTGTTCAGTCTTACTCGTACGGCTGGAGCCTGTCCCAGAGGACCTTAGGCGAGGGGCACCCTGGGTAATTCACCAGTTCATCAGAGGATCATGAATGCTCACTTTGACATCTATAGATATCTCAGGCTCAACAATTCCCCTATAGTGCATGTTTTCCGAGTGTGGGAGTATAAGCCGGAGGGCACCCTTGAAAACATGGAGAGAAGTTGCAAACTCAGGTTCCCAGTTGGATTTGAACCTTCTTGCTGTCAAGAAAAAACTCCCACTACTAGAAAAACCCGAGGAAAAGGCTGGAACGTGCGACACGGAGGGTCATTAATGGACTGGCGCTGCCGGGCAGGCAAACATTGAGGACGTGGCCCAATTTAGGGGTTGCACCTTCCGATGGCTGCATTTGAAGACTCGATAAGTCACAGTGGCAGGAAAGGGCTTGTCTGATTTTGACAGCTCCATCAAACATGGCTCCGTCGCATTTGGCCATGTTTTTCTCTCTCTCTCCCCGTCTTTTCCCGGACAACGTATCTTTTCGCTGCTGATCTCATACAAAGATTCAAAGCACATCTGAGATCTTCAGGTGTTATTTAAAGAAATTACACAAAGACATTGTGGACTTTGAACTACCGATGGCGAAAAACCACCTGCTTCTGAGCAGAAAAGAATCAGACAAACTGGTCGACCGCAGAGAGACTGTCCTCAGAGGGGAGGAGCTAGTGGGTGATGTTTACGCGTAAACTGAACAGAGTGACAGTTTGACGTGACTAATGTTTGGCATGTCGCAACAGTTACGAGTTATTGAGGAGTACCAGGGGTTTGATGGAGCTCTGTAGGTATCTAAAAACCTCAGATAAAAAATTTTTTTGTCTTTATTACGTCACAAACTCCAACGTTCTCCTATTATTTCCACCAAAACAATATTTCCTTCCTGTTAACGCGATAACTCAAAAAACTAGTTCACGAATCATTTTCAAATGTTATACCCTCGTGTACATTAGTGTGAGGAAGAATTGGATTCATTTTGGAAAAGGTCAATTGCATGTTTCTTTTAAAAGGGAGACCTTTATCTCCAAAATGACAGCTTTTTTGGTCCAGACCAAATTTGGTGCATATGATTGAACTTGATGGATATCCATAATATTTTATCCTAATAGTTAATATTTCACCCACCAAGGAGGCTTTTTTTAACCCCCCCCCAAAAAACACATCTTCTTTGACGGTTACAACCATCAGTCCAAATGTGTCTAAAATTTCATTAGAATTGACACAAGGAAATTCGTGTTTTTTAATACTGAGCTGTGAAATTTGTATTTATCTTCGGTATTGAGTCACTATGGGATCTGATCTTAGAGCAGAATGCTGACTTCATAGAAAAATACGGGTTGAGTCAATATGGACTGTTCAAAATTGTTAATGAGTCACATTCCAGATGTTCAAAAGAGCGATTGCTCGTACAACGCAGGGGTTGGGGACTTTTCAGGGATAAACCTTTGCTTTTGGCCTATGCATGGTTGCTGTAGCTTGCACCATTATTGTCGTTGCTTTAGCTTTGGCACAAAAAAATCCTTTGTGGTTGCTGCGAAAAGACTCTGCTACTACAAGGGAAAGATGGCTGACATTCCATACGAGAAAAAAGTTGAGAAATCCTGTCATCCTGTTTATTTTTAGGGTAGATTGTGTTTAATTGAGACGTGGAAAAGTCAAGTAGTAGCAGAATCAGCATTGATCATGGAGGGAGCTGAAGGACCTTGGTGGGGACACTACCAATGATATATTTCTGTGTCCTCTACTCTAAGCCTTGGATTTGTTTTCTCGCCCTTGTCTGGCTAGGATTTAGTCGGACCTAATAGAACCACGAAGGGTCGGAAATGGGGTTGAGTCATCATTGCACCCAGATGTGAGCGTGAACAGAAACAAGAGAGGATGCTCTTGAAGCAGACGTGCCAGGCGGGGATATATTGTCTCGTCAGAGCTGAATAATACATTTTATGGTCCGGCGGTCAGTCAGAAGTAGGACGGAGCAGACGGAGAAGATGACATGAGAGACGTGAAGAGGGAGACAACAGAGGAGATGTAAGGTTGTCCTCTCTTGTTTGACTGTAAGCAAACAAGTGCTTTGCCAGCAGATCGACACAGATATCACGTCTCACACACCCAGATGAGGGCGCAACGCTGCCAAGCTGGTCTTTTTAATTTACTTTGAACTTTCCAGAGAAGGACGATCACGGAGAAACGTCTTTGAATGTATATCACGCAACCGGAATTACCAGGTTAAAGTAGGTCATGTAGGCCTGACCTGCATCGCTCAACATCTCTCCGGTCCAAATACACCTTAACAGGAGTTCTAATCTATCTAGTCAGGTCATTTGATAGCAGTCTAAGCTATTGTTGGAAAAGTAGAAGAATTCATTGGACTCCTTTGGTCAGAAGAAGCCCATATTTACAATAACGAATGAAGTTGGAGAGCCTGTCTTGTTTTCATCTGAGTTGAATGTTAAAGACGATTAGCAAATCGTTGGATCCCCAAAGTCAGGGATATTATGGAATCGTCATCATCGCTTTGTCACGATAACAGGATAACTCAGAAAATAATTCTTGGATGATTTTGTAATTTTATACCCAATAGATCTCCAGTGCCAGGAAGAACTGGAATGATTTTGGGAATGTTGAGTTTCATATTTCTGCCCATACGAGAAGATTTATTTCCGAAATCACAGTTTTTCAGGCCATAATTTCTCAACTATTAGTCCAAATGTTGTGGCTATGAATAGACTTGAGGAGATCAGTCTTGTATATGCCATGTTTGACTCTAATAGTTTATATTCTATTCACTGGCAAGAGCTCTTTTTCAGATAAACACAATTCTTTGGACATCTCTTCCTAACTGTTGGTCCAAATTGACCTCATATGATGGTTAATCATCATAATCATGGACATCTAACTTGCATTGGTCACATTTTACTGTAATTGTGTTTTGCCCGTTGCTACCCAAACATAAGTCAAATTGTCCAAGCTAACATGAATGGCCTCTGTCTTGTTTTATTCCTGAGCTCAGAGAAACCAGTTAACTGTATTTATCTTCATTATTGAGCCACTCTGGGATCTGATCTTAGAGCAGACTGCTGACTTCATAGAAATAGTGATGTAGAGTCAGTGTGGACAGTTTGAGATTATTAATGAGTCACATTTCATTTGAGGAGTTCAATCAGGGGGACTGAGGGTTTTCGGGGATATACACTTGCTGTCCTCCCAGACCTAGTTGATGATTTTACAGATTATCCAAAGTGTTTTAGAAAACCTGTCATGAGGAAAAAGGCTCTTGTGATTCATCAGAAATGTTCTTTAAATTTGAGCTGGAGAGGGATGCTACCGTCAAAGACCCATTAGGACTTTGTGTCCCTACGATAAGTCAGATAGTGCTTTGAAAAACCGTATTGTCTGCTTCCTGGACAACGGGACAGCCGGACACACCTTCCTCTTAATCGGGCGGAGAAAGGAACCACTTAGTCAGAGAGCAGAGAGGAGACCGGAGGAGGGAGGGCTGGGATGTGTTCTCACATTAAATACTCTCAGACAGAACATACACGCTCGATGAGGGCAGAGACAAGGAGGCAGGGGGGAGAAAGAGTTGAGGCGTGGAAAGAGAAGAAGGACTCAGATAAGAGATAGAAAAATAGTGAAGACGGGATGGCGGCTCTTCTTTAACCTCTCGCTGTAAACTGCTGTGATATCCTGCTCTCAGCCGGGAAGCCTTATCAGCCGCTCAGCAGGATGGCTCAGAGGACGAGAAGTTACACATTTGGAGCGTATGGAGGGTGAGATAATGGAGAATATGTCTTTTTCTGGGAGCTGGGTGACTTGGGAGTTTGTGACATGTAGCTGTTGCATGTGAGAGTCTGCGGGGTTTTCACTGAACCTGCTCCGCTTCCTGCTGCTGAGAAGGTCGCTGGCTGTCAACTCCTCGTTCTCCTGATCAACAGCTTTTTGCCATGATTGGTGAAAAGCTTAGAGTAATGACACGCGTGTGTTAAAGAGACTGACGGTAGTTTTTCACGACTTTTAAGGGGCTGCTGGTTAGACTCCTCCCAACAGAATGAAAGAAGAAGAAAAAAAGAGCTAACTCTATCACACTTAGTTCTCCTACGCCGTTCGCCCATTAATGGCAAACAACTATCCCCAAAAATGATTTATTGCCTCTGATGTGGAACAGATTTAATTAAAAGGCTTATTTGGTTTGTGCGCATTAAGATAAGATAAGATGAACTTTATTGTCCCCGAAGGGAAATTTGCCTTGGCAGCGGTGCGGTCATACAGTTTTGTGCAATTAGAGTGGAAACGGTTATAGAATCAGAACAAACCAGAGCCGAAAGATTAAAAATAATAATAATAATAATAACAATGGAATTACTGTGACTGTGGCAACATTGAAGTAGTTGCAGCATCTTCTCTTTGCTGGTTGTGAGTAAGACAAATCTCTCTCGTCATCATGACTGACTGAGGTGTGAATGAGAGTTAGACCTGTCAAAAACCATCATTCTTACATTTGATTATTTGTGAAGCTGTCAGAATGTGAATCTTTGAGATTGGAGAATAATTTGTTTCATGAGCAGTGTGGCGCTCAGCTAGAGAGAGAGAAAATTAGAATTCATGAGACAATGAAATTAGTTTTCCCTGTCGCTTTCCGCAGGTCATGGGCGCCGCCAAGTCTTTTCCGAAAACATTCGCCAGCCTCAGCTTGACGGTTGAGTCAGGTCGAAAGCTGGCTGAGAGCACAGGCGGTCAGCGCCAACCAACACCACCTCAGTGCTATGTAAGGCGCCAAAAACAATAGCTGCTAAACAGAACAATCACTTTGTTATCAAATGAATAATAAGTCATTCTGGAAAATATTCACATCCATGGTGAAGCACCTGGAAACTTAATTTTAACCAAGACAATGCTGTCGTCCCAGACAGTGGAGGTATAACCCAGAAAAGCCCCCGATCCTCTGCGTTGTGCAAGCAATCCCCACTGATTGAACTCCTCAAATTAAACGTGACTCATTAATACTCTCAAACTGTCCATAACTGTTTCCAGGAAGTCAGCAGTATGCGCTAAGATCAGATCCCAAAGTGACTCAGTAAATCGTCATTAAAACTATCACTTCCCAATAGGTACAGCTTCACGCCAAAAAGATTTTGGGAATGGTCAGTTGTGTTTTTCCGACACTAGGGGGAGCTTTATCTTAAAAACTTTCTTGCCGATAATTTCTCAACCGTTGGTCCAATTAAGTCCAAATTGGGTGCATATTTCGGGACACTTTAGCTCAAGAGATGCGGGTTCAAGCCCAGCGCTTGACACAACAAGCCGTTGGTCCTTGAACAAGACCCTGAAACATCAGCTCCCTGGATGCTTCACAGGGGCCGCCCCCTACTGCCTCAGGAATGGGTTAAAGCCAGATATGAATTTCCCGATTTTATGTTGTGTTACATTTGATATAATAAAGAAAAGATTATTACTATATGATTCAACTCAACGAGGTCTAACTTGTATGTATATATATATATATATATATATATATATACATGTCATATTTTTTTCTAATAGTTCATATTTTACTTGTGGGAGATTCTTTTATGAAAAACACTGTTATTTGGAGAAAGCTTTGTTGGTCCGATTTAGTCCATATTTCTGAATATGAATGAACTTAAGGAGATCTACTTTGAATACATCATATTTTATGCTAATAGCTCATATTTTTTACTCACTAAGAGGAATACTTTGGACTTAACTTCATATTTAATTGAGGAGGTGAATCTTAGGACTAGTTGCTGTTGTTGTTACATGTTTGTGTCAGCGTCCCACCTCGTCCACACTCCCTCTCAAACCAACCAATGGTATTGGTAATAGTTCACATTGGACTCACTAGGTAGAGCTTTTTTACGAGCACTGTTTTTCGGGCATCACTTCATTGGTAGCTTTTCGCGGATATACCCTTGCTGTAAGGGATGACCGTGTAGGTCTACTTTTACCCACTTCAACCCGTTGGCCACTGCGGAATCCTCTCTGGTCCTTAGGTCGAAGCAAAACCTCTACCCACTAATATTTCAGGTTTTAAATGTGGTTGCTCTTTCTCATTAGTAGTGTTTTTTCCGGAGAGAATATTCTGTCTGTCTAAATGTAGAAATATCATGTTAATAAACCTGCAGGTGCTGCAGAACCTTGGATCAGGTATCAGCCATCGTGTTAACCGCTTCTGGCCATCATTTCAGCCATTTTTTCATAACAGGCTTTTGGAGCCACAGCAAGATCGGCCCCCCCAGCTATGTGCAACAATGGGTGTTAAATCTTTCATGTGAGTCTATTGAATCACTAATTATTCCCTCTGCCCTCGCACATACAGGTGTAGTTCATCAGCGTACCTGTCAAGTGTTCCATATTCATTTACCCCTCCTCCAATCTGCCAGCCTTCTTGACCCAGAGCAGCTCCTCTTATCACAAAACTACCATCTCCTCTGATTCTTTGAAAGCATGCAGCTGAGATCGATTCATTAAAATCACGTCTATGTCACGAAAATTAATCAGCGTTTTTATCTTTGAACCATGCATTTAGCTTGTTTGCGGATGTCAATGAAATGCCATTAAATGCCTTGCCGTTTAAGGAAAAAAAAAAAGTATCCCCAGGGAAACTAATACCTAATGAAGAAAGGACTTTAAAGCAGGAATGGATGTAGCCGTGACTTTTAGATCTTCAAATTACCTGCCAAAGCAGTTCTCTTTTATGGAAGTTATTTTGCTGCAGCATAATAACCCCCCTCTCTCAATTTAATGGAAATTGGCATCGGCAGATGATAACGTGGCTGTTTGTACAAACTGCAATCACAAACTGATGAGCTAGAAAAACCTTGGGCTCAATTTGAATCAATTTTAAAGTCTTTCTGCCAGTTTCCTTCCTGATTCTACTTTCTTCTAAAGAAGCGGGCAATTATGCGAAGTGGCAAATTGATTTTAAAAGCAATAGACTGTCTGTGGGGTTGAGCAGATATATATTTTTAAACACTGTATATTCCTCATAGATATTCTGCAACTTTTGTCTGTCAACCTCCTACTTGCCTTTGAAACCATAATCCTTCGAAAAAGGTAGGCGATGTCAGAGCCCCCCATTCGAACGCCACCACACAGCTTAAAACAGCTCGCCTTTTTTTGGAGATCGGAGGTTGTGATGGTAAACAGAAGATTTAAAGAGGGTTACATGACGATGATGCTGGTGGTGGTTTCACAGGCTTTAGATTACAGCTGGTTCCTGGTGGGTGAGGTCAAAGTTAAGCCTGAAAACAACAGGAAACACTTCAGTCAAGTGGTGGAATGCAGAATAACTCATAGCTCATTCTCCCTCGCTGGTATTATACCAACCTGATAGTGGTGAGGAGGAGGAGGGGGATGATGGAGTCACTGCGCACCCAGTGAACCGTGTCTGTAGCTGCTCAGCTGTGTGTTTGTGTTTGTGTATGCCTCTATATTATATGCTGTTCTGGTGAACGCTTTGATTCATTCGAAACATCTCCTTTAGAGCTGCAATGACTGGTTGATTCATCAGTTAGGCGAAAAAAGAAAATCATATGATGGTGATCTCAGAAGGGGCAAAATCAGACCAATAACATAGTAAACAACTGAGGATGTGCCACACGGTAGCTCAAGCTGGAAAAAGGACAACAGCACTATCAAAATAAAATATTGAGTCTTTGGGGATTGTATCACCTAGTCCTAAATATTGAACCTGGAGTTCATTTATATGCACCACATTTGGACTACCTTAAACAAGCCGTTAGGATGTTATGGCTAAAAAACTTTGATTTTGTAGGCCAAGCTAAGTCATAGGCCGTCGCTCCCTGATATCAAGAATAGATCCCTGAAAAACTCCCAATCCCTGATGTTTGGGAAGTTACTGATAAGAAAATGTGTTTTCCACAACAAGCTGTCCCCAATTAATAAAGCCCTAACTATTGCATTGGTATAATATATAAGATAGATCTCTTTGTGTGGGTGAAATGTGAACTTTTAGAGTTGAATATGACATGGACAAGATCAAACTCCTCAAATCAAATCATATGCACCAAATTTGAATTTATCATACCAACGGAAGGGAAATTTGGAGGTAATGCCCCCCCCCAGTGGCTTAAATATACAACTGATCTTTCCTAAAAGCAATTCTTCCTCGCAAATTATTGTGTATGAAATAATTAAAATGTAAAGAAAAAGGTTTTTGAGATATAGTGGCTGTGGTGAACAGGTTGAAGTTTAGAGCAGGCTGGAGAGAATATGTTTATGCATATGAATATGTTTCAGTGATTTATAGCAGATTGATCCTTGGGGGGGACATTAATTGCACATTGATGTCTGCTATTAATGGAAGATGAAGTTTGATTAATGACCCTGAAAACATGGCTAGTATTCCTCTATGACAATAAATATTCACAAGTATGGAAGCAATGTCAAAGTTAAGAAAATATTTTTCCTTACTCTTTAGTAAGAATTAGTTTTGTTCTATCTGGACTGAGTGGCTGAGATTTGGTTGACAGTCAAACTCTCAGTTTATTTGAATATTACACAACCCTGATTGGTGGATTGATAGAATTTTCCAACTGAGTCCCGCCTTCTTCAGGAAAGTGTCAAACTAAACCTCAGTAACAGAAATGTTTCCTGTGAAATATAACAGCAAAATTGAGTCCCTTCTGAACCGCTCAGTCAATTTTGCAAACGTATTCTCATTTGCCTTCGTATATATTATCAGGAAAATGTGGATGTTGTGCACTCATATCAGGCCAAACAATCAATCCATGACAGACATCTAACCTCGTTGAGTTTTTGTTTTCAACCGAAGAATCAATCAAAACAGACTTTGCAACTCAGTGCCTTGTTAAACACATCCTCTCCCACAGTTGATGGGTTCGATTGGAGGGTTAATACGGAGACGATGAGGCCAATGGTTGAGTGTGTGTTTGTGTGTGTGTCTGTGTGAGAATCAATGCATCTTCTTGCAAACAACTGATGCCGGCTTAAAAGCCCAGCTGGCACAGGACAGCAGAACAATGTCACAAAGACATGGGATTATCGTCTAACAGACTTTAGATTCTAGTTGAAAATGAAAATGATATCAGAACCAACTTTGGTTGGACATCAGTTAATGGGAGTACCTCATCTCTTTGTCATTGTCATCTTGGACGTTGGGCCACGCCCCCTGCCCACTCTGACTTCAGGCAATGGATGGATCCAATCTCCAAGTCTGTTGGAGGCTAATTTTTTTTAACATCAACTTGATTTAAAACTAAAATCTAATTTCTGTTGCCAATTGGAAGACCTCCAATTGATAATACATCTATGAAAAGATCTCTAAAAATATCATTTAACAAAAAAAAAGATATTTTATAACAAGAGAAACAACAATTTCCTGACAAAACTTCATAAGGTCTTCTTTTGCTGCCTCTGCTCCATCCATATCAACTCGTCCTTGTCGAAAGGCAGCTTTCAGGCTTTTAACTTTCATATTGAATATTTATTCCGTTGAATCATCCGTCCAGCCATTTGGATGAATCTGAAAGGACCCGAGCGTTCGCTATTAGAACCAGCCGGATGCTGCCAAGCTGCATCTTTTCCCCTGTTGCTTTTATCCCTGAAGGCTTTGCTTGTCACTTCAACTAAAGCTGCATTCAGTTTGGTCCAATTATTCTAAGATGTTTGATGGTGGCTTGGAAATTAAATTAGCTGGTGAAATTCTGGTCCACTGCCAACCGTCTGGTTCCACTCTCTCACTGCAGAGAGAAATAGGAGAAAAGAAGACTTTACTCATTATATACCCGAAAAGTCAGAGATGTTAGGGAATCTCCACGTCCGCCCGCCGATCCTTCGTGGAACACGATAACTCAAAAACACTTTCATGGATCATTTTGAAATTTATTGCCCCCATAGTCCGTAGAAAGAGGAAGACCTGGAGTGATTTTGGGAAAGGTCTGTTCTATATTCCCACCACTATGGGGAGATTTATCGCCAAAGTCGAAATCGACTCCTGGTGATTTATTTTGTTTTTATCGTATTTTACTCTAACATGTCATATTTTATTCACTAGGGGGAGCTTTTTTACGCTACGCAGTTATTCGGACATAACTTCCGGATATTTAGTCTTCTTCAGTCCAAATTTACTTCATGTGAAATGGAGAGAGATCTTTCTTGTATTTGAATATTAATATATTGTATTAATATTGTATTGCATTTGTATATTTCGTGATAACTTCTTAACCGTTGGCCTGATAAGTCCGAATTTACCTCGTATGAACCAATTCAAGTAGCTCTAACATATATTTGATATATTTTACTGTACTTGCACATTTAACACATTTTCTTTTCTTTCTTTTTTTTACCATATCTTCAATTAAGTCTAATTGTGTCTAAATTAACTTGTATGAATTGACTTGATGGTTACTTTTCTTGATGAGCAGGTGGCACCTTCATGGTCTACAACCATCACTCTTATGTGTTTGTGTGAATGGGTGAATGCTGGCTCACAATGTAAAGCGCTTTGAAGGGTCCAGTAGACTAGAAAAGTACAGTCCATTTACCATTTATATGAATTGACACCAGGAAATCTGTCTTGTTTTATTTGCCGAGCTCAGAAAAACTAGTTAACTGTATGTATCTTCATTATTGCATCAATCTGGGATCTGATCCTAGAACAGACTGCTGACTTCATAGAAACAGTTAGGTTGAGTCAATATGGACTGTTTGAGATTATTAATGAGTCACATTTAATTTGAGGAGTTCAATTGTACAACACAGGGAATTGGGGGCTTTTCGGGGGGGTATACCCCTTTGCTGTCGTCTTAGTTTTGTCCACGTTGAAAGCCAAGAGAGGAATCTGCAGCCTTTGTTGTTGAAGTCTTTGAGGATGAGTGATGTGGGATTATCACTGAAGCACTCTTCACGGTCTTTTTCTGAATGCTTGTTTGTTCCTCCATTCGAAGAAAGCTGATGAATACAAGAAGCTGCATCTCTTATCGATTCCTCACCGTTAATGTAATTCACAAGCCTCTTCTATATATATATTGGATCCTCTCCTGGCAGAGAAGTAAACATGCTGTGGTTGTTTCAACCAAGGTTGTTTCGGCTCACTTAGAAATAAATGATTATAGTCACAACACTGATTTATTTAGGACTTTTAATAACAACTTTTTATAACAAACATGAAAAAGACAGGAAACTAAGAAGGTAACATGATGAGAGAAAACACAAAACAATAAAGCCAAACATATGTAAGACGAATAAGAGTAAGAGTTAAAGAGAATTAAAAAAAAAGGGGCCCAATGACACGAGATGTGAAGTGGATGATTTAAAACAAGATGGTTGTGATGTGAGAACAAAATAGAAATTGAATACAAAAAGAGGATGAAGAAAGTGAAGCAAAATATTAAGTCTGTGAAAATGTGTTTTAAGGCGGGATGAAAAGGAGAAGACCCATTTCTCTGTGGGTCATTCAAACTGAGGTTTGAGATTCTGCTTTTACATAGACAGAAAGGATCTGAGGTGACGAGCTGACGCACAAAGAGTTATCAATTCTTTTATTCAGCTTGGATCGAGACCCAGACATTCTTTGAGAACTTCTTTAAAGGAGATCAGAAAAACCGATATAATGAATGCAGGATAGTCATCAGTTAAAGATCTCCCTGCTGCAGATTGAACCAATCGGATATGAGGAAGCTACTTCTGCAGTAGGCTTATGCTGTCGTCCCCAGCAGCAAGGGTATATCCCCCCAAATACCCCAATCTCCTGCGTTCTACGAGCAACCCCCCATGATTGAACTCTTCAGATTGAATGTGAATCATTAATAATCTCCAACAGTCCATTTTGACTCGGCCGAACTATTTCTATGAAGTCAGCAGTCTGTACGTTTTTCTCTGCTCGACCACTCAACAGCTTTCACACAAACATTCATACAGTGGTGATGGAGGCCGCCATGCAAGGCGCCACCTGCTCTTCAGGAGCGGTAACCATTCACCTCATCATTCACACACGAATAGAACAACTATTGGAAGCCACTTGGGGTTCAGCATCTTGCCCGAGGACACTTCGACATGTGGACTGAAGGAGCTGGGGATCGAACCACAGATCTTCAGATAAGTGGACGACCGACTGAGTCACCGTCGCCCGCATATGAGCTAAATTTAGACCAAATTGGACATATGGTTGGGAAGTAATGGTCACGAAACTATGTTTTTGGCAAAAAAAAAAGCCCCCTTAGTGAGTGAGATCTGACCAATTACAGTCAAATATCACAGATTTCCTTGAGGCGGTCCATACAAGGTCAATTTTGACTTAATCGGACCAATAAGGAAGTTATCTTTGAAAAAGTGTTTGTTTGTTTTTTGGAGGGAAAAACAGCTCCCCCTAGTGAGTAAAAAATGAACTATTAAACTAAAATATGATATGAACAAGATCAAATCAATTCATATACACCCAACCTGGACTGAATCAGACAAACAAGGAAGGAACTATGTCCTAAAAACTGTAATCTTGGAGCATATCCCCCCCCCTAGGGGTGGGAATATGAGACTGACCTTTTACAAAAATCAATCCAGTAGTGGCGACATAGATAACATGACTGGAAAACGTTTTATATGTGGAACAGAGGACATATATTAATAAAACATAGTTTTTGTAGTTTGCTTGATGCTAGCGGAGGATTTTTTTTTGCCGACTGTCAAAAATAACTGCTGGTCTTCCAGGGAGCCGTTCTAAGGGGAAGGCGTAGCTTTGTGTGTTGTTTCAAGAAGTTTGTAAGATGTGGAAATAATCTCTACATTATGTTATTACTGGTGTTTTGGTAACAGACATTCTTGGAATTGGAAACACTTTAGATAAATATATAAAGTGGGAACACGGCTGTGTGTTGTCACAACAGCCAAAGTCCATTTTGTTACTTCATTCCTTCTTTCTCGAGCGTCAGCTGCCTCCGCAGTGGATAGAGGTGTAGGTGTTTACGTGACGGTCTGTTAGCCAACCGTGACTGTCATCACTAAAACAGCGCGTTGCCCTTGTCAGCCCCGGGGATCATCACCAACCGTATCGCTGACTGGCAAACTAATATTTCCAGTCTCAACACAGAGACACGCCCACAGCAGCAACACGCTGGATAACAGCTTTTTCAGAGTAGAGGTGAGAACCAAGAATTTGGGCTCGGCAAATGGTACGCTGCAGAAATCATTTCTAATTTCATCCTATTTTTCAGGCAGTGGTTTTCAGTATCTTCAGGGTAGATGAGGATGCTGGGGGAGGAGAATGGAGACAGAGTCAGAGGTTGTAATGGTTTAGGAAATATCACCTTCACGTTTAAACAGACACACCCTTTATATGACCCCTGCTTTGACCACATAGCTCTATGTCGACACCCAGTGGTGTGAAATGCTGCTGAATATTACTGCTCTTCAATTAAAGGGATATTCCATCATTTTACTAATGCCAGAGATGAAAATAGTCCAGACTCTCTTCACCTGCTGTCTTTACGATCTCAGCGATCCATTCAGATTTTTTCCTTTGGTTGGACTTTGTCCATTACATTACATTCAAAATGTGTCCCGTAACAGACTCCAGTATGAACAGACCCACATCCGCATAAGAACAATGACGAAGACGTCACATGCAGCTCGTTGTCTTTACAGAAGCACAATGGAAATCACTAAAGGTGCTTTGAAGGCTTCCATTTATAGTGAGAGTGCTTATAGGGATTTTTTTTTTTTGTGTGGAAAGCGACCACCGCAAGCGCAGCATTGTGACGAATGTCGACGGAGGTTGACATCGAAGTGGGTCCACATATGTATCGGTCCATGGTATTCTTTCATCTCACATTCGTTTTTTTTTGTCATTCCAATTTGTCATTTAAATGAATGAATGAATGAAGACCCATCGGGTCTACGTTGGGAGGCAGCGCTGAAATTCAGTTGTTTTGCTGAAATTCATCAGCAGCTTTGAAAACAAATGTATCTGATACTTAACACTGGTGCACAAGGCAGTCAGCCATAACATTAAAACCAGTAACTGGATCACCAGTCTGCTGAAGAAGCAGGTATTTGTGTATTTTGTCCCATAACAGTGTTTTAGTTGTTGTTGTAGTCTGAAATATCTGACCTATTATATTTATATATGATATATAATATATTGCATAGATTTCTGCAGACTTTCAAAAACTACAAGATGCACCTACTGCATGATCTATCCTGGTACTGGTGAGATACCAGTAAATGCATGGGCCAAAGTAGAATTTTGGCTTCATACAGGAGAGTAGCCTTATGAATGTTGGATTAAAAATTATCACAAATTTCCCTGGGAGGATGAATAGAGTTATTTCTATTCTATTGTATTATTTAGAAAAAGAAACTGATGTTTTAATCCTTCTTGAGTAGTATATGTCACATTAATCAACTGAATTTCAAAGTTAAGAAAATGTACTGTAAGTGCCTTCTTCCATTTATTTTTTTAGTATTGGACAGTTGTACAATGCTAATCCTGAGAGATAATACAAACATTTAAAAATGGATGTAGCTTTGGTTTGTAGCAGAGGTTTCACCCGAAGTCCAAACTTTAACTTCCGAATACTTTCCCTGCTCACGGGTCGGCAGTGGTGGCCCAGTCACTCCTCCTTTCCTCCAGGCTTCCAGCTGACCTCCTGTCCCTGTTGGCAAATATGAAATTGGTTCCATTCCCATGACAAACAAGAAGGTGCACTTATTACAAAATGTCACTATGACATTTATAACCTCAGAGCTGACTTTGATCGCCATTCTGTTGCTGTTCTGGCTCGGCAGCACCGGAGGGCGCTACTCTGGGTCAATGCTGGTTCTGAGGGAATTCTAGGACTGTGGTGACAGCTCTTTTTGTCCAGGGGCAACATTTGGAGAGCACACTGCCATTCACAAAATACAATAAGAAAGCCCAGTGCAAAATCCACAACAAAACGGAAGTGTTTCCAGAGGACACTTAATAGTGATGCACACTGTCGGACGCTCTTGTTCTTGCCGTGGCTTATGTCTTAGATTACTGGAGTCGGCTGTACGTCAGTGGTGTTGGTAAGATGAATCATGAGATCATAACGTTAGAATAACGTTATGAATAACGCATTTGTATGAATAACGCACCTGTATTTTAGCTCGGATGTGTGCATCACTTTTAAGTGTCCTCTGGAAACACTTCCGTTTGGCACGTGTGCGCATGTGTTAACAAATTAATGGAGATGATTTCTTAATTTGTTTACCATAGCTACATACCTCTCACCAGCTTAGAAGTCTTCTTCACCGTAGATAAAGATAAACGCAAAGCTCGCTTTCTGTAAAACCAGTTAGGCCAAAATAAGCTGCGGAAGAACGACCCCGAAAACGTTCGGGAGAACGAACTTAATCATCCCGGGGAACATACCAAGTTTTAAGAAGCTAACGTTTGTGGAGCTGTTAAAACTAGCGAGAGCAACAGTTCCACAATGTTGTGCTGCATGAATGTTCTCTATAATACCCATAATAGTCAAGATTAAACATTTTATTGGAGGGTAAAAAATAAATAATGGGCTTGAAACTCTTTTTATCATTTTTGACGTCTGTCTGCTAGTCGGGAGGTGCAAATGTTGCTTTTGAAGGAAGTGACAAGCCACAGTCTTGTTTCCCAAACTTTACTTCTTGAAGACCGGATGAGACTGGAGATATTTCTGGGAGGCTCGGTCATTCGGTCATGACCCGGCAGTGACCCGACATGGAGTTGAAATTGAGTCTCCCTGACACCTCGCTACGTCGACCGTACTTAAAATAAACTCGGATTCCTGTTTCTCTCTCTGACAGAGACTTTCAGAAGAATGTCTTCAGTTGCATAGATGTGGTTTTCCCTTCGGTTGTTTTAGCGACGGATGGAAGGAGCGCCTGTGGATGTGCCGGCGCAGAGTAAACGCTTTAATTTGGGATGGGAGGGATACTTTGTGATTACCATTCAACAATTTTCTACTGAGGTGTCAAAATTCTAACTGATAGATCGAGAGGCGGCGTTTGGCCTGCCTCAGCTGCATGCTGGGTAAAAGGAAAGCTCACAAAACTCCTCACACTGTTTAATTTATTCTACCAACAAGTAAAAGCAGCCAAACGAATTTATGATTCCTGACTGCCTTTATTCCGGAATTTTCCACATCCTCTTCACAGTCCCTGTCCCCGATAAGAAGACAAACTCTCTGTTATACAGAATAACGTCTTTATTCGGTATAACAGCAGAGCACAGCTCTTGAAAGGAATTTGTAAGACAAATCATCCTCAACGCTATTTATTCCTTGCCTTCATTTACATTTTAATCTTGTTTTTATAATTGACTGTTTTTGCATGAACAACATCTGCCAGATGCTTCTTAAAACTTTTGAGTCGATACGTCGCCGGTTGTTTTGGCGACTGTCTGGCGGGTGGAGGAGTGGTTAAAAGGAAGTGGAAGAGAGACAAGGTGGAGGTAGAGGGAGGAAATGTTGAGGCAACACAGCTACAATGATGAGTTCACATCGAACACGTCCTGCAATTTTTAATCTACTTCCTTTATTCATTTGTCTCTTCTTGATTGTCACAACCTCAGCGTCGTCTTCGCCTCCACAGATCCTTCATGTTGATGAGATAACTCAAAAACTATTTCATGAATCTTCTTATCTCACCATTAAGGATCGCCACAGCATTTTGATTCGGCAAAGATTTTAGGTCGGATGCTGATGGAGAAAAATTATTCTCCTTCTGATTATTGATATTATTTTAATTTTTTATTTATTTGAACAAAAAAAAAACATTTGATGCGTTGTACCCGAGTTGGCCTAAGGCTAATTTTCATTAGCAGTCTGAAACATCCATTATTGGCGGGGGGAAATAGTAGGAGTACGTTAAGTTGTACTTAAATATTTGAATAGAGAAGATCCCGGCACGCTCAGGTGCGAGTCTCATACCAAGATATTGACACTCAGATCCAGCAGAACCAATATCTGCTTACAATTTCATGGCTGCCACCAGGTCAGGCTCTATTTTGTCCATCAGAAAGAACGGCACGCACATCATTCGTCATTCGGGGCAAACGGATTGCTTTCATTTTCCTATCAGACGCCCCTCCTGACACCACCCTCCCCATTTATCCGGGCTCAGGACCGGCACTAGAACCACACTGGCTTGTGAACCCTTTGTGGCTGACTATCCCATTTGATACCCATTTAGACCTTAGTGCGAGGAAGAACTGGATTGATTTGGGGAAAGGTCTGTTGCACATATCCAACAATAGGGGGAGCTTTATTTGCAATGTAAAAACTTGCTGGTGTTTCGCATTGTTCCACTTTACATTTGATGCACCTTAATCGCCGTCCTGGCGTATGTTAACCTTACCACAATGCTAACGTTAGCTGTAACATAAAACGCCCGCCATCGCATGATTCATCCTGAAAAGCCAGATCTGCGGCGTGGTCTTTGAGACTTGCCCGTGGTTGACCTCCATTACTCTATCCAATGGTTAATCGAAAGAGGAAGGGGCGGGCTCTGAGCCACATTTGTTATGTGCGCCTAAGCCTCGTCATTGGTGTCTTCATTGTTTTCGAGCAGCAGTTTTTAATTGGATCAACATTCTAACCCGGCTTCATTCATTTTTGTTCCTCACTTACATGCACATTCCATATTTGACTAATGTGTGGGTGAGAAATTAAGATTAATCGACATCACTTTGTGTCTCCGTAGAGCCGACAGGAGCTACTCCAGCATCAGAACCTTATGGTGAGTCCCTTTTCCTCTTGACTGCTTCCCAACATGCTCTTCTGTGGAGGAACCCACAGGAGTCATTTCCTATTCCAAGTGACCAACTGGAATCTTTGCTCAGATGTTTAAATGCAGTCAGAAATAAACTAGAAAGTCATCAAACTCCTCATATCTGTAGCGATTTTCAAGAAGCGCATTTAAGTATTAACGTACGTGAACATTGATGTTGATATTGATCTGTTTCACCTGTGAACGCTGTCAGAGGGAGTTATTCTTGTGAGCTACAAACCTTAACAGGAGGTTGATGCAGCAGGTGGAGTGCAGATTCCATTTCTCCCTAACAACTGCAGTGATGTTCAAAGGTCTTAACGGCCTTAACTGCATGTGAGGTTAAGTCCGTTGAGACCTCTGTTTTAGAGCAGAAACACGTAAGCCAACTTCGTCTTTTTCCGTATCTCAACTTCGGCTTTTTCCTGTCTTTTAATGACATTTTCATTCTGTTCATAACTATTTTGGGGGTTTGGATATCTGTTGAAAATGGAATTTGTGGAACTTGTGCTGTCACCGACTTGGCAGGTAGCTGAGCGGCGTGGATGAAAGGAGAGGTGTGGCAGGTAATAAATACGTGAGCGAAAGCAAGTGGAGGGGGACAAGAACCGAACCCTCAGTGATCACAGACGGATTAATGGTACCACTTTGTCCGGAATTAGTTTCTGTTCTGGAGCAGTAAGGAAACCATGCAGTGATTAGTCTGGTTGATTGTTAATTAATTTTAAATCAAGAGCCATGTTTATAGACTTGGCTCTTTTACAATAGTTGAGTATGAGGACAATAAAGACCCAGTGAGGAGATGCTGAACTCCCCCCCCCCCGCTGCAGAGCTTTGAAAAATATGAGATGGAAATTGAGCATTTGAACTTCTCTGGTAGCAGAGGAAGTAAATTATAGTTTCCTCTTGTATTCTTGCTGAAAGATGGGGCAGCATCTGTAAATAGTGAACAACACAATATCCCACCAATAAATTAGAGACTTCTGAATAACTGCTCACCTCTGGGACTTGTACTTTTTCTTCTTCTTCTTTCAGCTGTTCCTTTTAGCTGTCGCCACAGCGGCTCATCTGTTTCCATATTCTCCTGTCCTGTAAATGTTCTTCTGCTGCATGTCCTCTCTCACCACATCCAGAACCCTCTTTTGACTTCCCCTTTGTCTCGTGCCTGGCAGCTCCATCTCCAGCATCGTTGTACCAATAGATCAACTCTCCCTCCGCTTCACGTGTCCAAACCATCTCAATCTGGTCTCTCTCTTTGTCTCCAAGACGTCCAACCTGACTGTCTCTCCTTTCTAATCCTGTCAATCCTCCTTACTACCAGAGAACATCTGAACATGTCCTCTGGGACCGAAAATCTTACATATTTACCCACAACCCATAAGAATAACTGGCACATGCTGAAAAGTTGAATCAAACCATATATGCATCAGAAAAAATACAATCCCAACAATGAAACCTGTGTTTTCCTAAGAGGTCGGTTCATCTACTAAAATAAACCTCTGGGTTCTTTCGGGAACGTTTGTGGACCATCCGTCTGGTAAACTGCTGTCCAGCTTAGATATATCTTAAAGGAAGTGTTTGATATTTGAGATTGTCCGAGAATTATGGTCATTCTGTAGGTGTATCCTTCCATGGAAAGAAAAAAAGTGTACAGTACAGAAGAGTGAGTCCACCTCTGAAGGACTCAAAAAGAATGCATTAAACTTTTGGAGAGACTTCTTCAAAGTCTGGACCAGAACCCCGTTGATATCCTGTGATGGTCCTGAGAAGATCAGTTCATGCTCACAAACCCTCCAGTGTGGCTTCACTTCAGCAAAAGAAGAGTGGGCCAGAATCTCGCCACAGTGACGTCAGAGACTGATTGAGCGTTTGGTTGCAGTTGTTGCTGCTATTGCTGAGCGACCAACCATTAAGGTTAGGGGGCAAATACTTATTTATGCCAGTGATTGAGGAGATTTTTCTCCTCTTGTTTAATAATCGCATCCACACACGCATGGATTTAAAAGTACATCCAGCCACAAAGGAACGCTCACTCTCTCTGACGACTGCTGTCAGGACTCTACTAAGCAAGCAGGGGGCGATATACCTACAACCGTAAATCTATGTTGACCAATCAGAAGCCAGAAAAAGTCAAAACAACAATAGCGGTTCAAAGGGAAGGAAAGAATTTCTAATAGCGACTGATAGCGAAGAGGAGTCTTTTTTTCAATGTGATCTTAATAATCAAGTCAGCAAAACAAACAAACAAACAAAAAAAATAGGTGCTGTCGTCACCAAGGGGCGATAGATGTGATGTTTCACGCCGACAGCCCTGGATCCAGTATATCCGGTTATCCCGTCCGAACGGCCGAGTTTAACTGATACTTTAACCACATTCTCTTGAGTGTTTGTGAGGAGTGTGTGCACAATACTGTTACGGTAAAGTAACATTTTTGTGTGTGTCTTTATTATGAAACTTTAATGGGGCTCTAGTAATAATAAATCTGGACAATTTACGATTTGTTTTTTTCTCCTGTTGCACATTTTAACAGGAGTCCAGCTGTAGCGACAGCGCGGACCACCCACAACACAGCCTCTAATCGTAATCACTGAGTCATTTCGCCTATTGTGTATCCCCTCCGTCTGCGGCTATTTAATAATCCTTTTGTTTCACCCTGAGGACGAGTCCTTGAGTGTGTTTTTCTGCATATCCAGCCGTGGGTCTCAGCCTCATCCATGCATTTAATAACTTCAGACAGGTTTATAGTTTATTGAGGACGTTCTCGGCTCTGTTCATAAAGTCTTTGTGAGGGAGCCGCCGTCTCTGATTTCTCTCTCCAGCTGCTATTGTGTTTGGAACACTGCAAATTCTACCGCCGTTCTGGAGGGAAAAGAAATATTCTTGAATTATAATCAAGATGACTTTATTAGCAAGAAAGAAAGTCTACCAGTGGGGTAAGAAAATTTTACTTGCTTTGCTGGGATTCTTTTTATGCCACCGATACTTTTTATGCCATGTTTTTTCGTAATGGGCCTTAAAATTCGACAAAAATGCTCAAAAAGCAGTCGGCATCCATTTTGAATCTCATGGCGAGCATCCAAGGACATCCAAGACTCTTGCTCAAGGACTGTAGGACATGATTTATTCAAATATTTATCTACTTAAAATAAGTATTTTTGCCTCTTTGATGATATTTAAAAATTCTATACCTTCATCCAAATTAAATGTGAAGGTATATTAGAAAAAAAGGTGTCTTTTGCAAAAGAAAGTTCCCCCTTGTGAATAAAAAATGAATCAATAAAAAATCAATCCAGTTCTTCCTCACACTAAAGTCTGTGTGAATGTAAGATTTGAAACCGATCCATTACATATTTTTTGAGTTATGGTGGAAACACGAAGGATCTGCGGCGTACGCGGCGATGATGATTCCATAAAACCCCGGACATTTCCAGGATATAATAATTAGTTGAGAGAAGACAATATTTCTTGAAATAAAATTTCCTTATTCTTATAATAAGGAAAACATTTCTGTTCCTCTACTGGGGTATTATGGAAATAATTGTTATTGTAATAATTGTCCATCATTGTTACTGGTTCAAACTAGCTCAATATTAGCCGGAGTGTACAACTAATTAATGGTAAGATATATTTGTAGAACAATAAGTTGTTTGTTCTAGTGTGACAAATACCTGACTAGAAGATTCATTTCCTTGAAGTAAGTCTTTTTTGACTTTTTCCCAAAAAGCGAATGATATTATGGAATTGTCATCGCCTCTGCTGCTGAGTTTGTGTCCAACGCACGAGATAACTCAAAAGGTATTTCATGGATCAGTTTCAAATTGTATTCCCACATAGACCCAAGTGTGAGGAAGAAGTGGATTTAGTTTGTGAAAGGTATAATGTATATTTTCGACACTAGAACCATAAGTATTTGGCCATAATTTCTCAACCATTGGTTGGATTGAGCCCAATTTTGTGCATATAAATCGGATAAAGGAGCTCTTACTTGTATATATCATATTTTACTCTAATAGTTCATATTTTACGCACTAGGGGAGCTATTCTTATGAAAAACACTGTTTTCCAGGCAGAACTCAAAAACTATTTCATGGGTCATTTTCCGAATTTTCACCCAAACGGACTTTAGTGCAAAGAAATACTGGATTGATGTTTGGGACGGATCAGTTGTATATTTCTGGCACAAGGGGGAGACTTTATATGCAAAATTTTTCATGCCACAATCCCCGATTTATTCCAAAGTTAACGCATATGAATCCACTTGAGGAGAAATTTTTTGTATGTATCATATTTTACTCAGTAGGGAGAATCAGTCCAATTCAGTCCAAATTTGGTTCATATGAATCGACCAGGAGAGATCTATCTCATATTCTACTCTTAATAGTTCATATGGTAATTTCTTTGTAGATCTTTTTTTTTTTTTTTTAGAAAATAATGCCCTTGACATCATTTCAGATTTAATTTGAGGAGAACAATCAGGGGGATTTATTGTAAAGTCCAGTTATATCCAGTCTTTTATTGCAGAGAACAGCGCCCTCTCTGTTTTTCAAACCATATGTGCCTTTAAAAACAGATTTTCCAAGATCTCCTGCCTTAAATCCTTCCCAACGTTGTCCTCTACCGGCCAAGTGTAGCTCTTTGCGCACTTTGTGGGGGAAACAAACACACTCTCACTTTCGCCATGCAGGACAGTCACGGAAAACCGTCAGCATGAGTCGTGCAGACGTGATTCATGCAGCTCTGAATCCTCCGCACGCAGTGGCGGCTCTTTTATGAAAGGTGAAAGCACGCTTACTGTCGTGTGTTAAACTGCTCACAGCACAGTGTTCCCAATTAAACGCTCATTACGTTGATTGCTTTCGATAATGGTGGTGCTTATCAGCCTTTGCTGCAGTGAGATGGCCGGAATAAATGCCACGGCACTTTCTGCAAGAAATCTCACTTTGGATGTAGAAATTCTGATCAGAGAGACATTTTACAATCCAAATAACTCTTCAGTCATCTGGCAAATGGAGCAGAACAAACCTTTAATTGAATTCTTTATAACATAAGTAACCCCTGTGTGGATGGGCTCCTCTCTATGTGTTAGACACATTTGTAGAAACATGATAGAGGCGCGGCTGTTGCCTCGCTGGCCGGACATCTGAACAGCTGCAGGGGCCTTGAGGAAGAGCCAGCCTTTGACTGACACGAGGAAATGGTTGGTAATGAAGTGGTCTTCAGTATCGAGCGATGAGAGAGCGAGGCTGAGAGGACTCTAATTGGGCATCTGTGCCTCTCTAGATTGCCGTTAATGGCCGCCGTCCCTGCTAATATGTAGCCAGTGTCTCGAGGAGAAGGCGAACAGGAAAGGAGAACAGCCCACTGGAGTTTAATGGGCAGACCAAGAAATGTATTCATCACTAACAATAGGCTCTGCCTGGACTCAAGAGAACTTCCGTCTCAACCTCCCTCCTCCTGTTATTATCATATCCCGGGTAAATCGGGGGATATTATGGAGCCGTCATCGCTGACACCGCGTCTGCCGCAGATTCTTTGTGTTACCACGATAGCTACAAGACGATTTCATGAGTCATTTTTCCAATTTTATACCCCCATAGAACTTAGTGAGAGGAAGAATGCAATATATTTTGGGAAAGGTTGTGGTTGTATAGTTCTTACAATGCGGGGAGCTTTATCTCCAAAAAGTTTTCAGGCCATCATTTCAAGACCTTAAGTCCGATTTAGTTCAAATTGAGTTCATATGAAATGACTCATGAATATATATTTTGTAGATACCGTGTTTTATTTTAATAGTTCATATTTAATTCACTAGGGGGAGCTTTTTACAGATTTTGTCCAAATTTGGTGCATATGAATCAACTCATGGAGATCTATAGAGTAAATATCATACTATACAACTCTGGTAGTTCATATTCTACTCACTAGGGGGAGCTTCTTTTTTCCTTTTTTTTTAACCAAAAACAGCATTTTCCAGACAGAAGTTTCATGGAAGATTTTCAAATTTTATACCAACGTCAACCTTATCGCAAAGATGACCTGGAGTGGTATATGGGGTTTATTGGTTCTTTATTTCTGACACTAGGGGGAGCTTTATCTCAAAAGGTTTTCAGGTCATAATTTCTCAACCGTTGGCCCGGTTTTGTCTGAATTTAGTGCATAGGAATCGACTTGAGGTGTCTTACTCTAATAGATCACATTTTACTCACACGGGGGAACTTTATTTTTTACAAAAAAACACTTGGTGCCTATGATTCGACTTAAGGAGATCTTTCATGTATATATCATATTTTAATCATTTTGGGGAGCTTAATTTTACTTAAAACAATCTTACTTTTAATCTGAGGAGTTCAATCAGGGAGATTGCTCGTACAACGCAGAGGATCGGGGACTTTTCAAGGATAAACCCCTTGCTGTCGGGGACGACAGGATAGGCCTAGTTGTCCTTCTCACATCACAAAGTGTCCACTCCATGAATTATACACCTTCATCACGGCTCACTCAGGGGGCGGAATCACATTTGCATGTAAGGACGGGGAAAAAAACCCATCAGCTCTGACGACATTCTCATTTTCTGGAATTAAGATGTCTGGAGACGCAGCATGACACAGCCTGACTCCCGCAGGGATCACAGAACACAAACCTCACTCTTTCTGATTTCCACTGATTGTGCGGCAGAGCTACATCTGGCTGCCATGGAAAATCATGTTTATAAAACAGACAGGAAGTGCAGAAGGGACTATTTGGGTCAATATCACTAAAACGTACTTTTCATGTTCCTCATTAGAAGCATCCAATCATCATGAATATTTTACAAAACGATTAAATTCCATTGTTTTATTCTCAATGGCCAAACATTTAGACGCATACTACTATGATAAAAAGTTTCTGACGTGTCAAAGCTTCCTTTTGGACCGCTGTTTATGATTGGCTGTGGGATTTTGGCGTCACACACCCTAATATCAATGACTGTAATAAGAGGTTAAATGACACAAAGTTAAAATATCTTTCATATATGGTTTCTATTGTCCTCAACAAGTTCTTCGACATACTTTTGGAAAAAATGATTCCAAAGTCAAATCCAGACAAAGTAGACACAACACAATAAAAAAATCAGTTTGATTGAAAAGTGGGACTACATGAAAGTATAAACACTTAACACACTCTAAGTTATTCGATAGAGAAAGTGATTTTGATTCTGATCATTTATATATTCCCGAAAAGTCGGGGGGGAGATTATTAAATCATCATCCTGTCACGCCTATCATTTAATCTGAGACGTCTTTCACGTTTCCTCATTTTCCTCGTATTTCCTTTGTAGTTAGCTGTTGTAGAGCTCAGCATGTCCGACCCGTGGCAATGAAATGTAAGTTCAACAGCTGTTTGGATTTGTGGAAAAATCACCTTCAACAATGAGTCATTTATCGAACTGAAGGTCCTCCATATGTTCATTAAATGACATCTTTAGACAAAAATGCCCTGCCTGTCACCAGCAAAAACAAGGGCTACACTGTCACACAAAAAGTCCACTACCGTTGTCTACACTATCATTTTTCCTGTTTTATGAAAATAGATAAATTATTTTCACAATTTAATAAAAATTGTTCTGAGATTTCTCTATCAACAAATAATGGCAAAAGCATTATTGCACGAAGGTTTGAGCAGATATGATGGAGGTCAGATTTTATTGATAAATGAAAGCGCATCT
The DNA here is from genome assembly GCA_009660295.1 of Lophius piscatorius. Lineage (NCBI taxonomy): Eukaryota > Metazoa > Chordata > Actinopteri > Lophiiformes > Lophiidae > Lophius > Lophius piscatorius. The sequence goes on from VRLP01000490.1 coordinate 134,337, forward strand.
ATCGCATTGTTCATAAGAAAACAAATATTTTGCAGTAATTTCATCATTATCAAAAGAGTGAGAAAGGAACCAAATATCTCTCTGAAAATGTAGTAGAAACATAATTACACTACTTTAAATTTGTCCGTGACACGGTGGACATAGTTTTCCATTTCTATTTCACACAATGAGGGGGAATTTAAATGGAATATTTCAGCATTTATTTGTTTGCTTATTTGTGTGTGTGTGTGTGTGTGTGTGTATGAGTGAGTGCGTGTGTGTGTGTATGAGTGAGTGCGTGCAATATCTATTAAATATTTATTCATTTTATTTTGTTAAGAGGTGGCTCAAAATAAATTTTCAAAATCCAGATATATTGTTTAACTTGAGTTTACTTATATTATTACTTATATTTTAAAGTTGAATGCTGTTATTGTTTTTGGGTTCATTTTATACTAGATTTATAACAGTCACCAATTCACCTTTATCGTATGTTTTTGGACTGTGGGAGGAGAGGCTGGAGAGAACCGATTCAAACACAGTGGAAAACTTGCAAACTCCATACAGAAAGGCCTCTGGTCGGGATTCGAACCCAGAGCCTTCTCTCTGTGAGATAACAGTACCGACCATCATGTTGCCAAGCTTCAAACAAGAAAATAGCTCCAGACCTTCTGTGGAACAGAAACCTGTTTTTACTTTTACTTTTAAAATGTTCTAAACAGAGGTAGTACGATTTTAAACGATATGTGGGGTTCAATCATGTCAATGAAATAATCCTTATTAAGAGAGATGTCGAAAAGATGAACGATTAATTACAACAGCAGATGTGTGACATTGAGTCTGTTAGAAAGTCTTTTGCGCTCAGACTCTTCGGGGAGATTGTAATTGAAGGTTCCCAGCATGGAATATCCCCCCTCTGGAGTCTGGATACTGGTGGTGGTGGCTGATGACTCTGCTTAGGATTATGAATGGTGAAACTGATGGAGCTTCGAGGACCAGGTGGAGATGGGGAGGTAGAAGGAGAGATGGAGAAGGTCATATTTAAAGGCAGCAGCTGATGAGGATGATGAGGCGAAGCATGCAGGTGTGACAGTGACAGGATAGATGAGGCTACATGAAAGGATGCAGCTGATATCAATTAATGCCTCGGGCCGTGAAGCAGGTAATAGAGACCAAGCATGTTTGAAAGGTGGGAATAACAGAGTGGAATGAGCAGTAACTGGGGCCGTACTCGGAGGATAGTCTTTCTGTCTGAACTTTCGCTAGATCTCCGTTTCTTTGGCTCAGAATCAGTTCTTTCAGTGTGGAAATATTAGAGGCTGTGTCTTTTCTAAAGGAGAATCTTTTTTTCTTCTTCATACTGGCTATTTCGACTACAGCAAAAACCTTGTATGAGAGAAGCCCCCGCTGTGAATCAGACAGGTGTGTCTGGTGTCATTGAGTTCAGACAGGAACGCATTATGACCCGGCGTGTTTGCAGGTTGTCCACAGGGCACAGTCGGAGCGGAGCCCGTCGTGTCGGAGGTTATTTCCACAGATGGGTTTCATCTGTGCACCTGTTCAGTTTCATATAAGCTAGAGGAGAGCTGGATAAGAGAGACGAGGGTTGGTTGTTGTTTTAGAGTACTGTCTACCTTCTGTCTGGAACTCATGGCATATATTTTAGGGCAAAATGGTTAGTTTTATGATACTGCGACAGAGATGTGATGATGATGTGCTCACCGTTTTTGGATATTTATATCCCTGAAAATTTGGAAATACGATCATATGGACTCGTCATTGCTGCATCCGCCCCGAATCCTTTGTGAAAACTGTTTCATGGAGCATTTTTCAAATGACATACCCTCACAGAACTTAGTTTGAGGAAGGACAGGATTGACTGTGGGAAAGGTCAGTTGAATATCTCTACCACTAGGTGGAGTGTTATCTCCAAAATCACAATTTTACGGCCCTAATTTCTCAACCATTGGTCCGATTTAGGAGATTTATGTGGTATATATATATTTTTTTTTACAAAACATTGTTTTTCGTATATAACATCCTCCAATTTAGTCCAAATTTGGTGCATATGAATCAACTTCAGGAGATATAACTTGTCTTCAGGAAATCTAACTTCGATTTTTCACTCACTATGAGGACTTTAGTTGCAAAAAACTGTTTCTCGTCCGTTACGTCCTAACCACAACTCCAATTGTGTCTAAATTTAAATTATATGAATAGCCACAAGGAAATTTGTCTTCTTTTATTACGGACCTTAGGAATAAAATAGAAAATAATAATAATAGTTAACTGTATTTATCTTCATTATTGAGTCACTAAGGGATGTGATCTTAGAGCAGACTGCTGACTTCATAGAAATAGTTAGGTTGAGTCAATATGGACTGTTTGAGATTATTAATGAGTCACCTTTAATTTGAGGATTTCAATCAGGGGAATTGATGTACAACGCAGGGGACAATAATTACAAGTGTTTATTGAGTTATGATCATTTTTTACTCATGTCATATTAAACCAAGTCACTTTTAAATTGAGGAGTTCAATCGGGGGGATTACTTGTACAAGGGAAGGGATTAGGGGCTAAGTGGGAATATACCCTTGTTTTCGGGCTATTACACAGCTATTACATCCTTGATTACTGTGAAATTACACTGAACACACATATATACCTCCTGTACAGTATATTCATCCTGCTTGCACTTCATTAGTGTCCTCATATGTAGCAGACTAATTTATTAAAAAGCTTGCTGTGCTGTGGAGGTTTAGCATTAGCAGGAGGTCGATTCCGTGTAATTAAGCGGAATGGCAGCTCAAGACACAATTCAATTAAGTGTCCTAACTACCTCACTGAGAGGGATGACAGGCAAAGGGGAAAAACGATGATGCGCCTCCAGCGTCACCCATAGGATACAGTATGTAATCAGTGCATTGGTGCTCTGCTGCCAAAAAAGGGCTGAGCCCCCACAAGAAAGTGTAAGAAAACAAATAGATGAATATGCTTTTATTTTAGTTTCTTTCTTTTTTTAGCTCGAAAATGTTGGAGAAACTCCGATGAGATTTCCAAATGTGACATTGTGGCTCATAAACATACACAAACACGCACACACACACACAAACTGTTGTAGATGTTGTTTTTTGTTTTCCCACAAAGCCATTAACGCAATTACGGCTGCAAATGAAACAACCGCTCTTTTTCTACAATTAGTCTTAATTAGCACCTCATGTTTTTTTCATTCTCTGCTTCCTTCTGCGCACGATGGCCTTCATACTGCTGGGGGGGGTTTATTTTCCTTTTTGTGCTGCTCAAATTTTAACTGCTGCGCCGACGGGACGCAGCCTCAGACAGCTCAGCACGTCTAATAATGATTCTGATCACCGATAAGAAGTTCCATCTCTAACCTACTTGGAGATCGAAGCAGATATTTGTTGCCCAATAAGGTGGCCCCCCATACCACCTTTAAAGCCTCAGGTCTATACGAATACTCAAGTATTTAAAAAAGAAAAGAAAGGAGTATTAAACTTAGAAAAATTATTGAAAAATGATACTTTAATTTGTGACACAAAAAAATTCATAAATAAACTAAAAAAAGCACTCAGAGAGCGCAGACCTCTGCCAAGGCAAAAAAGTTCCCTAGGTTCCGGAACAGCTCATGCAGACATCCCCACTGGTGTGTGAGTTATTGCCCTAAATCTACCGACTGCTCCAACAAACTTTTGGAGTATCTCTCAAATTTTCTGTAGCCGGTCGCCTCCTGCGCCTTCCACTTCAGCGTCTCTGTTCAGCCCACTGAGCCCCCAGCTCCACCCCCAAAAGAACAACAAAGGAAACTGAGGAACTATTTAAACCAAACCCCCAGCTACACCCCAGGCAGACATAGCCATGTTATGATGTCACTACCAAATGAAAAACAGAACAACTAACATACAAACAATAATTCAGAGTCATAAAACAGAACATATGTTGCGGCCATCCTTGTGGGTTGAATCAAATATAACCGGACTTCTGTTTAGGCTTAAAGACGTTTCACTTCTCATCCGAGAGGCTTCTTCAGTTCTGAAGACGGTGATTTGTTTTTATGTTTTCCTTGTATATTGTACGTTCAGGAAACATTTCATATTTGATTGGATTTTATCGGAGGTGTTTTTTTTTTTATTGTCGCTGCTGTTGATGTGTTCCCACCTGGGATAATAAAACCACTGAACTGATAAATTGACTTTGGTGCTCTGGAGACAGAATTGCTCACAAGTAAAGATCAACCACTCCCAGTCCGTTTTCCCACTAACAATCAGAGTTTGTGAAGAAGATACCAGGTTATTCTCTCTAAAGATTTTCCAGCAAATTAATAATTCTGTACCTCAAAATTCATCTTTACAGGCGCAGGTTTCTTCTTCTTTCTTTATTTGCTTTATGTCAGCTCTCCTTTTTCTGATGTGTTGATGTGTGAATGTAATCATATTCGTCCGAATATTAATGGTTGGCTTGTGCCATGCCAAATGCATGCTGGGATCAAGTCGAGATGATGTAGTTATTATTCTGTGTATCGACACATTTTATTCAGCTACTTTTGATTGTGAGTTTTAAGCCTTGCGAGTACAGAAAGTGCACAGGGCAGTGATTGAGTGCAGTCTGACAGGAAGTGGGAATTGTTCTATCCTGTGGCTTCACACTCTGTTTGGGTCCAGGTTCATCACTGCCGAAATCAATGGAGGGGGGGAGGGGGCGGCCAAACACTAAGCAATTATGGGACTCATCAGGGTTCTGGGAAGGATGACAACACTGGCCCTGCCCCCAAAAGTAACACATGTTAATGACATTTTCGGTGGAAACTCACCCCGCACCACTTTTCCTGCATTCGATTGGAGAGCAGGTTTCTTGTAAACAAACCAAAGTTATTTTTATTTTCGCTCACTCTCCCCATCATTAAACACCAGCCAAACTGACTTTAGAAAAAAAAAACTTCAGGACTTGATATATTCACATCCACGTTTGTCTTCTAGCGATTTTCTTTATAGCTGCCATTCTTTAACTTCTATGCATCTGCCAACAAATGCAGATCAGCATGAGAGCAAGGCATTATGGGTAGAGTGGCACGAGGCAAAATGTGATACCGTGCACTTGTGCATGTTCAATGCAAAGAAAATGAAACACTAGCGAAAACTCTCCATTGTGGAGTTAATTTTATTTTATTGAAATCAATTCATCCACATCATGTAGACACAGAGAACTCACTTTGGCTGCAGGTGGTCCAGCCCTCTGCCAACCTCCACTCCCAGTGTCATGTTTGTGACATCAGCGTGGACGTGTGTGGAGATAGCAGTTCGAGAGGTGTTTGGAAAAACATGATGTTTCTTAATAAATAAAGAGCTTTTCTTTAGAGGGCTGTTAGGGACATAATTGTGTATAAACATGTACTTTTTCACCACATACACGTGAAACCAGACTTCATATCCTATACTGGACACCACCCACATATACAGTTGAAAATTTGAAGGAAGAAATGTGTATGCGCATTACAGCAGTGTTTGAAAGCATTTCAGTAGTATAGGAAAGCATTTCAGTAGTATATGAAAGCATATCAGTAGTATATGAAAGCATTTTAGTGGTATATGAAAGCATATCAGTAGTACATGAAAGCATATCAGTAGTATATGAAAGCATTTCAGTATAGTGTATGAAAGTGAAATTTCAATAGAGCTTGGCAGATCATTATGGTGAATGAAAGCTATTCAATATTGTATGAAAGCATTTCAGTATAGTGTCTGAGAACATTTCAGGTACGAAGTATTGCAGTATAGTGTCTGGGAACATTTCAGGTACGAAGTATTGCAGTATAGTGTCTGGGAACATTTCAGGTACGAAGTATTGCAGTATAGTGTCTGAGAACATTTCAGGTACGAAGTATTGCAGTATAGTGTCTGAGAACATTTCAGGTACGAAGTATTGCAGTATAGTGTCTGAGAACATTTGGATTAGCTGCGAACCAGTTCCAATAATCCAAATGCTTTCCCATGTGGTAGAAGATAAACAAGCCTAAAAGATAAGCAGACTTGTCTTTTCTGAAATGACTATAAAACAGCAAAAACGTGTCGTGACTGTTGTGCATGGGCACATTGCGATGTGGGAGCTGAAATTACATATTCAGTACATGTGCAATCATAATACCTATGGCTGCTGATCAACAACTCAGTCACGAGCGAGTTTTTCTACTAATAGTCTCTGGTGTTCACTACTAATGCACCATCTACATACAATAATTCTCCGTGGACACACGTACGAGTAGAATGTTTGATTCAATTATGATATGCAAAATGGAATTTGATAACCTAACTAGAGTGGCAAAGCTGCTGAACCGTGGAGATTGCAGTTTTCTCTTTTTAATTCCTTTCATTTTGATCTTAGATATTTCAGGCAAAACAGGAGGAATGGACTGGCCAGATGGACTCCTGTATAGATTATTTATTTATTTATGCTGGAATATGCGTGAAAAACAGAAAAATAAAAAAATAACACACTTGAATAAAATACACAATGTAAGGTAAGATGAATGAAGAATAATTACTGTAATAACAATGGTCATTTAATAGGGGAACAACATACAGAGAGGATACATCTATTTGTTTTTTCCTAATTTGTTAAAACATGGAGGAACAGTGTGTAGCACGGTTTCCTCACAGCGAGATGGTTTAAGGTTGATGGCTAGAGTTTCCAGAGTGGGTTCTCTCCGCATACTCCAGCTCCCTCCCACAGTCCAAAAACATGTAGGTGAGTTGATGACATCTTGTCTGTCTTTATATGTTGGCCCTGTGTCCAGGGTGGACCCGACCTCTCGCCCACCGTCAGCTAAGATATATTCCAGACCCCGACTCTGAATAGGATAAGCGGTTACAGAAAGTGAATGGACCACCCATTAGTTCTCTCAACCAGGTCTGAAATTTGGGAAGTGAGTGTGTTTTACACAGTTTGAGTACATCATGGGGAGTGAGAAGACCCCAAAATCAGGAAAGACCTAGTTTTGTCTTTTCATTCATTCAATTGCTGTTAATATTCAATGTTTTACATCATGGCATGGCATGTTGATATACTCTTTTCTATAATATTTGTTATCAGATTATTGTCGTTATGTAAAGTTTTGTGTTAACTGATTGATGTCTGCTTTCATTTGTTTTCTCCGACAGCCTGATTGAGGCTTGTGGAGCTGAAACGCGTCGTTTAGACGCAGGTTTGTTGGGCCTTTATAGCTATGTATGAATAAAGGCCTTTCATTTTTCAAATGGAACAGTGGGCCTTGGATTTTCCTCAAGTTTGAAAATAAACACTCTGACTTCAATAGTCTCTCATTCTTGTTGATTGAGTCAAACTGGCTGTTTGTGTATTACAGACTTTTTCAGCAGAAGTCTTCGGATCACACCGACACGAGTCCTGACTCTTAACCCGCCTTTTTTATGCCCAGGGTGTGAATGCAGTTTGTTAAGGTGACGGAATGATTTTCCGGTCAGAGCGGAGATGTTTTTTTGAGAAAAAGAAACCATTGTCATGTTGAAAACATATTACTTTATTTAACTTTGGACCCCTCTCTGGGTTAATAGGATGATTTAATGCTGTATATAAAGGCTTCGGGTTAGGGCTCATGCCTATTTGACCTCAGATCCCAAAGGGTTAAAGCCCAAGTACAACTATTCTTACCTTTGAGGAGTTCACTGACAGAGACTGAAATCGAAGAAGTAGAACCTGAAGCCGTTCTGTGATAAAGAGGCAAAGAAGAAATCTCAGGCTAATGCCGCTGAGGCTGCAGCAGTCTTACTGATTTAAAAGAGGGAGATTTTTCTTGTCCCCATGTATAAAAGTGTCACGAGGACAAAAATCTTGTAAGTTTAATAGATTCTTTTTCTAAATATTCCCTGCAGTCTGGTGGTGAGTAAACATTAAATTTAGTCTTGATAGCCTCGGGAGAGGTCTGAGAACAGAGTAGGAAGCAGACAGAGACAAAACCAGGGAGGGGGATGAAACTAATGAAATGGGAAACAGGGGAGAAGGAGTCAGAAGAGTGTCAGCATGACCCACATACAACTGATCCCACAGTTGTGAGTATCCTGACAATCCTGCACACTCAGTCGGACTAAAATACTCATTATTTGTTAAATCAACCTCCTGCCGATACGGTTTGACCTTCATTTGATTTGCCTTTGCGTGAAAACAGATGCAAGTCTTGAGCTACAGCCAGAGGTCTGAAATAGCAGAATGGTGCCCTTCAGCTGTGCTTTGTGTTTTTTCTCGGCCTAATGGATCTCAATTTTCAGGTGATCCTCTCCCTGAGGTAACGCTATCTTTCCCGGGTCAGTGGCAGGGCAGCTCACCTGAGAGCTTTACTGGAAAAACCACTATGTAGGTTATCCATCATGATGGAAACAAACCAGGCTGAGTGGGTTCCTTTCTTTGTGTTATGTTGGCTTGTGTGTGTGTGTGTGTCTGTGTGTGTGTGTGTTTTCAAACGAGCTCTAAGTTACCTGCAACATTATAGACACATAAAGGTGTGGCCAAGCCAGCATGTCGCCAAAAAGCTTGCATCACATCCTCTCATTGGTTTGTCTCAGGGCCGCTGGCTTATTGATAAGCTCTCTTGGAAGAAGTGTAAGTGTAACCCGAGAGAGCCGTTAAATCAGTTTTCAGATCAATACTTCAGGAGAAAGCCCCAGGAGGGGAATGGATTCGAGTGGGCTTCTCTGATACTGTTTGCAGAAAGCACGGATCACGTTCGCTTCTGTTATGGGTTATTATATCCTCAAAAATCGAGGATGTTATGGAATCCGCGTCTCTGCTGCCGCCACTTCAGTGCTGCAGATCCGCCGCATATTAATGTGATAGCTTAAAAAATATTCCGTGAATGATTTTCAAGCTTAAAACCCACATAGAGCTTAGGACAACGAAGAACTGCATTGATTTTAGAAAAATCAGTTGCATATGTCAGCCAATGGATCTAGCATTATCTCCAAAAGGTTTCGGGCCATAATTTCTCAACCGTTGGTCCCATTTAGTCCAAATTGGGAGCATATATTGACTCAAGGAGGTCTATCTGATATGTATCAAATTGTACGCTAATTCTACAAGTACACGTATTACTCATTAGGGTAGCTCTTTTATGAACAACCCAGTTATTCTGGCTTCCTAATTTTTGGTCCAATTTTAGCTCAAATTTAAATTATTTTCGAATGTTTTTCTTATTAGCATATATGGGATATTTATACCGTTATATGTTCATTCGTTGAGTCTGCCTAACCGCTTAACCTGTTCAGGGTAACGGGGGCAGGAGCCTATGACCCGGTCTTCAGGTCATCGCAAGGCCTACACATAGAGACAGACAACCACTCCCGCTCACATTCACTCCTATTGGCAATTTTGAGTCGCCAATTCACTTATGTTGTATGTTTTTGGACTGTGGGAGGAAACCCGATAACCTGGACTTTCATGACAGAACTACATTCTGCCTCTGCATCCTTTCGTTTGTCACCGCATTCCAATATAAGTTAAATCAGAGTTTGAGCGGAGCTGTCCATGGTGCTGAATCTTAAGGCCAACTGCGTGTGGCCCACTGTGTTGAACAGAGACATTGGCAACACTGAAGAATTATTGCATTGTCCAATCAATTTCTCATCTGGTTTAGGGAAATCTTAGGTTTCTCGCTGCTCTACATGCAATGACTGTTATAACCTCTGAAATGGCTCTACTGAGGGATGGCTGTTACAGCCCAGAGGGAAATATAGGAAATAGGTGTTTTGAAGGAGCTAGATGCAAGAACATGGAGTGTTGTTGGTATCTCTGGCTGGCAGGCTTAATCTCATCATTCATCTCATCAACAATATTTAGAAATAGGCGAACTGGCAACCTATATCTTTGAATAATTTCAGTTTCGGCTAATTAAAAATCCACGCCTGGCATTACAACGCCAAAATCACTGCTGCCGTGGTAACTCGAAAGTTGGGTTATCACACCCCTTAAAAATGTGCTTAAATTACCACCAACTCTCTGAAGACGCAAATCATTTCATGGTAATTGCGTGTGGCAAACTGCGCTGAGCGCTGTGAATACGTCCGTTTTGGCAACGAGAATCATTTAAATAGAAAAGGTCCGATTTTGCGCCACATATATGGATAAAACCTTATTTGAATAGCGCAGGAGCACCGAGACACTAATATGCTTGCCAGCGCAGTTAGCTCTGTAATTTAGCGTTTCCCACTGCTCTGTGAATAACACGCATTCAAATGCAACGGTTTTGTGACCACAATAGCCGCGCAATATTTTTTTTTGAATTCGCCCTTGAGTCTGTGTGTGTTCCCTTGAGTTTATTCCACATATTTTTCCATCATGAAGCGATTCAGAAATCAAACCCTTAGCTAAACATGTTGTGCGTTGTGCATAAAGGTGTTCATGCTGTACAATTAATGCCTTTTATGCAAAAATCACTTTGTTGTCACTGAGCGCATAATGTCCGGTGACGTCTTGTACTTTCTATGCATGAGGATTAGGAAAATGTGATTACTCAGTACTACACTGGACTACACTGACCTGTTGTTATTCCTCTGTGGGCTGAGCAAGTGGTTTTCTCCATAATGCAAGAGCGTGCTACAAATCTGCAGCCATTGAGAGATTTTAAGCTAACTGCCAGTCACTGATGTGTCAAACAGACAATGGGACAGCCAGGCTAATTTCAGCAGAATGGGTTTAATGGTGTTGGAACAAGCTGTCAGAGCGAGAAAGATAATAGGATAGAGAGATTTCATGTCGCTTTTCAGATGAGAAAATGTCTCTATTATTTTTTTAGATTTGAAAAGTACACACAGCCTGAGAATTTTCTGTCTATTGAGTGTAAACAGTGTCACGGAGAAGCAGACTGAAGTAAAATCTAAGCAAAACAACGCCCACAGCTTGAATGTATTATAGACAGATAAAGCAAACAAAAGAGGAGACATCAGGAGGGAGAGTAGGAGACCGAGAGAGAGGAGCGTTTCATCTCAGAATAAAAAAAAAGTCCGTTATATGTATGGGAGGACGGGGCATGAGAGGGAAACGGGGAGGGTCGGACGGAAAAGGGAGAATAGAGGGAGGGCTGCTCTGAACATCATCTGACAAGAGAGAGGCTCATCCTCGACAGCAGGTGTTGGAGGAGAGAGAGAGAGAGAGGGAGCCTGACTCACTCACGGAGGGAGCCTCACATAGAGGAGCACCAAGTTCGAGAGGAGAGGAGCCTCAGCTGCTGGTGAGGCGGCACTGTAGACAGGTAGGCTGGGATGGAGATGATGGAGTGCGCTTGAGGAGCAACTGTAGACAAAAGAGAGAGGGGTGAGACGACTTGTTTTAGAGACTGCCTGTTGTTATGGTTGCTTACGGCTCCTGCTGATCTGTTCGGATCTCGTCAATCTTTAACACTCTAGATAGTGAACTTTCTCTCCGTCTTCATCTCCCCTTTCTCCCTTGTTCACCCAGGGAGCAGCGGACTGGCATCTGGAGTAAATGAGTCTGCTTTCATTGTGCATTAGCTGCTGTACTTGATTAGATTAGTTGCTCTCCACTAAGTGGACCTGCAAAGCTTAAGGCTTCAAGAGGACCTGTCTCTCTCAGACTGTGTCTTTGAGCGTGTGTGTGTGTGTGTGTGTGTGTGTGTGTGTGTGTGTGTGTGCGTGTCTGTTTACTGCTGCTATGGTGAAATACACGGCCAAGCAAGACATTACTCTTGAAGAAAAAAAAAAAAGATTCCGATAATGTTTTTTGAAAGGCCAACCCTGGAGTTGATCCATGAATGCTGAATTGGAAAATAATTTCCTGCTCTCATATTACTCTCAGCTTTCACCTTTCAACGGTGCTTCTCGCGACTGTAAAGATTATCACGAAGAAAATGTGTTTGTTCATTCTGTGGTGCGACAGTTTACTTTTATTGTAGGGATTTGTTTTTTGGTCATATTTAGAAAGGAACATAGAGCCTTTTTTTTCCACCACTGGGTCGTTCTGCTGCGAGGCTGCTCCTGTAGGCTGCATGACACAATCTGTATGAAAGATGGAATGGTCAACCATCAGATTACTTTACAATCAAAATCTTTCAAGATGACAGAACGAGTGAATTAGTTCTTCCTGCAACAAGGTCGTACAGAACAGGTTTGTTCCACATTCATTTCGTCAGACCAACATTTGGACATCAATTAATGAACAGAATTAGTTGATAAATAATGATGACAAAGTTCTGAATGTCTGTTGACCCATTAAGATCTACCAAAAGTTGAGTCAAGAAGACCATCCCCTTGCACACTCTGGTTACACTTATTGCTCATCCCTTTCTATTATCCTAACCTTTCATTCACCCTCCACCTCCCAATCTCCACCTCTTCCTTTCAAATCCAACAACTTTTCCATTCAGACTCAGCTGAGCCATCAGCCGACACCACCAGTACCCAGACTCCAAAGGGGGGATATTCTGAGCACAGAAGACTTTCTTACACGCTAATAATCAAATATCATCCGTTGTAATGCTCATCTTTTTAAAGTATATTGATTGAAATAGTGAGTTGAAGATGTCTAGGAAATGTTGAAGGGTTATTTGATTTTTTGCTCTGTGGAAGTGGAAATGTTAAACACCCCAGGGAAACTAGACACAGACTGTCACCGAAGATTAACGAGGTAAGGTCTTCGTAGGTATCTAAGTTTTTGAACCTCAGCAAGTGTGAGTCGTTGACTTATTGATCCTCTTGCAGCTTTTATCGAATACCCCTGCTTTGTGATATTAGCAGGAGACAGGTGGCCAGGCAGAAAATAAGCTTGGCTACAAAGCGCCAATCATTTCCTCTTTTCAGCCCAGCCTTCAGAACAGCAGTTATAGCCAACAGAATGCAATCATGTTGACGGACTTGGACTGATCTCTCCAAAGTCATCAGATTAACCTTGGCAGGAAAGCATCGCTGCTCACTTACTAGTCCATGTGTAGTTATTTACTGAATGAATGTGTGTTTTGCTGCTTTGTCTGTAAGGGTGGTTGCTATGGACGTTGTTTATCAATACATCTGTTTCAATGAAAAGAATAGTCTGATTTTTACAGGTTTATTTTTTGTTAGCGACTACACTAAATGCAGATGTTTTGCCATTACTGGGGTCTAATAGAATTTAGCAAAGCAGATCATTATATTAGATATTTTCTAACGTGTTGCACACAGAAATAATTACATTTTCCATTGGAGATATAGACACAAAGTAGAGAAGAAGTGCACGTCTAATGTATTTATTAATGCATGATTCTGAAAACGCCTGCATTGTAAGTCAGGAGTTGTAGAATAATTTGATCTACCACTAACAGACTTGTTATTCTGGTTGTGTATTGCCAGTGTATGTTGTGGATTTTGACTGAAGAGCCATCAAGGTGAGCCTTCAGCTATTTAGTAGATTTTCTGAAATAACTTATTGGATCCTACTTTATCTTTTTAGCTTCGGTGGTGATTATTCTACCGGAATATGCAATTTGCAGAGAATGAGGTGCATGCTTGGACCTGTTACGTGTATATAAGTTCACATTGAGCAGTTTCAATGCAATTGTTGTCATCTATGATATTTAGATAGATGATTTAGTCCCTTATGAATTAATTGGTAAGTATGTGTCGACCATATGGCAGAACACATCTATTACAAAACAATATTAATAATAATAATGCGTAGCCTTTATTATCAAATACAGACACACATTGTACTAAAAAAACAGATGGTCGTCCCTGTGAGGAGCGTGAAAATATATACTCAACCAGGAGAGACAAGTGCAGGAAGTCCAGATTTCTGTTTATTACAACAGATGATATGTGATAATGAGTCTGTGGAAAGTCTTTGGTGGTTCGAATTCGGGTAGAGTTTGTGAAACCTACATCCAGAGAAAACGCATGTTTCACTTTGCGGCTGATTGTGAAGCTGATACTCTGACCTGTAACATGTAGAATAATTATGGGTCAAGTTTGCTGTATCTGGTTGGCCTTGGCCCTCTGTGACCACAGCAGCAGTGTGACAAGCCTCCTTCTCAGATATATGTTTCAATCATATATCTGATGCACACCTCATTTGTATTTGCAGGTATTGCTCAGCCTGAACCGTCATTGGGCTGCAGAAATCTGGTATTCTTGTCAGAGCTCATGACCCAGGAGTCTGTAAGCACAATTTAAGTGGCAAATTTGGTTTCAATAAATGTGTTTTTTTGGTCTATTATAGAAGCAGTCTTGTTTCATAATTAAAAATATCCTGCATCAAGGAGAGCACTGCAATCTGGAAAGTACTCGTCTCGGATAAGGATGCCAGCTATTATTCTGACTGGTCGCCGTCTTAAATAGCAAGGAGAAACATTTGCTCATGGCTGATGCTCGATTAGGAGGATATTTGAGTAAGTTGTTTTTGAGTGCTGATTAGCAGCAAGACACTGTTTTTAAAACCATGGTTACAGAAAGCATTTGGGATGGAAACACAGATGGTTATTAATGAACCAATAATGCTTGTTTATTATCTTTAATTGGTATAATCCATGGTATGTGTTCTATTATGCCGATGATAAAACAATGTTTGAATATTTTGAGGCCATCATTTACAGAATACGATGCTGAAAAATGCATTATTCAAGATGTAGCTAATTAATTTAGAAACAGTTATGTATAATCATCTATAATTTTATGCCCACATTCATGCTTTCCAATCTAACTTTAAATGATTCAGGATGATCATGATAGTTGATATACAAGTACACAACTGACATACAGCGGATGGTAGAAGGATCTTTGTTCATTGTGTTTACAGCTAGTGTTTGAACCTGCTAGATGAATGAATGGTCTGAAAAATGAAGCAGAAATGTTTTGATTGAACGCTAAGACCATAAAGCAGATGATCAATGATCTCATTAAAGCAGACATTAGCCAAAGAGAGAAGCTTGGGAGCACCACTTTCCTCTTCTCACTTTCTCTTCTGGTTCTAGCAGTTAATCAAATGTGACTGCAGGTTGAACCTTTCGCCTGGAATCATCTGTGAGCAGCTTGCCAATAGGCAACAGCCTAAATTATATAAATGATATAAAGGGGGCTGGGGATGCGCTTCCAGCCTGTCAATCATCCCATCATTGTGAAAAAGTAACCCCACCACCTGGCTGCTGCTGCGCCGCAGATTGACCTGTGGTATCAACCAGGTCCAAAGCTTATTAGTATTTCAATCAGGTGAGAGGGAGAATGAAGTAAAGATGAATGTTTATTACATCAGAGCAGATGTAATAGTTGGTCTTTCAGAAGGTCTTTGGTGCTCAGACTCGTCAGGGAGACTGTGATAAATGGGATCTTCCCTGAGCAGCAGCAGGTATATCCCGTCCTTGGAGTGAGACACTGGTGGTGATGGCTGATGACTCTGCTGAGACTCATGAATGATGAGGCTGATGAATTTGCATGGAGTGGGGAGGCTGAGGGCGTGGGTAACGGCAGCAACTTGATGGGAAGAAATTGTATTATTAATTATAATACTGTATAATTAGTAAAATCATTAACACAAAAGAGCATTATATTAATTACAGTTTTGTTTTGTACAATCTATTATGCTGTTTTATGGATGTAGGTGAAATTAGTAGTGGTTGATTTTTAATGGGGCATCATTTTGGTTCAAGTTCACCAAAGTACACATATTCTTTACTAATGGTACGTACTCGGACCTAAATACTCCGGTAAAAGTAAAGAAAATTGGTCAACTTTTTTCCTCAAGTAAAAGTAAAATAGCACAGGCTCTGAAATTCACTCAAAGGTAAAAATGTAAAAAAAAATACATCCTTTGAATGACATTTTTATCGGTTGTGAAAACTATATTTGAATGCCTTAAAATACCAATATAATATTAAAACAAGGGATTATGAATATTTCAATTTATACAACATCCATAGATAAAAAGAAGAGGAATTACTATTATGTAGAACACAATTAAGAAAACAAAAAAGTGAATAAAGATATTTTTATACCCATCGTCTCTCTTCTTGGTAGTTGTGTCGTGAAATCAGAATGCGGTGTGCTTCCTTAGGTTAGCTGGGAAAGATAGAACATTTTTTGAAAAAAACATTTACTAAAGTAACAAGTCTGTTTTGAAAGGTAAGGAGTAAAGGGTAAATATATTTGTGTTAAAATAATAGGATTAAAATGTAAAAAGGACTCAAGTTTAACCCAATAAACCAACTTAAGTGCAGTTAGCGAGTATTTGTACGCCGTTACCTCCGACCTCTTCACCTGGAGACTCGTTGTCTCTCTGTGTAAAGTTTGCATGTTCTGCCGGGTTTCCGTGGATTTCTTCAGGCGCGCTGGTTTCCAGCCGCAGTCGAAAAAACATGAAGTACAGTTGAATTGGTGACTCTAAACTTCCTCTAAGTAGGAAAGTGATTGTTTGTCTCTATTTCTTGGCCATTTGATAAACTTGTGACTTTTCCAGTGTTTACCCCCCCTCTGGCCCAAAGCCAGAGGGGTTGAAATCCAGATTCCAACACCGACCCCAACCCCCGCTGCCCCCATGACCCGGCACACGATTACCGGTTACAGAAAATCGATGGATGATTTCCGAAGCTGGACATTCCAAAATGGCACAAGAAGGGTGAAATTAAGTTTTGTGGGACGTTAGTTCCAAACGGTTCTCTTTTCACCCTTTGCATGCTCGTAGATTTTCTGCTGCATCATTCCGTGTCAGCGAGTTTGCGGGCAGATGGGAGAATATACTGAATATTTATCTTTTTCTGAGCTTTAATAAATTCATTCCCTACAGGAGCATCGTGTGCTACGTCAGGATGGTGGTATTTGATAACCAGCGCTCACTGTTACTGCCAGCCTGAAATCTTTCCCTGAGGCAAACTTAACATTTACTTCTTCACCAGTTATCTCGTTTAATTACCTCGTAAATTACTGGAGTGACGGTGTGGTAACGGGTGATTGATGAATGAATGAATGAATGAATGAACAGTAGGATCAAAGGAGTAGTTCTATATATGTGTTTACAAAAAAATGTATTGAGTATCAATAGACATTTTCTTGTCACATTCTGTTTGTGTTCCGGCGGCCTCGTATACGAGACGTATAGAAGTTCAGCCTCTGGTAAAACGTCGGCTTTCAGATCGTGATGATGCTCTGGGAAATATCGGACAGCGTCATTCACATATCTCACATGATGCGGCGGAGCCTAGAGGCAACGAAGAACAGTGTTACTGCTATGTTACAAATAGATTTCCTAACCTTAACTCCAGGCCAGCAATCAGTTGTCCTAAAAAGTGCAGCTCTGTTTGCTCGGACTTATAGATTTACCCAAGTTCTAAAAGGCAAGGCCTTATTCAGATGTCTGGTAATAGAACGCCTGCAGAAGGAAGACTTCCTCCTCTAGAGATTAAGAGGCAAATATAAATGATTGCATTTGCCTCCTTCATCTTTGCACCACTGTAAAGGGTGTCAAACAGTGAAATGGTTGAAATACATAAGAGGTACGTCACACGTCTTCGCCCGTTCGCAGTCTGTACGCCAACCGTAGCATCTTTAGATTGGCTATGGCAATCTAATTGTACGGTGAGCTTGTTGCCGCTAACTTGGACTAAGGTACGGATGTGAGATTGTTGCTTGTCTCTTCGTATTGGTCCAGTGATGAGCTTGCGATTTGTCCATGGTGTAATCCCAAATGCCTCAATGTCAGATGGGATAGGCTCCGGCCCCTGCATAAGATAAGCCTACACAGAGAGGTGTTGGGTCATTATGAAGCTAAACCACAAGCATGATTATTTCAAACTTTTAGTCCTTTTAATAAACAATAACTACATGGATATTTATGGAATATGGAATCTTCATTGCCCCCGCGTCTGCCGCAGATCAATTGTGTTAACCCGATAACTCAAATTTATAAACCTTCTGGCCAGCAAGAAGTGGAGTGATAGTCAGTTGCATATTTTCGCCGTTAGAGGAGTTTTCAGGCCAAAATTTCTTAACTATTGGTCCGATTTAGTGCAAATGTGGTGCATAAGAGTCAACTTTAGGAGATCTATCTTGCATATGTCATATTTTGCTCTAATAGTTCATATGTAACTGACTCGACGGAGCTTTTTTATGAAAAAGACTAATTTTCACACCCAACCCAAACGATGTTCCGTTATGGACTATATGGTTTTTTTGGGATACCCCCCTTTAGGTCCGGGCGACAGTCTAGGCCTAGTTTTGCAGGCTGATAAATTAATTGGTAGTATTACCTTTGAGCACTGACATTGTTTTTCGACAGCATTTATATTTGGCTTTGTTTGGTGTCATCAATATTCCTTTTAGTTACCATTTCCCCTGGTTGAGCTTATTTCTTGACTCAGTATTTTGACGACGCAAAGCCACCTGACAGGACATGTTATGATCAGGGACAGTTGGTAAGCAAATGCATCTGTTAAAATATGAATCAAACTAATCAATAAGAGTAAGACTTGTTTATCAAAGGCTACAAATGTCTATTCCTGATTACTTTGTATTAATTGCCCATCTCTACCGACATGGCTGCCTGTGATTTGGGCCTGAATATGTTTCTAATGTTTTTACTATTCATCAACCTCAGTGTAGTTTGAAAACCTCAGGCGGTTGTCTTCTGTCTGCTTCTGAGTCAAGGCTGAAAACAAAAGGAGACACAGCTTTTTCTGACGGGGCACCAAAGCTCTGGAACGACCTGCCTGAAAAGATAAAGTCGTCTGAGTCGGTCCATTCTTTTCCATCTCGTCTTAAAACATACTTTTATCTGAGAGCATATCCTGATATTATCTGAACTCCTTTTTGATTTTATTGCCATGTTTTCTCCTCTCTTCTTGTTTCATTTTATTGTTGCATATTGTTTCTTTATGCTTTTATTTTTTTTCCCCAATCAAGCACTTACTCTTGTATCATTACTATAAATCAAATTCAGTTTCTTTTGCCTCTAATACTGTCGATAGCGAATGCCCTCCGCTGCAGGTTCGTGAACAGGTTGCATGCACAGACGGGCTGCCAGTTCTAGCGAATGACTGTGGAGAAGTGAGAAGCATAACGCTGTGACCTGAACCCTGGTCAGACTGGTTATTCAGACCAGTTACAGGCCGAAGAAAAGAGATGAAGATAGAAGAAGAGACGTGGGCCGCAGGTTACACCATGAAAGCTCTCGGCCATTTCGTCTTTCAGTTGAGTCAATAGTTGCTTAGTTCCCCATTGTATCTCCTGCCTTTTCCTCGGTGAAGTTCTTCCAATCACTACAGTTTCCTAGTCACACCTCTGATCGCATCGCCAGCTACATGCCAGCAGCACACAAAGGACAGGTGTCCTCTGCACAGTGGTGTGATAATAGCGGCCTGTTCATCACTGATCGTCTCAGCTGGAAGTCAATTATGTAGCAGACATTTTCTTTTGCTCTTATTGCCTAAATTCAGCTCAGGGCAAACCATAAACTCTCTCTCTGTCTTTCTCCCTCTCTCCCCACCCCCGTCTCCCCTCCATCCTCTCTGACTCACAGGAAACAAGATGGAAGGATTCCTCGCTTCCTCGATGAAGTAGAGCCTTCGCAAGGACACTCCCACATTCCATTTCCTCTTCCCTCGCTTTCAAAGGTAACCTAATGGTTTCGATCTGCCGCGGCGCTTTTTTCAGGTTTGGGTTTGGCACAGCGCTGAAATCAGTGCCAGGAATCTGAGCTTAAAAAAAAAAGGTCTAACTCTAGTCTCTTATTAACATGTAAGTCTTCAAACAATATCAGATTCCCATATAAAGATCAAGACAGGGTTGTCATTAAGACGACTTTTAGCTTCATCTGAAAATAATATGAAGTTTCATCAGTTGGAGTTGGACTAGATACTCGTACTGCTTTCAGGTCGGGGGCCAGCTGCTGCCTCAAGCGAAGGAGTTTAAGTATCTTGGTGTCTTGTTCTCGATTGATGGGAAATTGGATCGGGAGATGGATAGGAGGACCTCCTACTGATGCTGCACGTTAGTGCCGGTGCAGCATCAGCAGTAATGTTGGTCTTGTATCGGTCCATTGGTGTGAAGGAGGAGCCGAGTCGTAAGGCAAGGCTCTCAATTTACCGGCCCAATCTAGGTTACATCCTCACCTACGGTCATGAGCTCTGGATAGTGTCAGAAAGAGTGAAGCCATGGATACAAGTGGCTGAGTTGAGCTTCCTTTGTTGGGTGGCTGGGCTCCGCCCTTAGAGATAAGGTGAGGAGTTCAGACATCCAGAGGGAGCTCGGAGTAGAGCCGCTGCCCCTCCATGTCAAAAGGAGCCTGTTGAGGCCGTTCAGGTATCTGATCAGTACGCCTCCCTTTGGAGGTATTCCAGGCACATCCACCAGGGAGGAGATCCCGAGATTGACCCAGAACTCTCTGGAGGGAATATATATCTTATCTAGACTGGGAACGCCTCAGGATCCCTCAGGATCCCTCAGGATGAGCTGGATCGTATCGCTGAGGAGAGGGATGCAAGGAGTACCCTTCTTAGCCTTACCGCCACGGCGACCCAACACTGGAAAAATGGCTGAAAATGGATGGGTGGAGTTGAAGTGGTTAAAGCATTCAAAATCAGACGGTAAACAGTAATAAGACTGATCAAGAAAAGAGTGAGGAAACTGAGTTTGAGTAGATCAGTTGAAAACTGTTTCATCAACCCAGAAATGTTGAGGCAATTAGTTTCCTGAACATTTTTTATTGAGGTTTACCAGCATGACTTATAGGTGCACAGAATGTAGAGCAGCTGTTGGTATTATTCATGTTCTGACGGATCAACAGTGACATTTTGAGATTTGACTGATGGATGATGGAGGAAAAAAGAGGAAACCAGATAATATTTGTGACCCGTATCCTAATCCTGCTGAGGGATGGCCTTCAGAAGGCGTGCTGTGCTTTCTGGTACCAAGACGTTAACCTGGAGATCTTTAAAGGTCACTGAGGCTACAGCTTTCTCGCTTTGGGAAAAATGTCGCCCTGCTCTGATTTCTTGGCTCATAAGTGACTTTTTGTTATGTGTAAATGTTTAAGTTTGTTTAAAAGTTTTAATGCAGGCGTCAACTGTAAACGGCGTCGCTCCGATACTGAGAACATCAAAACGAAACAAAAAGGAAAATATCAATTATCCGTAAATGTCACATGAATTGCCTGAAAGGTCTCAGAATGGCCCGTATATTTACATATATATATATATACCAGCATGACTTATAGGTGCGTATATATTTACTGATATATACTGAATAAACTGATTGGAGTAGTAGACTCCATTTGACTTGACTTACTTGACCATAGACTGGAACTCCTCTCACTGTCCAGTGAAGATAAAACTGCTGAGTGCATCTGCTGCCGGTGGACTCTCACAGGTTATTGATAAACCAACTAGGAAGTGTTCCAACAGGGATGGGACTTGAGTGGCTACTTTTATTTTTTATAAATACACCAGAACTTTGCTCTTACTCTATATTAGTGCCAGTGGGCTGCAGGGACCATCATCTCATTGCTTATGTGAGGAAAAACAAAAGTTCCCATCTCTGGTTCCGAACGTAACGATTCCGCCAGGACGTAACTGTATGTGGAAAATGTAACAAATACAAACTGGTCGAATGTCCAGGAAGCTTTTAAGTTTTCAATAATATACGAATGACAATTGTAGATTGTCAACGCACCATGGTTGGATAAGGGTTAAAAGAACTACTGCTGGAAAAGGGGTTACACTCAGTTAACCCTTTAACGTCCTGCTCAGCTGTTTGGTTGGGCACATTTTGAGTCTCTATTTCTATTGACTGAACCTGCTTATAATATGACCCAGTGGCAGCATGTATATACAAAAGTGTAAGGGGCCAAGGATGGAGCCCTGGGGGACACCACAGGTCAAAGGGGCCACCGAGAAGGAGGCATTAACCATGGCTATTGATGAAGCCCTATTCGCTGAGTTAGACTTTTGAAGCATGTGAGGACTTACTAAACACAATTATCTAACTTAATTCAACCCAAAAAATTAAATAAGGGTCAAATAGTTTTCTAAAAACACGTTTTACCGAAAGGTTGAGGTAATCGACCATTTCCATTCATGAGTCTGATTTTTTCTTTTACTATTTACAAACGTGTTTGACGAAATGAGTTGTCGTTTAGAAACGTTACAAGTTTACGTTTTTTTTTTAATTACATTAATGGGTTTACAGCAATTTCCTCTCTCAGATCAGATTGGCAAATTAACTGTAAACTAAGGAACTTTGTCACAAAGTTAAACAAAAAGAAATAAATGAATAAATAGAATAAATGAATTTAAAAATTATAGTATGCAATTAGGGAATACCTTGAATTATTTATTAATTATATTGGTGGAAAATTTCTTATTAAATCTACCGACATAGCAAATCATCTAAATCATCATTTCATAACCGAGGTACAGAAGTTCAAAAGCACTCTGGAGAGAAAAATTCAAATTTGTCATATATATTAATAGAAGGTATTATAAAAGAAAAAGGTGTTGAAACAGTTAATGACTTGTAAGAAAAAAAAAACCACCTTGGGTTGACGATCTTGATGGCAAGCTGCTCAAGCGTTAACATGTATCATTAATCAAATTCTCAAAGAAAATGTCCTCAAGTGGGGAAAATTCAAAAGTTGTGCCGATACCAAAGAACAAAAGGTTTCCTTCTTTCAGAATCAAATAGTCGACAAGTAAGTGAAGTACCGATTTTAAGAATGATCATGGAAAGAATCATTTATGAACAGATTCAGTCTTATTTCTTTAAATAATAATTTCATCATGAATTTCCCTCATAGAGAAAATGATTCTACAGCCTGACTCAGACTGGAGATGATTGGTGGGTGGAAATTAAAACATTATGGTTTTTCTCAACCATCATTATCTTCAATAAGCAGTTATTTAAGTGATCGAAGGCAAACAGAGTATTTTAATGGAAGTTACTCAGATGTGGAACTTGGAGTGCATCAAGGAAGTTTCCTCAGACTTTATAAACATGGTAATAGGATTCAGCCAAGACATTTGCTATTCCTTCAGATTTGACCAAAATCCAATAACAAAAAACATGCAGAACATTTCAAATTAAACCCAGAAAGAAGCAATAAATCAGCAACATAGAAAAAAATATATATTTTCCTTTTGAGATTTATCTCATCTTATCTTATCCTAAGATGCAGATTTACAGATTCCAGCCCGGTTCGGCCTGCGTGAGAGAAAACTGTAGCAACCACTAGACCTGGGCATTATTAGATCTTAGGAATCTGAGTGGATTAATAATTGTAAATGTTTAAATCCATTCTGAGTTTGTAGGTTTTGCCCTTTGCACCTGTGATCGCTGTTTTTATGTTGTGTCCGAAACTTTGTGTACTGGTGCCACTTTGGCCAAGTCTCTCTTGAGAGAGATTTTAATCTCGGTGGGACTAACCGGTCAAAATAAAAGTCAATAATAATAATATAATACCATTAAAAAAGTTGAATAAAAATAAATACAGTAAAAAAAGACCGTCCATTGTGATGTCATCACTAGACCAGAAGAAGCCTTTTATTCTGCTGACGCCTCAAGCTGGCGTCTGTATTTCCATCTAGAAATTCACTGACTTTCCGTGGGGACCTTTGAAATGCAAAAATAAACCCATAAGACTCCCGTGCGTTCTGTGTGACGATTGACACATCCGCTATTGGCAATGATATACCGAGCAGTGAATTTGAATTCCCAGATCTCCTCCCTTCTCCTGCTCATTATCCTGGGGCTGTTCCACGCAGGTGAAAGGTGACTCTAATGCCCCCTTCTGCTGGTGGCTGTTGGCAGACTGTTTTTTCCTCTGACAGAAGGGTTTGTGCCCTCTGTCAAGGGCTCGAGGCCCAAATATAGATCCGCAGCAGTTGCTGGTCTCTGTTACAGCACATGCCACAGGAGGCACAGAGGCAGCATTATTCTTTACCACACATGCAGTGGAAATGCAACTTGCAAGGGTTTAATAAGCATTTATGCACGGCGCTACACACAAACACGCTCGTGGAGATGAATTATATAGCTATAATGATTTTGTAATGCTACAGTACACCATGGAAACTAGGGTGACTTCTATCAAATACATACTGTCCATAAATGGATTGTGTCTCTGCAGTGAAAGAGATTTTCGCTCTAAGATCAATACATTTATAGCACACGCCGGCGCTGTTAAAGCCAAGAGCTTCAACCAGATGGCGACACTTTATGGCTTTATTGCGGTGGAAATTTCCAGAGGTTGAAATTAAAATCTCTTCATATGACAGTCAACTGTTTCTGATTAGAGCTGAACTGAAGCAAGGACTAGAGATGAGGTCACATTATAGAGCCTGGATCGGAGAATGCAGTGCGGTACACTGATGTCCAGCACGATGTATTCAGAAAGGGAGTTTCCTTTTTCTATCTTGATTATTGTCTGTGAGAAGGGTGACAGGCAAAGTAAGTATTTCATTGCATTGGTGTAAATCCTCTGTGTAAGAAAAAGTGGAATTTTACAAAACTATGGAAAAAAACAAATGTAAAATGTCACATTGACAAAAATATTCAGAAGATTTACTATAAAGATTTGAAATGTATTTATTCCAGTTCCTCCCATTTCACCTGATCTTCCTCGAGATGTTTCTGCAACTTCCGCTTCTGGTAAATTCAGCTGATTAGACATGGTTTGGAAGTAAACACCTGTCTGTGTAAGGCCCCACAGCTGAGAATGTATACTAGAGCGACAGCCAAGCCATGAAGTCTAAGCAACTGCGTCAAGAGCTCAGAGACAGGATGTTGTCGAAGCACAGATCTGGAGAAGGCTACTCAAACATTTATGAGACACTGAAGGTTCCTGAGAGCTGAGTGGACTCCATAATTCTTGAATGGAAGAGATTTTGAACAACTAGGACTCTCCCAAGAGCTGGATACCCAGCCAAACTGATCAATCAGGGGAGAAGGACCTCGGTATGAAGGGTGAACAAGAACCACATGGTCAGTCTGGTAAAGATCCTGAGTGGAGACGGCAGTATCTTGAAGATGGTCAACCATCACCGCAACACTCCACCGATCTGAGCTTTAAGATAGAGTTGACAAACAAAAGCCTCTACTCGTTGACAGACACAGGAACGCCTGCATAAATTTGCAGTAAAACACCTAAAGGACTCTCAAACTGTGAGAAACAAAATCTACTCATCTTCTCTTCCTCAGTTCTAAGCGTCATGTCTGGAGGAAACCAGGCACCGCTCATCACCTGCCCAATACCATCCCACTGGGGAGCACGGTGGCCCCCATTGGCAGCCTGATGTGCCCCGCAGGCTGCCAATTTTTTTTCTTTACCTGTGGGCTGGAGTCTTAGGATAATTAACACAACATTTTTTGACTGTGAATGACAATAATAGACCAAAATAAAAACGTTCCTTTTTCTAATTCCTTGAGAAAACGTCCTCCAGCCTTTCTTTTTGTAAACGTTGACTACTTCTACCCCAGTAAGTCTATTTTATTCATGTGTGTGGGCTTTTGTCACCTCTGCCTGAAGGCTTATATATCATCACATTGGATAACAGTAGGCCCTTATCATACAAAAGGCCCTGATTCTGTCATGTGCACATAGATACATGTGATTAACATCTGATCCTGCAGCTGCTCACTGTCTGATACATAGCTTCAACGGATGTCACATGACTGAAGATTACAAGATTGAAAACTAGAGGGTACTCGGAGCGCCTGGCTTCACCATGGTATGATTGATGATGGGTCATGCTGTCACCATATAGTATTCTTGTCAGATCATGGAGTCTTGATTGTAGAATTCATAACAAGTCGTGGCATAACCATAAGAAGATTCAGGATGGGTCATGGCATCACTGCGGTGTGATGGAGGATGGGTCATGGCATGACTGTAGTAGGTTGGATGATGGGTCATGGCAAGACTGTAGTAGGTTGGATGATGGGTCATGGCATGACTGTAGTGGATAAATAATGGGTCATGATATAACTGTATTAGGATTGATGACAAATCATGGCATCACTATAGTGGGGTGAATGATCGTTCATTTCATCACTCTAGTAGGGCGGATGACGTGTCATGGCATCACTATATTAGGACGATGACGGTTCACGGCATCACCATAGTAGGATTGAGTAGTCATGGCATCACTATAGTGTGGTGGATAATGGGTCATGACATCACTATGCATGGTCAGTACTCATTGAATATGGAATATGATATTTCTCATTCTTCTGCTTTGATCGTTTTTAACCATCATTGTTAGTCCATCAGTGTAACATTAGTAATGATACTGATGCATAATGACCCTTTAAATCTCATTAACATTCTCGTCCTGTCCATCAAATGAGGGGCTCTGGTGGTTTCTCTTCCTTTATGTGGAAAGTTCAAGGTCTTTGCTGTTTTAATGTCCTGATAAGATTGTAAGTGATAATCATGCATTCCACATTCAGATGGTCAGCAGATGATGATAGAAATGCAGGACAGGTTCCTCCCGTAAAACCATGTCTGCCTCTTTGTCTTATAAGGGTGTGGTGAGCGAAGGAGCGGGGGGATCAGCGGAAAACCTCAGCAGCAGTTTAGTAGATGAGCCTCAATGAGACGGCTCATCCGAGAGTAGGGGGCCCCGCTTGTGTGTCCCTCAGGCCCCCGTGCCCACAGCAAGGTCAGCATCGTCCATGGAACAAGACCTGAAGAAATGGACCACAGTGGATTTCCTTTAGTTGGAGAGATACGCTTCCCATTGATCCCCTCTCTTTGAAGTTTATTTTTCCATCTCGCTTTTTGAGGAGGCAGCTGATCCACGGAGCGTAAACGGAGGGTGGGCAGGGAGGAAGCGTCAGGCGTGATATCGCTTTGGATGCAAATCGTTGGCCGTTTGCCGAGGAGATTCAGATTTTGTTAAGGTTGTGAGGAATTCCAGAAATCAATTTACATACTGGGGAGGAAAGATGAGGACTGATTGTTTCATTGGGGCTACGATCAGGGACTGTCACATTTACTGCACAATCCTCCGATATTTAAGTTAGCTGCAGTTATTCTGCATAAATGTCAGAGCTGCCTTCATTTATCTGTATGACTAGAAATGGCTTCCCTTCATCCAGCTTTACCCGGGTCCTCTTGAGGACATTAATGTCAGCTTCTTTAAACCGCCATAAAATATTATACCATTACCATAACGTTCCACCTTTTTGTGAAATAGCCTGATTAACCTAAATCCATCCTTATCCTATCCATCAAATATTGATATATTTCCATGATTTTAACCCTTTACGAACCTCCGTGTTTACACAGTGCCCCTGTTTTTTTAAAATGACGTAAACACAATTGTGTTACAAAAGTGTTTTTTGTAAGGAGTACAATATGGTATGTTTTAAGTGATAACGGCAGCAATATAAAATAACATGCAATAACACCGGTTGATATGCGTTTTAACATTTATTTCAGTATTTCATCTTTTAAATTCCTTTCCCTACCTGGGAGGAAACAAAAGGCTCTCCGCTTTCCTGGAACTGCCATAAAATATAAATATATGGGAGTATTGTTACCTACTTTTATTACTTAATGATTTTACAATGAAAAATGGCGCCTGTAGATAAATCACGTGAGAAGAAAAACTTTGAAGCAAAGATACCGTAATGAAATCTTTTTATTTAAAAAATTGCAGTAATAATGGGTTTCAACATTTTTCCCCTTACCATGCTACAAGGAAAATCTTTGGCTAAAAAGTGAATTATTGATATGTTGTAATTCAGAAGTCATAACGAGTCATGCCAACACCATAGTTGGACTCATGACGTGTTATGCCTTGACCATAGTATGATTTGTGAAGCGTCTTGCTATCACCATAGTATGACTTATGATGGGTCATGCCTTCAACATAGTAGGGTCCATGATGGGTCATAGCATCATCACACCATAGATATACTAATGCTGGTGTATAATTGTGAAATACATTTGATTTGAAGGATTAAAATATTCTGAATTCATTAAGTTTTCAATTAATTTAAGTTTTCAATTAAAAACACGTTTAAGGTAGATCTGTTGTATTTTAATATTCAATTGTATTCTAATATAATATATTGCTTATAATGGCTGTATTTGTTAGCTGTTAAATTCTGGCAACAGCAAACGGTATTGTACCTTAGATCAAAAACAGAACCTTTCAACAGTGCACACTTCCCTCTGTGAGGTCCGGTGGGTTTGCTCCATTCATATCTGTACACTTCTCTTACGCTGAACAGAAACGGGCCTGAATATAACTTTTCAACGAGTATCTGTCGATGACAAAATCATGAATCACTTTGCCGCACAGTCAAACACCAAGCTCAGACAAATTGAAGGACGGTCCGATATCTTACACCAGAAGGGAGGAAGTGGAAACTGCTATTCCAAGAAGTTCCCTTCAGATCCACAACTTCCCCAAATCCACAGAACTTGGACCGATGCCTCAGCTGTTGATCCGTCCGGGAGATCAGCTGTTGAGACTGGACTCTAAATATAAACCTATCTTCTTCATAGTTCTATTATTACGCTTTAGTTACAGTCATACTATTATTCTTGAATGTATTGTGCAGAAGAAAAGACTAACATCATTCAATGAAATAATATATTTTATATGCATAATAATCATATCCCCGAAAAGTAAAGTCAGAGATGACACGGAACCGCCGCCATGTCTGCTGCTGCAGATCCTTTGTTTTAACGCTGTAACCCAAAAATGATTCAATGGTTCAAATCTTATACTCTCATAGACCTAGGTGCGAGGAAGAACGGCATTGATTTTTGGGAAAGGTCGGTTTTAGACTCCTGACACTAGAGGGAGCTTTTTTCTCCAAAGGTTTTAAGGCCATAATTTCTCGACCGTTGGTCCGATGTAGTCCATATTTGGTGCGTATGAATCGACTTGAGGATCTCTCTCTCGGATACATCATATTTTACTCCAATAGTTTATTTCTACTTGATAAAGGCAGCTTTTTACGGAGATTAGGGGCTTTTCAGAGATATACCTTCGCTGTTTGTTTAACCATTAATCATCAGCTAACAGGATCCCTCATCAGTCAGAGTTGATCAGTCAGCCATTTCTTCTCTTTCATGGTTTCTCTCACACACACACAAATACACACACACACACAGACACACACACATTGCAGTTACAACTAATCAACTCAGAGGAACAAGAAAAAACCCCACCTCAGGCATCTAACAGTTCTACGGCGTTCACTGCAGAGGCTCCATATTGTCTCCGAGGCCAGAAGACGAGACGTGAGCAGCTTAGAAGACATAAAGCCCGAAGATAAACCTGTGATTCCTTTCACCTGTTTCTGGCTGATGTTCTTCAGAACACATCGCTCTTTCAGATCACACCACATGTTTTATAGCAGGGCTCCAACGGTGCACACTGAAATCCACTCCCTCAACAACAACAGCTCTGCAGTCACTCTGCGTTCTACCTGGATCAGGTTCTCAGATCTCCTTCAGATTCTGCCACAATTATCAGGCATGCCCGTCATTATTATCCAGCTGCTCTGAGGATGTTCTCCGGCCTCAGTTGGGCATTTTTGCTTAAGTCAGGCTAGAGTGGACTAAACGGATCATTAGGGCCGAGAAGTAACCTCAGGATGAAACAGTGTTTGAATAGCTGTTCTGGCGCTGTATCAGTCCACTCAGTGTTGCCTCTGTTCATGCAAAATCCATATTTTGTGCACTTAATTCATCTCTGCCTCGTGTGCACTGACCATCAGTTTTCCTCAAGGGAAATCAATGCAGGCGGTTGGTTGGCTGTGTTTATCTTCCATGGAAAAATCAAAAAACGCTTCACATACATGGAGGGGGTCTGTTCTTAAAAGCTTTCAGCGGCATCCTTTTCCAAGAAGAGGTACAGAGTTTGTTGATATGTGATGTCAGCCTGATGGCGAGAGACGCTCAGGACAGACTCGGCAGCTCTCACTTCATCCCTCAGGAGTACCATCGTCTTTTTATCATTCCACAGGTTGTCCACATTCTCCAAGACAGTAGATACAATCAAGTGCGGATCCAGGCTGGGGGCCAGAGGTGCACTGGGCCCCACTGGAATCTGATGATGTCATGCCCCTGTCTAGTCACTTTCTGATTTTGAGCATAGGGAACCTTGAACAGTCAATGCATGTGAGCTAAATTTAGACACAATTGTACTAATGATTGGGACATAACGGAAGGTCTTTTTCACGAAAAGCTTCCCTAATGAATAAAATATGAACTATTTCCTTGATATAATTTATACACAAGATGGATGTCCTTGTGTAGATTGATAGGAGCCGATTTGGACAAAATTGGACATACAGTTGGGGAGAAAGTTTATTTTTTGGGAGATTTTGAAAGTTCACCTTTGAAAGAGACTTTGGTGAAGTTCAGGGAACTGGGCTGTAAATCCTACACCTGCAGCAGTATGCTGGGAACTAGGCAGAAAATCCTAGATCTACAGATGCATGCTGGGATCTGGGCTGAAAATCCTTGATTTCTACACTGCATCCAGGGATCTGGTCTGAAAATACTAGATCTGCCACTGCATGCTGGGAACTAGGCTGAAAATCCTAGATCTGCAACTGCATGCTGGGAACTAGGCTGAAAATACTAGATCTGTCACTGCATGCTGGGAACTAGGCTGAAAATACTAGATCTGTCACTGCATGCTGGGAACTAGGCTGAAAATACTAGATCTGTCACTGCATGCAGGGAACTAGGCTGAAAATACTAGATCTGTCACTGCATGCTGGGAACTAGGCTGAAAATCCTAGATCTGCAACTGCATGCTGGGAACTAGGCTGAAAATACTAGATCTGTCACTGCATGCTGGGAACTAGGCTGAAAATACTAGATCTGTCACTGCATGCTGGGAACTAGGCTGAAAAGCCTAAAGCCATCACTGCTGAAGGAGACTGGACAGAAAACCATTCTAGTGCCGTCGCATGCAACTGGGCTGCTTGCCTGCGATAACACTTGGACCCGTCAAACTGTTGTTTTTTTACTCAGAGCATCCTAATGCGCCTCTCTTTTATTAACTCGTATCATTCATTTATGGCGGCTGTGGAAGCGTCTCTTTGTGTGCGTGCAAAGAAAAAAACCTCTGAACGAGAGCTAAACGACTAATTAACCTGTTTCTACACACGCGACATTAAACTCACGGAGGCATCGACCGAAAAATAATCTTTGGACTTTTACAGCTTTGTCCTTAGATTACCATAAAGGTGAGAGAGAGAAGCGTCTACGCTGACCCGCTTTCATTCTTCTCTCTCTCTGGAGCAGAGGAGAAGTGACTCTGAGAGGGAATGTGAAGAAATATGAGCTGAAAGGAAAGAGGAAGAGTCATCTGTGTGTCCACACGCAAATATTGTGTGTGTGTGTGTGTATTGAAAAGAGGAGCACACAGGCGGGGGAGAGACATTGTTCCTCCCTTCCCTGTACTTCCTACTCAACAGCTGTGCGACTATTGGAGGATGGAAAGCATGAAAAAAAGGGAAGGAAGGGAAACGATATTCTCACATTAGTGCACAGACTCTTACCTCACACGTTGATCCATGGATTCTGAGGGAAGTTTGCTCTCCTGGTGACAGGGGCGTGAAGGGTCTCTGTCAATTTCGCCTCCTCGCTTGTCAGCTCGCCCGCATTCCTACTCTGTGGAATGATGACCGATCTCAGGATAGCCGAGAATGCCTTACTGGAAGGACTGGTCAGCAGTCCCCCCAGTGAGCCTTTCTTCAGGAGACGATGCCTCAGTGATGTGAGTATTTTCCCGCTTTGCAGAAAGTGAGGGTTTTCTTTTACACTCTAGTTTGTTGTTGTCTGTTTGTTTGTAGAGGTACCTCAGAGAAAATGGAGAGAAGAGTAGATGGACACACGAGTGCGTTGTTGAAAGTCTGCGTCGGTCGCTGATAATCCGTCTGCTGATGTTTGTTTTTGTTGTCAGGAGAGCAGCGTCACCTTCAATATCATATTGAACTGTTTGTTTTCACAGCACCTCTTGGCTTCCCTAGGTCCAGTGTGTTTGCATGAATGGGCTTCCTTGTCTATACTGCATTGCAAAACAAATCTGTATGATTAACATTAAAATACTGGCCGTTGCGGTTGCAAGAATTTTGTCTTAAAAAAATGCGGTGTCGTTACGGTAAATTGACATACAAAAAAAAAAAAGATTTGATTTAAAACCTGTTTACAGTTGAGTAGTTGAACCTTTAACGTCATGATTGGCTGTTTTATTGAGCTCATTTTGAGTCAATATTATTTATTGAAAAGTCTGCGCCACTTGATTAAACCTGTTAATAATACGACCCAGTGGCAGTTTGTATATGCCAAAGAATAAGGGGCCAATGATGGAGCCCTGGGGGGACACCACAGGTCAGAGGAGCCGGCAAGGGGGGGAAATCAACCATGGCTATGGTCATCTTATTTTCTATTTCATACTTATGAGATAAAAACATCCATTAAATGAATTAAATGACAGTGAATTACAATAAATTCCGACTCAGATAATTAAAATAAATTTAAAACCTAGGCATAAACATATTTTCACAAATATGTACTACACACATTAGAAAAAGAAAAAACCTGCCTGTAAAATACCGGCTGCTGTGGTTGCAAGAATTTTGCCATTAAAAACACGATGACTATGAACAAGATATTACGGTACGTTATCGTAAAAAATATATTTAATATCAACCTGTTTAGAGTTACATGGTTATTAAAATTGCAATAAATTCAGATGATTTTTTTTTGGCTAGAAATCCACAATAATTTCTCATATTTTTTACACAAAAATTTACAGTAAAAGAAAACCTCTAACCATTTAGCAGGAACGTCCCTTCATCTCTGCAGCAACGACATGTTTGACATGTGGTTTAATATATATTAAATATTGTGGATTTCATGGTATTTTTTTAGAATTAACTGTCATTTTATTTAATAACTTAAAGAATGTCGCTTTTTATGGGTTTTTTTACCACAATATCTTTTACATGGTGACTGTATTTTTTACCGTGAAACATTGCCAACCACAGCTTCCAGTCTTTTACTGTAAATTTTATGTGATTTGTTTTACAGTGTATGTTTAAGCTCATAATGATGTTTCACTGCACACACGTGTGAAAACGTTTACAGGCTCACACTTGTGTGTGTGTGTGCGCGTGCATGTGTGTGTTTTGGAGGCGCTGCGGAGACCCTCAGTTAATTTATGCTGTCATGTGGAAACATCAGCCTGGCACTTCAGTCCAGTTGTGTTACATGGTGAGCAGAGGGATCAGCCCCGCAACACGCGGCGCCGTCAGGCCGCTGTGAAACTCCACGTCTCAGGTCGGAGTCGCAGAAAATCCAAAGTATGGCCACTGCGGATGATAAAAAACGTGCGCCTCGGGGTGCTTTGCTCTCCCAGCTGCTCTCATAATTGGACAAAAACGCTGAATTATGTGACGGTGCAGGGTGGAGGTGTTATCATAGTTTCAGTGTCCCTTTTTATATCTAATGAGCAGTGGCGTTAAACCACGGAGGATATGAAAGTCAGAACATCCAGACTATCCTCTTTATTTTTTCCCCTTTCCTGCATGACGCGTCTCTAATTTGACGGGTTGAGTGTGCCCCTTAGATAATGACAGTGTCTCCCGGCGGAATCAGCCGCCGCGCGCAGTCAGATGAGCTTTTGTTCTCTGGCAACAGGGGGAGAATCGCCGTGGAGCTCCGAGGCTCGTTTTCCCCCAAAGAGTTGATTGTTTACACTGTGTCCGCCTCGGAGCATGGGGAAACGATTCTGCCGGAGTTGAATGGGGCCTCAGTGAGACCAGTGTCAGCGGGGGAGGAAGCTTTAGGGATCGCCGTCGTAGTGAAGCACAGAATCAGGAGCGCTTGTGTCTTGAGACTGCACAGCCAGCTTTAACGCCGAGCAGAGATGAAGGATGAGTGGAGACAGCAGAGAAAGCATATCAACACTCCTGTCAAACCCATATCCTCCACTGGATCTCTGTCAACTCTCATTCGCAGACCTCGGACCTGTTTGCTATGATCGAGAGGATACAGGTACCGTAAGTGGCCCCCGAGACGCTTTCTTTTTGTGCTCGCTGTCCAAAACTTTAACTTTCAAAAGGCACCCTCGCTTTTTCCCTCACTACATAAGTCCTCCATTTTCTTCTCTTTCGAGACTCGCGTCTTCCTCCTTCTTTCCCGCTGCAACGCTTTTTTAACGCGTTTCCTCCTCTTTGCCTTACTAGAGTTTGTTTGTTTTCTTTGTGTTTTGAGGTAGTGACTCCCTCAGGCTGCATGGAGAAACCTGATGCTTCTGGACGTGCTGAACAGAACCTCTGCGTTCGTCTCGGCGTAGTTGTGTCTGCATCAGACACGTGACATGTTGTTATGTTATATGCTGATTCGGACGAATGCAGCTTGTTTGCAGCCTGCAGGGATGTTGGATGCATTACAAGAGCGAGACGCAGGAAACACCCATATCCGAGTAATACTGCAGAGAACAGAGACGTCGTATCGATTTTCCAGTAGGGGAAATAATATCCTCCAAATCCTTTCATCCTCGTGGGTCTGAGGTCACGCCGGCATGACCCCCTAACCCTCCAACATTAACAATATCCACATGTGTCCCACATTGAGTGTTCCAGTGGATATTTCTTGTGGCGCATATTTTGTGGTGTATTGCAAAAAATACAAAATAATCACCTACTGAACCCAAAACCATGTTATGGTTCTGTTACGTTTAGGGTTAAAAGAATCATGCCGGCGTGAAAAATCAGAATCCAGAGTGTTACAATGAACGGTTCTGAAGCTACAAATATTTGGAGAGTTTTAAAGCTGGGAGTATTTGAGTCGCATGACTCGTTTTGGAGTCTGTGTGAATTTTGGGTCTAGATCTAAACATCCGACAACCACAGAAAGTTTGGGTGACTGTCGTCAGGCTTTTGCACAATCAGAGGAGAACCACTCGACAAGTCGTCCAGGACAGCCCCGTCTTTTCGTACTGATCCGGAGACAGTACGTCATGTGGATAATAAATAACAAGTGAACAAGTAGTCATAAAGCAGGAAGGACGGTTGGTGGCTGGTAGCAGCTGCACAGCAAGGAAGAGAAAAAAGGTTCTTGGCTGTCAGAGTTGATAGCTAGCCAGCTAGCTATTAATCCTGTTAGCACTGTAAACATTAAAGGGTAACTAGCTTACCTCCAATTCTCTACTGCAAAATGTACAACTCCAACTGTCTCGATCGTTCAAGCCACTTACGAGACCCTCTGTCTTGCAGCTTTCAAACAAATCGTTGACAATTGGCAATAGCCAGAACGTGCCGCAGTGGGCTGACGGGTTGTTTGATAGGTACAGTGTGAGCACTCAAGTCATGAGGTTTGACCACCACCCAGATAGTTTATTTGTACCGTAGTAATTGGAACCAAACAACAAACAATCCTACGCCGTACGTCAAGATGAAAGGGAGATACCGTCTCTTAATAAAGGCTGGTTGACGATGACATCCATCTGATCGTAGCCGTCGTGGATGGGAAAGTAGACTTCGGCCCAAACAGGACCATCAATCCACCAACTTTATGTAATATAGCAGAACTATCGCCAAAAGTTCTGCTCATTTGCAATAAACAGCAACTGTTGAAAGGCCGTTTCAGAACCGCAATCAATGCCACGGATTTTTGCCAATGATTGGTTCCAACCGCAGTCAGACAGAAGGCTTTAATATCAGACACAACAGTCTCCAATACAAGCTGCAAACACGCTATTCCTATGTCCACCATCTGTGAAGAATCAATATCATCACAGAGAATGAACATGAAACAATTTAGCAGAGACATTTTCCAGCCAGTAGCTGCAGGTTAAAACTTCAAATGACATGAAATCAATTGTAGCCTCATGTGATCAGTATCCAATAATAATGCCGTTTCATGTCATACTGCAGCAACAGCTGTTCTCAAACTTTTGCAAGGCCCCTGTTGGCCACTAAACAATGTTTTGTTTCTTTAAATAGGAAACATTTTTCTTTTTAACCCTTTAATTTCCTCACCAAGAAAAAAAAATGAATTGAAAGATATTTCTTTGCATATTTAATTTCTTTGAGGCGTATATTAATGTAATATCTTAGACGCTCAAAATTAGCATGAAATGACTATTCGTTTAGACAAACTTACTTTTTTACATTTTAACACTAAAAATAATAAATAAATAATTTCATCATGACATTTTGTATGTCATTGAAAATAGTCAATTTTAATTAGACCCTTATTTGACTTTTCTTTGGTTGTATCTAGTCACATAATCCTGTTTGGTAAGTCCTCACATGCTTTAATATGCCAAAAGAAAGCCTACTTGTGGAATAGTAATTTCTCATGGCCATGATTAATACCTCCCCCAGGGCCCCATCCTTGGCCCCTTACTCTTTCATATGTACATGCGGCCGCTGGCATATTATAAACAGGTTCAGTCTTTCAGTTTTTCAATAACAAATTGTGGCTTAAAATGAGCTCAACCAAACAGTTGAGCAGGACATAAAAGGATTAAAGAACACTAAGCCGTCAGTGACTGATTTATCGAACAACAAAACGAAACCCAGCAGAAATGCTCAAGCCATTTGCAAACCATCAATTAATCATGACAAAACCGTTTTTTAATCATCACTTTAAAGGATGTGACTGAATTTGAGTTGCAGCTGGACCGAATAACTGGTTTTCCTTTTCAACCACAGTTTTATGTCCCTTTTCGTCTCTTATTCATCATCCAAAATTCCCTTTTACTGTGAACGTGACTGCATTTCTTATTTGTACTTTTTGGTACTTAATTTGCATTTAGAATAACAAAAAAATGTAAACACAAAATGATTCGTTGGACTTTATTTTTATCATTTGCCTCTCAGCCCTACCACAAAGTACTTCCAGGGGTTACGCGTACCCCCTGTTGGGAAACATTGCTGTAAACAGATCATTTAAATGTATTTAAATATCCTTTTTCGGGTCTAACTGAAAGCAATTTATTCTCAGTGTCAGTAACATTGTGACATTTACTATTTAATGAGAAATCTGCTATTAAACATACAAGAAACAACAATATTTCTATCCTCGCTTGATTTTATAATGGATAAAAACAGCCTATAACGTCATAATATTACAGAAACACCATGAGACAAAACAGTCAATTAATTTGCTTGGAAACTATTTGATAACTACTGCGTAAAATTTGATAGAAATACCACAAAGTTCATGTTATTCTAAACAGTTAACAAAAAAGGTTTGGTAAAACAAAGTAGAAGTCCAATTATGTCCACACGAATAAGTTAATGGCTTTAATATAATTGTGCTGAGGTCACAAACAAAAATCTTATCTGAATAATCTAATATGATCACATATTATTAAGAAATATTATTTAGGTATAAGTTTAGTTTTTCGCCGCAAAGTCTTTCTGAGTGACTTGGGCTTCTTTTTTTTTCTCGTATTTGTGACGCGGAATAAACAGCGTCAACGCAGACAAAGCGTCTGCGTTGTGCAGGAGTAGTACTCCTGATCTGCAAACAACAGTCTCATCTTTCTTTATTTGAAAAGCCATATTCTGTAAGAGAAAGCAACATGAAAAGAGGGGGGGGGGGAAGGGGCTTTCCATCCTTCAAAGAGGAAATTTAATGAAAGAACTTTCCATTTCCATTTGATTCATCTTCCTTAAGCCGCCGAAAAAAATCCTATTTGATACATTTGAAATGATGCTGCAGGGTACGGCTCACAAAGGAGCCACTGATAGGGTCTGCTTTGTCCCTCATCTCTCTGTGCGTTCATGGAAACGTCTACAGTCAGGAGAGTCAGCAGAATCAGAGGAGATAGAGCCGATGGAAAGTCCAATTTTTAGGTCTTCAGTGGAATTATGGTTAACGATGTCTCCCAGTAAGTCTTGATGGAAGCACCTCCTCTCATCTCGTGGACTTTTGCTTATCTTTCCTCCGTGACTAAGATATCTGTCCTCTGTTCCTCCTTTTTCTTCTGGTGACTGCGTTTGTGTTACTCTAATCAAAAACATCTTGTGATTATGTTTCTTCTCTGCAACTTTGCATGTGTCTGAGATATTTCACCTTCTCCCTAAGTAGTCTATCACTCTCGCTCTCTTTCCCCCTCTCTCTCTCTCTCTCTACAGGGTTTCAGAATGGATGAGCAGAGATGCCCCCTCCCTCCCCCTCTCAAAGTGAGTTGCAAATCCTCACCTTTCCTCGTAGACCACAGCCTGGTAATGGCGGAGTTATAAACCTTTTCCTTATCTGCTGTCAGACAGGCTTTGGGACGCTCAGCAACTGAGTTAGGAACTCAACAGGGACCAGGATTGCAAAATCCTAATCTGTCCTGTTAACTAGACTAGAATAATTCTACGGCATGGAAGACTGGGAGATACTCTCAGCAGGTGGAGTGCGGTCAAGTCAGAGAGGGCAGGCAATAGATGATTATCAACATATTGAGATAAATAAAACCACATGTGTCCGCCGCAACAACCAGGAACCCTGATATAAGGCGGCCCTCTGATGTGTTCGATGTCACATTGAAGAATTGACTTTCAAATACAACATAGTGTTGAAAGAGAACGTCCTACAAGCCTTTTAGGATGACGAAATTAAGAAAAAGTTGTTATCACTGATGCTAACTTTATGACCAAAAGTATGTGGACACCCAACTGTGATTTCGACAAACTTTTCACAATTTTTTGACCCTAGCTCACCAATAACATCCTGGCTCCCAGTGAGTGGGTGTTATATCTCAACCCTGGAGTAGTAGGAGGTTTTGTGCATCCGGTTGAGTTCTTCAACATGAAACTTGGATAATCATTTCTTTGAAGACCTGCCCTCCTGCAGGATGTTTTATGTCTTATACATAGGTGGATCCATCGCTGGATCCATGGGTGGATCTATGGGTGGATCTATGGGTGGATCTATGGGTAGATCCATCGCTGGATCCATGGGTGGATCTATGGGTGGATCTATGGGTGGATCTATGGGAAGATCCATGGGTGGATCAATGGGTGGATCCAGCCAGAGGGGCACTGCATTAAATCTTAAGGCTGTCTTGTCAGTTTCAATCGTTTCTTGTAACCATAGCGATATTGCGTTTTCACGAATAACG
Organism: Lophius piscatorius; assembly: GCA_009660295.1. NCBI lineage: Eukaryota > Metazoa > Chordata > Actinopteri > Lophiiformes > Lophiidae > Lophius > Lophius piscatorius. The sequence continues at coordinate 173,405 of VRLP01000490.1, forward strand.
GAAGATTATGGTGTAAAATATTCCCATGCTTATGGCTTTAAATGCAGATTGATTTTTAATGAGAATCATATTTATTAGGGAGAAATTTTTTTAACGTGGCAAAATGAAATAAATGTGAAAAATAAGAACGTCCTGAGTGTCTGACCTACAAAATATCCTTGAACGAGGCGGAATTTTTTCAAAATATATCCAATCATGTAGGTCTTTGCTCAAAGTTACACGGTGAACAGATAACGGATTATCTACATGCTTTAAAAACATCCATTTCAAGAAGAAGAAGCAATAACTTACTTCTTTCCACATAAATAAAAGTCACGTAATGCAAACCAAATCCATGTTTAATTTCTGACAGTGAACTAAAAGGTTTGACATTTCTTGCACATTTTAATTCAGGCCCATGTCTGGTCTGCCCGGTGTTTAAAGGGCAGTCATCGTAATTCAGAAAATTGTTTTAATTAAGGGGAAAGGTGTTCGGCATAGAGATAATTGCAGGATCACATCACAAAACGGTTTCAGGAGTATAAGGATGAAGCAGGAACTGAATAAAATTAAAAAATAAGTGGGGACCTTTTTTTGTGTATGTGTATTTCATAAAATTTAAGCTGATATATATATTATTCGGTTTTTCTATAAATATATATAAAAACTGAAAAAAGGAACACTGCAAAAACAAGAATGTAGGCCAGACACTACAAATACAAGGAGAATAGGTAAGGGGTCAAATGAGGAAGGAAATATTCAATCTCAGTATTAATTCAGGCCTAATCATTCTACATCTACGGCGATGCTCAAATTTACCGACGATTCTTTCCCTCCTGCTGATCACAGTATGCTCTCAGGTGCCACATTTGTGGATTTAACCAAAGCTTTTGATCTCATCAAGCATTATCTGCTGCTGGATCAACTCCATGCGACTGACGTCAATGCAAATGCAGCTTTGTGAGATAGTTTTTACTTCACAGCTCATTTCAGCAAAGACCTGTGCCCCAGGGCTCAATTCTGAGAGAGCTTATCGCTATCTTTGTGAACAACTTACCAAATACAGAATATTCTATAACTGCAGGGCTCAACTTTATGCAGACGATACAGTCATATACACATTTAAACCCGATTTATCACAGATTCAGGTGTCTCTCCAATCCAGTTTCAGTATATTTGGAAAACAAATGAAAGCTCAAGAAATCAAAGACGTATACTAAGATATTTGTTTCTAGTCAGAAACTCTAAACCAGATTTCTTCTCTTTTGTAATAACCTGTAATGCTTGAAAGTGACCGTGTTAAACATCTGGGTGTCTGGCTGGATCCCTTGCTAACGTTCAAAATGTACAATAATCATATTCTATGTAAAGTAAACTATGGAATCAGTGTCCTGCATCGATCCCGACACGTCTTTATACTCGGTTTATGTACGAAACTTGCCTCTCAACGAATACTTCCATTTTTTACTTCTGTGGCATTATTTATGAAAATGCATCAGAATCCAACTTCGTTCCGCTGAAGGCAGCGGAACAATAGACTCAGGATGGACCCACTGGCTTCTATTCATATTTAAATGAAACTCCTGCACATTTACTTTCAACAGTATTTGATACCATTTACATCTAATTACCATGTTTGACACTCTGATATACAATATTTCTTTTTTCCACGAGTTAGAACATTTTTTTGTGAAAATGCCTTCATGATTAAAGCCCCTTCTGACTGGAACAGCATTAGGTCATCGTCCTCTTACTCTAAATTTGAATGGGCATTGTCTTCTTTCTTTGAGGCGGCCTGTTCTTGTTGAGACTAACTATTCTTGATCCAGTGTTTATTTATTTGTTTCTCTCTTGTTTTTCTTTTAGTATCTGGGGTTTCCTTTCTTTTGTTTATCTAAAACTGGCCTGTTTGTCTAAACCAGGGATTTTTATTGCTTTCTTCTACCAATAAATTAATCTTTGGCCTTTTTGTTTTGTTTTATTTTGTTATGTTATGTTAACTGCATTCATGTGTTTATGTATCGATTGTGTCACACATTGGAACCCCCTCGAGGACGAGATGGTACATCTCAAGGGGTTCTAAGAAAAAAAGAAAAAAAATACTTATAAATAAAGTTCAATTTGAAATGGCCTTTATAATAGGGGCAGAATCATTACAGAAGCCAAATCCATGTTTCCATCGTCTTCATCAGGGCTCCAGGCAACAAGTACTTAGAGTTTGGCCACACCCATAAAAGAGTAAAGGAGAAAGGAGGCAATCACATGACGAAGATAATGACACGACAGGTGAAACAAATAGAACATAATACAAGAACAGGAACGAGATTACATAAAAATCGTCACCTGTAAATAGTATGGAGAATAAAAATACAAATATATTAAGATAATCGGGGGTAAGTTGCTGCCTCAAGCGAAGGAGTATCTCGGCGTCTCGTTCCTGATTAACGGTGAAATGGGCCGTGAGATGGAGAGGCGGTTTGCTGCAGCATCAGGCGGTGTATAGGTCCGTCAGAGTGACGAGAGAGCTGAGTCGTGAGGTGAAGCCATTAGCCAGTCAATTTACACTCTTACCCTCACCTACGCTCGTGAGAAGTGGAAGCTCTATCCCTGAGGAACAGCTGGCAGATCACTGAACACTTCTACATGTACAACCACGACCTTTCCACCCTCAGATAAGTGGAGTCGCTCTCGCTCTTCACCCAGCTCAGACATCTGGAAGGAACTCCGCTGGACGATTGTATGTCAGGTCTGACCTGGGAATGCCTCGAGATCCCGTATGATGAGCTGGAGTGCATTGCTGGGTAGAGGGATGTCAGGGTTTGTGGAAGAAAATGGATTGCTATTGATATAGTTTCACAGAAGTCGATGGATCTTTGCTAAAGTTGGTTAAATATTCTGTCCCCGTCCCCCGACCGTTGTTTAATATGACAATAATAATATAACTTTATTTATTGTGCACCCTTAAGAACAGAGTTTACACAGGGCTTTGACACTAAAGCAAAGGCAATCAAATACATTAAGCAGACAGGAGCACATAAAACAGTGGACATTAAAAATACAGCAATAAAAAGCAACAAGGCAAATTAAGGAAAAAATTTAAAGATTGAAGGATGATAAAAGGCCTATAAAAGACAATAAAAACAACAATAAAGAATTCAATTACAAGGACAGCATCACAAATCAAGCAAGTCTGGAGAAGAGCGCTTTAAGAAGGGATTTAGAAGAAGTCACTGATTCTGAGAGCCTTGTCTTCTTCAGGCAGGTCATTCCAAAGCCGAGGGCACCTGATGGCAACGTCACGGCCACCTTTAGATACGGCCATCATCTTTGGAACAAACAGAAGGGCCCCTCCGGTGGATCTAAGGCTTCGGGTCAGCCCCACGGGGGGGGGGGGAGAATTTCGGGAGTCAGACCCAGCCGTTTTTTTAAAAAGTGACCAGTAAAATCTTCAATTTAACTTGTAAATGTATGGGAGGCCAGTGGAAAGACACTAAGAAGCCTAGATGCTGCTTTCTGAACTAGTTGGAGGCGAGAGACGGGCTTTTGTATCCGTCTGTCGTCTGTCGTCTGCTTAGCAATGAAATGAAACGTTGTGTTTCCGATAAGAAACCGAGGGGCGGCATATAGATAGAAAATAAAACCGGACCTAATATTCAACCCTGCGGTACACCACAGCTAATGTAGGTTGTGGAATAGCTGTAAATACTTATGGTGAACACAAACATTCTTAAAGGCATGATTAGAACCACTCAAGTGTCTTGAGACGTTTAATAAAAACAGTGGTCTACTTAGAGGAAATTGTCCGAGACCCAGAGGAGGACACTTGCTGTGCTCTTTTAAGTTTAATGCGTTCGGTGCCCCCGAAGCACGACGAGGAATCATTAGCAGCGTGAAATTCCCTTAAATGTCTGGAGAGCCTAATTCTGTGATTAATTAAGTGTAAGTAACAAGTTTTTACATCGACTCCCGTCTTCCAGCATTTGCAAAAAAGTTACTGGCTAGAATTTTTTAATTTATGCATCCTCCCACTCAGTGAAACAAACAGACAGAAGTTACAAAAGTTGCAAGTAGAACACAACTTTTATTTTATAACATTTTGTTGATTCCACGCTGAGAAGCTTTTTAGTCCCACTTCGGGTGGAATTAAAACACCACACGGCTTACCTTATCTATCATAAAAAACACTTCTTTTTTTTTTGTTAATAATCTCCTCACGATTCATCCGCAATAATAAAGTCCCTCCTCCGCTTGGCATTTTCTGTTCTTGTTTTTTTTTAAATTGAAAACAAATATCAGAGAGTAAGATTAGAGACAATAATGTTTGTAATCAAGTGATGCATTCGCTTCCAGTGACTAAAAGTCCACCAGGAGCTGAGTCACTATCTTTTTCTTTCAGAGTAAAAGGTCATGTTCTTCCTTTTCTCCTGCCAAAAAAAATGAGAGGTTTCAGCTCCCAGGCTTTATTATGAATTATTTAAACTCTCATCATAGGACATATTGGAGCCTTAGATAAATGTCGCCTCCTCACGAAAGCTTGCTAGGTGTCCACCAAAGAGAGACGTCTGTCAGAGAGGCTGCTAATGTGGACTCCTCGCAGGATAAGAAAAGAAGCCCTGACAAATGTAAGACTGGAGGAGCCCGTATTTAATACTCTGTCACAGTTGCTCCTTGTTATTTTTTCTCAAAGGAGAACCAGAAAGGACTGTTTGTGACTCTTATTCATTTTCCTCCCTGCAGACAGAAGAGGACTACATCCCTTATCCCAGCGTTCATGAGGTACCTCACTGTGGATTTTATAGATGACAGAAACTGTGAAGCTCATTACGAGTATAACGATAATGAAAGCAGTGCCTTCCTTGCAAACTCACTGAGGGGTGGTAACTAATCAGTATTCATTTGAAACCATCCGGTTTTTTTCAGGTCCTGGGTCGCACCGGCTCTCTCCCTCTCATCCTGCTGCCCCAGTTTGGAGGTTATTGGATTGAGGGGACCAACCATCAGCCTAAAGACCCACCAGATGCTGATCAGCCAGCATGTCCTACCGCCATCATCAAACTGGAGACAAACAGCACCGCCAAGATCTACAGGAAGAACTTCATGGGCAAGGTGAGAATGGGAAAACGGCGATATTATGGAATCATCCTCACCAACACTGCGTCTGCTGCATTCGCCCCATCTACCGCCGAAGATCCTTTCTGTTAACACAACTGATGAAACTATTTAATGGAATATTTTCAAATTTTATATCATCATAGACCTTAGTGTGAGGAAGAACTGGGTTGATTTTGGGAAAGGCCAATTTTAGCCAAATTTAGTGCATATGACTCGATCCGAGGAGGTTAAGCATGTATACATCATGATTTACTCTAATAGTTCATATTTTATTCACTAGGGGGAGCTTTTAACAAAAAAAAACCCACAGTTTTTTGGACATAACTTCCCATCCTTAGACACAGAACCTGAGGCAATCAGTGAAGTACAGGAGTTGCTGAGATGAGTAACGGAACCTTGAACTGCTGCTGAGGTTTGTTCACTCGGAGTGTGAATGTCACAGATGGATCCAGTGGCACTGTTCCCAGGTGAAGTCTGATTGTCCACTGAAGTTCCCCCTTACAGTTTCCAGTTGGATGACTGTGTTACCGCTCTGGCAATGTTATCGACTGAAGTACAAATGTTTTATGACAACAACTTAATTCTGTCAACTAAGTCCGTTCTGATCATTATTGTGAACAGCTTTAAAAACTCCAGTAGACATAATTCTTCTTGGCTGAAGACATAGCAGTGCCCCGTCTGTGGGGAACAGCATGGAAATGTTCACCAGCCATTTGTTTTTATTTATGCTTGTTAGGCTAGAACTAATTGAAGCTCAGTTTGAAATTCAAGACATTTACTTGGCCCCTATGTGTGATTACTTAACCCTTTATTGTCCTGCTCAACTAGGATATGTCAAGCACATTTTGAGTCTCTATCTTTTATTAGAAAATGTGGGTCAAGAGACGTATATGCAAAAGAGTAAGGGGCCAATGTTGTTGTTGACTATAAAAGTTTTACGCACACACCATTTACCATATGTTGTCATGTTAAAATGTATTATTGAAATTGCCTACTTGTGGAGCAGTTCCACGCCGAAGCGGCATGTTCAAAGTTAGATTTGCGAACTTTTACGCCCTTCCCCCGTGGGCAGTTCAACTACCTTCCTTCATCAAAAGTCTTCCGTTCACAAAGTTATTTGTCTTGTGGACCCCCTGTCCGTCTCTAATGTACAAACAGCACCTTAATGATTGGGTTGCCATTTTCAGTTACTCCTTCTTGCATTTAAGTTTCCTCTGCTAATCTGCCCCCAGGAACACTTTAATTACTACACCATGGATGCTGCCCTGGGCCACCTGGTCTTCTCCGTGAAGTATGATGTCATTGGTGATCAAGAGCATCTGCGCCTGATGCTTCGGTACAATAAACTTTGACCTCTTCTCCCTCCCGTTTGTTTTTTTTCACTACATTAATCACAGCACTCCTGCCATCGGTCTCCGCCTTTAATCCGTTTCCTGTTTTTTTCTCCTATTCCTGTATTTATCTCTCCCTGGCCCTTTGTTCTCGTATTGAACCTGCAACCTGATTCAACATCTGTGTAACGCAGTGGTTTTGGCGTCTGCGCTCCCAAACAGAACCATTCTGTATTCTCACGCATGGCTGGCCAAGGATAGAGAGAATAATGTGAAGTCAAGCAAAAAATTTACACAAAGGAAGGGGAGCATCTAATTTTTACCAGGTTGCCTTAGTGATGAGTTTTATAATGTCCTTTCCAACTCAGTTGCTGACAATAGTGAAGGCTTCGTGGCCAGTCTCTGCTGTCAGGGCCATGGAGCATGGATCTTCAGTTAAATATGATTTCACACGTCTGCTGCAGTGAGACATGTGGAATATATTTGCTTTTCTTGTCATAGTATCCCCAATTGTTAGATGCCGTGTTTGATGAAGGAGCTCCTTCGTGCTAACAGGACCACTTTAAAACTATTTCATGGATCAGTTTCAAATTTTACACCCCATATACCTCAGTGCGAGGAAGAACTGGATTGATTTTGGGAAAGGTTAGTTGCATTTTTCCGATACTAAGGGGAACTTTATCTTCAAAAGTTTCTGAGCCATAATTTTTTCAACCATTGGTCAGATTTTGTCCAAATTCGGTGCAGATGAGTCGACTCCAGGAAATATGCCATGTATACATAACTCACTACATACAGATCATTTCACACAAAAAAAGAATCTTCTCAATTAACTCCATAACCGGTCTGATTTATTCCATATTTACATCGTATGAACCGCTTCACAGAGATCTAACTTGTATTTGTCATATTTCACCAAAAAGGGGGCTTTTTTCCCCCCAAAACTGTTTTTTTGCCATTTCTTCCCAACTATTTGTCTTATTATCCAAATTGGCTCATATGATAGATACAATTTTACTCATTAGAAGAATATTTTTGTGGAATACAGAGTTTCTCTTTCTTACGTTCCCAACAATGAGTCCAGTCGTCCAGTCAATGAGTACATGAATGGATACAAGGAAATCTCTCTTGTTTTATAACTGAGCTCAAAAAAACTAGTTAACTGTATTTATCTTCATTACTGAGTCACTCTGGGATCTGATCCTAGAACAGACTGCTGACTTCATAGAAATAGTCAGGTTGAGTCAATATGGACTGTTGGAGATTATTAATGAGTCACATTTCATTTGAGGAGTTATATCAGGGGGATTGCTTGTACTACGCAGGGGACTGGTGGCTTTTTGGATATATACTCTTGGAGACGACAGTGTAGACTTACTTGTTGATTGTCACTTATCTGACTTCTGATCTTCTTTTGTTTAAAATCAATAGTCAGAGAAAGGAAAAATTAAGCTTTTCACATACTTTTTTAGGTTCATTAGTATTTTTGGAATAATTAATGTGATCACCGGCTGAAAATGTATATATTATTAATGAGCGTGAACTAAAATTACACATTAAAAAAATGCTCCGGGTTTGTGTCTTTAGTACTACAACAAAGACAAACATACCAGCGAGCCACAGAGATTAGTGTGAGTCACTGTTTATCGAGGAGTCGGGTATAAATAAATTGATTTTGTGTGGTACGGAAAAACACGGTGAATTTCTCTGTATAAATGTTGACTCAGAAAACTGTGCCACCAAGCACTCGGCAATCAGCGCACTATTCGTCTCTGTTGTACCAGAGTATCGCCTCCCACCTACTCCCACCCACACTTGTGCCAAATCACCGACCTCCTCTAGAAGACAGACAAAAGGGGAGAGAGGCAGAACCCGGCCCACCGGCTAACCTGTGGAATCATTTTAGCTGCAGAGAGACTCCACTCCACATTCAATTGCAGCATCCTCTCTTCGCTTAATGAGGCTCTGGAATTCACGATTATGATGTGAGATTATTCAGCCCACGGTACTTACACACCCGGCTGTTTTCTGCTGCATGTGCACCACCCACAGTCAACCCACAGCATGTTTTAAGAAGAGTTAAGAGTTCAAATAAATGTTTTTAAAACTCTCTTATTTCAGTAAGACGAAATGATGCTTCTCACCTTGAGTTCGGCACCTACTGGCTAATTCGCTAACCAGTGGCTTCAGCTGACGTTAAAGGTGCAGTGTGTAAAATTCAGGGGGTTGAAAATGGAATATGATATTCGTAACTATTTATATCCCCGAAACGAAGATATCATGGAGCCGTGTCTATTATTCTCTACTTTCTTCGGGTAAAGTGCTTTGAATAGCAACAGTTTGAAAGGTGCTATGTTAATGAAGTTTGATTGAGAGATTGATCAGCATCCAGCTTCCACACAGGAAGGAAATAGAATCATATAATTGACTTCAAAAAAGAAAAATGTCAAACCTGTAACGCTGAAGATGTCATCTTATAAGAATGTTCCCGTCAGCCTAGGAAGAAAAACGTGTTTACTTCTGTAAGTTAATGAAAGTTTAATGCTAAAGGTTGAAGCTGACACACACAGAGAATGGCTAAATGAAAACTCATTACCCTCCGGATGCTTACAGGCTGCACTTATTTCATGTCTTTAGCTACTAAACTTAGAGTTGCTGCTCAGGAGGAGGGGCTTGACCATCAATCATCGCTGTTTTGCGGCCTTGAATAGCTTTCATCTAAATGTTAAGTTGCATAATGGACAATTGTGACTATTTATTTTTTATCATGATGCTTGACATCAAGGATGAAGGGGTTTGATGTGAAGTTTGTGCAGATTCTCATTCATCAAGGTTCTGGTAATCTTTGAAGGTTGAATCTGAAGCAACTGGACTTCTTGATATATCTCCGAAAAGTCGGAGATATTATGGAAATGTCCAACGCAAATCTTTTTTGTGTTAGCGCAATAAGTCAGAAATCTCCATAGATCTCGGCACAAAGAAGCAATGTGTTGATTTTTGGAGAGGTTAGTTGCATATTTCTTCCACTTGAGGTAGTTTTATCTCCAAAATCTTTCAGTCCGTAATTTCTCAAATGTCCGAAATTAGTACATATTAATCCACCTGAGGAGAACTATCTTTTAAATATCATATTTTCTCTAGTAGGTCTTATTTTACTCCCTTGGGGGTGAGTTTTTATGAAACAATGGTTCGATTTAGTCCAAGTTTACCTCATATGAACCACCTCGAGGAGAACTAACTTATGTTTGTCATATTTTACTGTCATTTTTATTTTATTTTTGACCATTACTTCCCATCCAAATGTCCGAATATGTCCAAATTGGCTCATATGAATTTACACAAGGACAAGTTATCTTTTTATTTCACTGTAATAATTCATATTTTACTCATTAAAAGGAGCTTTTTGTGGAAACAGTTACTCATCCGTAACTTCCCAACCATCAGTCCAATCCTATGACTTCACAAAAGGAAATCTGTTTTGTTTTATAACTGAGCTCAGAAAAACTAGTTAACTGTATTTATCTTCATTACTGAGTCACTAATGGATCTTATCTTAGAGCAAACTGCTGACTTCATAGAAAACAGTTAGGTTGAGTCAATATTGACTGTTTGAGACTATTAATGAGTCACATTTAATTTGAGGAGTTCAATCAGGGGGATTACTTGTACAACAGAAGGGATTGAGGGGCTGAGGATGAGAGGGTGGGCCTAGTTTAATGTGGAGGACAGTTCATCTGTCACCCTAGAGGCTTCTTCAGTTCTAACTGACTGGTAAGGAGTGTTTGATACATAGAGACTTGTTGGGTCACAAGTGAGGTCACAGTTGGCGACTCATCACTAAGGCGGGTCATCAGAAGTCGTTAGGGACACTTCTTACTGTCCAAACGAGTCCATTGGCTTTGGATTCAACTTTAAAAGGGTTTGGAATGATGTTGCATAGATCAATCCATTCCGTTACTGCTGTGAGTACAGGGATGACTATTGGCCAATTCCATCAGGAGGTTTAAGTCATTTGTCTGGCATTAAGGGCATCGTCCCTGAGAAGGATTAGCGGTCACGGATAATGAATTGCAGGTATTAAGTGGACAAAGTCCCGGTAATGACACCTTTATAACCCCCTAAAAAAGTAGTGATACTCAATCAATCCTTTAGCAGACAATCTTGGCTCAAACGAGTGGAGTGTAAAGACCGTTCTGCTGCCAGCCTCACACAGAATTAGAATCATCTCCTTTGAACCTCCAATTTAGTCGCATGAATGCTAAGCTTCAGGGAAAGGAGTCGTTTGAGGAGAAGGATTGCTTCGGATTAGAAACCCAAATAGTGATCACTTTGTTTTTTCAAACTTTCAGCACAAAGATAAAAACCCACCAAGATGTGATTCCTATATCCTGCCTTACTGAGTTCCCCAATGTGGTTCAGATGGCCAAGGTAATGCAAATTAAAATCAAAATCCCAAAAACTTTATTGCGTGAAATGAGAGAGGCTGACTGTGCTTTCTCTCTTACAGCTTGTTTGCGAAGAAGTGAACGTGGATAGGTTTTATCCTGTCCTCTACCCAAAGGTAATCCTCGTTGTGGTTTTTTACCAAACCTTAATATCGTGCTACCTGATATCCACCGACGCCACACCGCCGCAGGAACCTGACTGCAAACGTGTTATTGTCTCTTCCTCAGGCCTCAAGGCTCATTGTCACCTTCGACGAGCATGTGATCAGCAACAACTTCAAGTTTGGAGTTATTTATCAAAAGCTTGGACAGGTGAGTGTGCTTCAAGGACCCCGCTGCCATTCTTTGCTTTGAAAGTCATGTGTCACTCCTCCTGAAAATGTGCTTTTCCTCCTCCCGTGTGCAGACCTCTGAGGAGGAGCTGTTCGGAAACATGGACGAAAGCCCTGCCTTCGTTGAGTTCCTGGAGTTTCTGGGCCACAAGATTGAACTCCATGACTTTAAAGGGTTCGGACACTTTTTCACTTTAATTTTCTTTTTCCCTTCACGAGATTTAATGGTTCAATCATAACATTGAAACCAGCTGCCGGCTAAATGGACTGTAATTGCATAGCAATTTTCTACTCTTATTAACCGTTTTTTAAGAAGAACGCCAGCTTTCACCCATTCACACTAACAATTCCCACCGTAGTAGCCTCCATGGAAGGCCCCGCCTTCTCATCAGGAGCATCTGATTCTGGGATTGAACCAATTAGTGGTCTACCTTTAGCACCAAAAAAGGTCTGCGATGCACTTTGTATTCAAGGCAAGCCATCTTTATTTCTATAGCACATTTCAGCATCAGGGCAAGTCAACGTGTTTTACACAAACGATCAAGAATATTGCGACAAAGTGCAAAAGAGCATTAAAACGTAATTGAAACAGTTACAAAAGCATTAAGAAAGATTGGACAATTAAAAACAAGCTAATACATCAAAGCTAGAATAGATGAAAATCAACTGTGGAAGCCCTTTCAACCGCAGGCCATATTCAGTGTTTTCTTAAACAGGAGTGTATAGGAAAGACAGAAGTAAAAATACTTCAAAAATGTAAAGATTGAATAAAAGGCAGCAGTTAAAAAGGAATGATTTAAGCTTTGATTTAAAATATCTGACAGTTTGAGCAGTCCTCCCTTTTCTGGGAGCTTGTTCCGAATATTTTGGTGCATAAAAACTTAGCAGCTGCTTCTTCAATGTTTGGTTCTGACTCTGGGGACACTGAGCAGACTTGTCATGGTAGTAGAATTGCTCACCTGCTGCCTGATATATCCCATCAACTGACCTTTTCTGGTGCGGATAACCAATGGCAATCTGACTGGTTATAATGTTATGGATGATCAGTGTATGCTTAATTTTTAGTACAACTCCAAGGCTCATGTCCGCCAGAAGCGGGCCAATCAATCAATCATCTTGATCAGGGTTTTCTTTAAATGAATCCCTGAAATATGTGCGTGAGATTGTTGGGATATTTGCTGACGCGGTGATGGAGTGGGCAGAAGAAGGGCCCTCGGTATTGCCTCAATGATGGATGAGTGTGGATTGACCTGATGCTCTGAGAGCACACTCTTATGTTCCACTCCAAACACCGCTTTGTTTTTCCCTCCTCTGTCTTCCCCTCAGCTGCTCGCTTCTCTCTCCTGGCCAATATTTCACGTTCGTCTCTTCTTTCTATTTGTTTTTGTCATTTTTTTTTTTTTTTTTTTTTAAACCCGTATCCTTAAGATTTCTGTCTCTCCTTGTCCTTTTCTTCTCCAGGTTTCGGGGCGGGCTGGATGTGACTCATGGGCAGACGGGGACAGAATCTGTCTACACAAGTTTCCATAATAAAGAGATTATGTTCCATGTGTCCACCAAGCTGCCTTACACAGAAGGAGACTCGCAGCAGGTAAAATTACATTCCAATTATTAAGAACCAGGCGGCTCGTTTCACTAATTGATTTGAGACGGCCTCTGCTGACCTGTCAGACCGCTGAAGCAGCAGCAGCTGTGCAGCTAATGGGCCGGGACTTTAAAAGTCAAATGTAGTTTGGGATCATTTTTATGAAGTATGTCAAATCATTCAAATCTAAATCTGCTCTCATGAGTGTTTAAAGGAGCACTTTGACATTTTCCCTTGTCCTGCCTACACAGTCGATTTGAAGCTACTGCCTGTTTTATACTGTAAACAGCTGGTATGGTATGACAGCAGTACGACAGCGGTGAGGTGTGCAGTAGGAGTGATGGATGGGTTTATGGTGGAGGTGGGACTGCACCAGTGATCGGCTCTGAGCCCCTTCTTTTTTTGCTGTGTTGATGGACGGGCTGACAGATGAGGTCAGGCAGGAGTCTCCGTGGACAAGGATGTAGTCTGATCTGTAGTCAGAGAAAACCTGGAGAGGTGGCGGTAGGTGCTGGACAGAAGAGAAATGGACATGTGAAGAGGAAGGATAGTGGATCTATTGATGGAAGAATACTCGAGATGGAGCTGTCAGAAAAAAAGGGAGAAGACCAAAGAGGGGGTTTCTGGATGTGGTGTGAGAGGACATGCAGTTGGTTGGTGTAGCAGCCGAAAGAAGAATATACTACAAATGGTTGGGTTGCATCCTAAATATTTGGGCAGAGGAAGGAATCTGTCTGAGGGACCCAAAGGACCCTCATGGGTCCACGTTAAGCAACCTTCCTAAAATGTGAATTTTAAGACGAGTCTCGAGGGTTGGTCTTTTTGTCCAGAGAAATGCTATTAAACTAAACATTCTAGCTTCAGTAAACTATTCACGTACTAAGTAAAGTTTCCGGGTACCAACAGACGTATGAAGATAATAATAATAATAATGAGCCTTTTCCCAGCAGTCAACATTTGTTTACATGCGGCGTCCTTATTTTCACTGATGTCCAAGATAAATATCTTTTTTTCCCCACATTCAGCTCATAAAATACATTTTTTCAGAAGAATAAGTATGTTTTTCAGATTCAGCTAGCGCTCCTGTGTTCCCCTGCATTGACGTAAGTTTGTGGGTGGACTCTTTTGTTGCCCTATTGAAACAGGGGGCATTATTCCTCAGCTGCTTATCGCTGCTTCTTTGAGTGTTGTGACCTTAGTTATCGCAGTAACCCTGCTCCTGTTGGCAGTGCGTGATGAAGAACAGGACATGAGCAACTCCCACACGGGATGATTCATGAGGGACCTTAAGAAAAAAGGAGGCAAGGTGCGAGAGAAAATAACACGGCGTCGTTTCAGGCAGGAGAATTCATGCGCGCATATGTGAATGAATGTTACCCACCATGAGCGAACATGTTCAGGTGTCATGTTGGGACTTCCCTTTCCCCTAAATCCGCTTATTTGGCTCTGAAACCTAATTATAACGCCCGGAAAAGTCGGGGTTGTTATGGAATCGTCATTGCGTTTGCCCTGCAAATCATTTTTGTGAATGTAATAACTCAAAAACTATGTCTTGGATAATTTTCAAATGTTTTCCTCTCATAGATCTTAAAGTGAGGAAGAACGGGAACTCCTACTGAAAAACTGAATTTGAGCTTTTGAGCTTTTTTTCAGGATCCTTTGACCCAACATGATGTTTAACGGCTTAAAAACAAGTCCTTATATCTCGTGATATTGTGTCTTAACTTCTTCCACCAGGAATGCTGGTAGAAGAAGGGAAGAATGAATCATGTGGCAGCCCGGTATCAAACATATGGGAGCCCGGTATCAGACTGGATCTCATGTCCTGGAGTTGCCAGTTGAAGGCTGGTGTTTTATAGCGGTGCAGATTGTAGGTTGAGAGCAGCTGGCAGCCTGAACCCAAATCACCTGGTACCTGTCTGAAGCACAGACACCTGTCCTCGCCTGCTTGCCCCACTCCTGATACCAGTCGACCTCTTCCCCACTCAAATGTTCCAAGCGGGTCTTTTCTTTTGATCACTCCTCAACTTTCCCCGTCATTCGTTGCTCTTATTCCCTCTCGCTTGAAGTGTGTTACCGGCTTCCGATTCGACATAACCATATATCACCAAAAATCCCTCACAATTTTTTTGACGCTGTTTCATTTTCTATTTAAAAAAGGATGAGCAAATTCTGTTTCCCGGGGTTGTGTTTGACAACTCTCTCCATTTCGAAACCATCTCAGACATTTTCCATTTCATCGATATTTGTTTCTGTTATGACTTAGATTGAAATTCTGGAAGAAAAAAAAAACCTGCCAGGGCCCGAAAACAGATGGTTGATTGTTCTGCTGTGAACAGACAGAGGCTGTAAAGTAATTGGTCTGTTCCCAGAGTGTACAGAATCTACCGAGCACACACTCGCTTCAGCTCTTGAGACACTTTATTGCGGAGTGGACTATCAGCGCAGCTCCTACATTGCAGCTGACGTGACCTCGTTAGAAGTCTCCACTCCAGCGTGTTGAGGATCGTGATGACAGATGAAGAGTAATCAACACAAGCTGTTGCGGCGTTATCACTTCCCTGTTTGCAGAATCCTGTTTACACTTGCAGTGCTGTGAAAAAGTACTTGAGCCGCTCCTGATATCCTATGTTTGTTCGTATCTCACGATAAATTGGAAAGCGAAATTGGGCATAAGACAAAGACAGCCTGAGTAAAAATTGAAATACCTAAGTTTTTAATAATAATCATATTTAATAAGGCAGAAACTTTATCCACGACCTAAATCACCAGCATTGAAAAATATTCAAAAAAGAAAAGAATCCTGACAAATTTGTGGTTAAAAGCTGGTTTAAGCTGGACTAGAACTACCAAAGACCTGATAACTACCAGAACTGTCAATCACATCATCACCTCAATAGAGCATCTTCGGAAGCAGGAAGTTGGCTTGTAATTTTCACCAGTAGTACACTATGTTAAAATCAACCGGAATTCCAGAAGCGATGAAGAAGAAGATTTTTGTACAGCTTACAAAGCTGTTTCTAAGCCTCTGGGACTCCAATGATTCCACAGACAAGACACACGATCTACAAAGACTTGGAACAACCGGGAATCTTCTGAAAGCGGTCAAACTTCCAAAAACCGTCCAGGAGCAAGATGAAGGCTCTGCACACCTCTCTCACCTCAGTGAAGGTCAGAGTTTGTGGCTCCACTAGTTGAAAGATGCTGGGCAGAAAGGGCATCCATGAAACTTTGAGGTTCATCTGATTTTTGCCACGGCACTCGTTGATGATCCTCAGAGATTAAGGGAGAACATTCTATGGACTGATGAGTAGAAGGTGGAACTAGTTAGAAGACAGAGGTCCTGTTACGTCTGGCAGAAACCAAACACAGGACCAAAAAGTTAAAGCAACATTCGGCCATTCAACGAGACAATCCACCTCTGAATGGATCTAAAGAATCATGTTTTGGATTGTTCTAGTCTAAGTCCAGGCCTGAGGCCCATCTAGATGCTACCGTTGGACCTGAAAAGACCGGTTCATGCTTACAGACCCTCCAGTGTGTCTGCACAGAGAACGGTGGGCCACCATTCCACCACAGTGATAAGAAGAGATAAGATAAGATTTACTTTATTTTTTGAATTTGATGTTGACTCCATCCAAGTAAAATCTCACAAAAAGTTCAAGGCAGAAGAAACAAAACTATTTCACTGAAACCAATATAACAGAATATGTGTACACACATATACAAATGTATACACACACACCTATAAACAAACATATGAGTAAATACACAAATATATATACCCACACACATACAGTATATCTATAAATGTACAAACATACACACACACACACATCTGCAGCGTAAGCACTTCAGGTGATAAGTTAAATATTGCAGAGTTAGTAGTGTATTAAACAGTTAGTAGTGTATTACACAGTAGTGTATTACACAGTGAGTAATGTATTACCAAGTTAGTAGTGTATTACACAGTTAGTAGTGTATTACCCAGTTAGTAGTGTATTACACAGTTAGTAGTGTATTACACAGTTAGTAGTGTATTACACAGTGAGTAATGTATTACACAGTGAGTAATGTATTACCCAGTTAGTAGTGTATTACCCAGTTAGTAGTGTATTACACAGTTAGTAGTGTATTGAAGAGTTAGTAGTGTATGACACAGTTAGTAGTGTATTAAACAGTTAGTAGTGTATTGCACAGATAGACATATTGCACATCTTACCTGACTGGGAGGTTCTGTTAAGGAGCTTAATGGATCCGGTCAGGAAGGAATGTTTACATGGGATCAGTCTGCAGGTGGGGAGCCTGAATCTCCTGTGGGAAGGTAAGAAATGGAACCCTGGGTGGAGAACGTGAGTTGGGTGGTCGGATAAGATTTTCTGTGCCTGTCTGATGACAGAATGCTCGTAAATCACCTGGAGGGATGTTTTTTTCTTAATCCCCGTTATCTTCATAGCCGTCTGCATCAGACGAGAAAACCCGTGACCTCACAGGCGCTGTCCAGCTGCCGTACCGGGCCGTCGTGCCTGTGGTCAAAGACCAATAGCATCATCAAATAAAGGATTCCTCTAAAATGTGTATTTTGTGTTTAGATGGGTCACAGTTTAGATTGAGATACACTCAAAAATACAAGAAATCGGGAAGGGGTCCAAAACTTTCTCACAGCTTTGTTTTTTTGCCATTCTGATTCCAATATTATTATTTTGACTGTTAGAGTTTGGGAATTGATTCCAGGCCGACTCGCTGGCATTAACCCACGTTCCACTGGTTTTTAAGTTAAATTTCCATTGAAATAGGAAAATGTCACATCATGTGTGAGAGCAAGTGGGACCACAGATTCGTATTCCAGCGGAGGAGGAAGGTGTCCCTGACGCTTGGCAGCATCGGTGTTTTTTAAAAGGTACTGCTTTGATAAAAATGTAATACTTGAACACAGCTTTCCGTCCTTCAACTGCACAAATGTCCTTTTGGCAACTTCAAGCGTTTTGGCATCAAGGATGACTTGGCCACTCGGTGGCAATTATTTGGGTCATTGACGGCCATCCGCAGAATCATAAACCGTCTTTGTTCGACCTTGCGGTGCCGCCACTTGCATCCAGAGCCCAATTCATTCCGACTTCATCCTGGCGTCTGAGTGGGGTCAATCTGTCTTCTGAAAATGGCATCTTGTTCACTTCCAGCAAAGCGTCAGGAGGGATCAAATACATGAGAGATAAGTGAGTGTTATGTTAAATCATGAAAGGAGAAGTTGGATCCCAGTCGGTCCTTTCAGTCAGGGAAGTGGTTCTGTGACAGGCCTGTTTGTCATTCTTCTGTTTATGACTTGTTTATTACCTGTTTATTACCTCTTTTAGCTGTCTATTACTTCTCATAATGAGAGTTGGAGGAAGCCATTTCTTTTTGTTTGTGTGTGTGTGTGTGTGTGTGTGTGTGTGTGTGTGTGTGTGTGTTATTAAGCAGGACGACTCAAAACGCTTTTGATCACATGACAGGGAAATATAGTTTGAAGTTCGGCCCTGGCGGAGTGGAATAAGAGAGAGCACCAGATTGTTGAATGTTGTCACCTGTCCCCAGCCTCACCTGTCGTCCATTTGTCTTGATTCTCTTATGTATTTTAGTCAGTGTACTTCTCTGCCCGTCTGTTTAACCTGCATCGCAAGTTTGGGTTTCCATCATATTCATTTTATTTATTGCTTTTCAGGAGATTGGATTCTCGGTTTAGCTTTTGTTCTTTTTTGATTATGACAATTTATATACGAGTCAAACATCTATTTTACCCTTACCCTTAATCAAACCTTATTTTTGCCGGCATAACCTTTTGGACTTCTGTTTATATTTGGGTCCTTTGTATTTTTGAACTGTTAACGATTCAGTCGCACCCAAATGCAAACACAAATCCAAAAGGTTATGTGAACAAAAATAAAGTTTAATTTAAAAGCTCGGATCTCCAAACTAGATATTTAACTGGGAGGCAAAAAATTGTCTTAATCAAAAAAGAACAAAAGCAAAACAGTAGAAAGTCCAAACGCGTGAAAAGTAGTAAATTAATAAACACGATGGAAAGCAAAAGAAAGAAGTCTGGAAGAAAAAAACACTGAGTCAGAAAAGGAAATGAACGTAGAACTAATCCTTCAAAATAAAACAGGAAACACAACCTTAAACTAACAAGAATCAAACTACAAAATAAAACAGATCAACAGAAGGTAAATTAGGTTTTGTTTTTCTGGAGTAAATCTTTTCCCCACTACGAGGAAACATCTGAATACAACTTTTTTTTAAATTGCTGCTTCTTCTTCCTGGAATAATCTACATGAGGAACCGGAAGCATCAGGATTATAAAACATTGCCCTTTTTTCTGAAATTACACTGAAATAATTCTGGTCGTGTTTTAGTCCGTGATTCTTTATATTCTCTCACTTTTAGTGCACATTTGTATGTACGTATATGTGCATGTATTCTACTAGTTTTATTTCATTCTAAACAAAGTCTATGCTGGTTTCGTTGCCAGGTCCCTCTGAGACAAGAGATTTTTATTCTCAGAGGATTTTACCTGGTAAAATAAAGATTAAAAGCTGACAGGAAGTCAGGCATTTGGCTGTATCCATCCCCTACTTTTGGTTTCACACTGTAAAAAAAAAAACACTTACCCAAAATAACTAAGGATGTCCATGGAGGAGTTGCAAATTTATATCATTTACCATTAAACAGGAAGTTGTTTAAACTGCTGTATGCGCTGCAACAGGAAGTAAGCCTTTTATTGAATTTACATGACGTTTCCATGGTTTCGTCGTCACGTCATTGTGTGGAATAATTGTAAGGCGTTCTCTAGCGCCACATAGTGCGCAGTTAGGATACAATTTTCAAACTGTGCAGGGCTGCAGGTAACTCAAACCCCAGGGGACCTGGAGGTTGCTGCTCTAGTTTCTATCAGGCAGGCAAAGGTGGAGGAGGTTAGGTAATCTGTTCCTTTTGTTTCTCTGTCTGTGTGTCGTGTCAGCAGGATGAATCTAAAGGTAATCCAATTCCCATGATCCACCTCTCCACACTCAAGTTGTGCAGAAAGGTGGGGGCCACGGGGAGAGGAGCAGGAGATTAGATTTTCTTTCTGATCTTTCCATTAGATGGTTAGATACGGAGGCTTATCCAGAAAAGATTTCCTCGTACGGTCAAAGGTCTTTTATTGAGGTGCAACAAAAGTAATGCTACACTGGAAAAAAAGAAACAATAAATAAATAATTCCCCACCAAAAATAAATAAAAGCCATACTTATACAGAAGTGGTAATTTAATTTACTTACTTTTTCATTCTTACTATTTCGATCTTTGATTTAACAGGGTTTTATCAGATGAAGTACTGTTTTTTATTAATTAATCAATAATTCCTTTTTCACAGTGTGTGGTTTTTTTTTAGAATAGAAATGTACAAACTGTTTTAATCCCCACAGAGGATTTCAAGCATTACAGCAGTTCCAACATTTATGTAATGACAGTAGAAGTTAATAAAAGGAAGGATAAAAACTGCATATATGCAATATTCAAATACACACTAAAAGAAAAGAAAAGAGAATTGGTTTGTTTTTCTAGAGAAAAAAAACCAAACAATTATTTTGTTTTCTAGAACAGTCAAAGTAATTTCAACTTTGATAAATGAATCAGACTCGGTCAAGCTGAGTCTGCTATGAAGTTACTTTAAGCTAGATTCAAATTTGATATACAGGTGTAAATGTTACTTTATTTCAGATAAAATGTAGTTTTGTGCTCAAAAATAAGTAAGTAAAAAAAGAAATAGTGTTATAGTATTTACTCACCTGAGAAACCACACAACATTTTGGAGCAACACTGTGGCGTAGTATGGGTTCAAATCCCACTCTGGACTGGTGACTTGTCTGCTGTACCCCCACCCAATATTTGGGATAGGCTCCAGCCCCCCACCACCCCTGAACAGGACTGGTTACCGATGGATGGATGCATGGACCAATAGTGACTCCGAATTTAAAGCCTCACCCAAATCATCAATCTAACTTTAGAGAAAGGAAAAACACGTATGTGTGAGAAATGTCACTGATTTCTGTAGTTTAGTTCAGAGCGAGAGACATTTTTTTCAGTGTGCCGTCGCATCGAGCCAGTTCCAGCTGGAGTGTCGCGAGTCATGACGTCACCATAGTAGTAGATTTGAATACTATGGCAGAGGTATGGACCGTTAGAATGTCCTCCGGCTTTAGATGTAAAAGTTTGTCTTTGTCATCCAGCTGCAGAGGAAGAGACACATAGGCAACGACATCGTAGCCATCGTGTTCCAGGAGGAGAACACTCCGTTTGTTCCAGACATGATCCAGTCCAACTTCCTGCACGCGTACGTGGTGGTGCAGGTGGAGAATGCATGTACCGACAATGTCACCTACAAGGTTAGTTTCTCTTAGTTCGTCTCAAAGTCTGCCAATGTTGTTTCAAAGTCTCCTCGATGCAGAGACCCTCCTTTCCTGCTCTCCTCTCCAGGTTTCTGTGACGGCCCGGGACGATGTCCCCTTCTTCGGGCCGGCCCTGCCCGACCCTGCCATCTTCAAAAAGGTGAGCGGCCACATAAATCCGTAAACTAAACCCCCCCCCTCCATTCGCAGGTAGACGTCATCAACTCTAAATCACTCCGTCTTCCCCGTCTCTGCGTTTACCTTCCTCAGGGCCTCGAGCTCCGCGAGTTCCTCTTCACCAAACTCATCAACGCCGAGTACGCCTGCTACAAAGCCGAGAAGTTTGCCAAGCTGGAGGTGAGAGGAGGAGGTCTCCAGCAACCGGAATGCAAATGAGCCGTGGCGCCGCTGTCTGTCATTCTGATGTGCGGCTGTCATTTCAATTTCATCACCCCGCATCCTTCGTTTTTAACGTGATGAACTCATTTGAATTTTAGATTTCAAAGTCGGCACTTGTTGTTCTTGTGTTTGTTGTCGCTGTTGCCAGGAGCGCACGCGCTCAGCCCTGCTGGAGACGCTGTACGAGGAGCTGCACATCAACAGCCAGTCCATGATGGGGCTGGTTGGAGACGAAGATAAGCTGGAGAACGGCGGAGGAGGAGCTGGCGGGGGGGGAGGAGGAGGCTTCTTTGAATCCTTTAAGGTACGGCACCGTCCCTCATTTGTGGAGGCGCATAGTTAATCTGCAACCCCGCATGCATGAGAGAGACTGGAGAAAGTTTAAGGATGCTTTATTTCCACCCCTCCGCCTTTTGGCTGGGACTCTGGGTATTCACACACGAGAAACCGAGGCTGTATCTCAAAGGAACAGTCCTGCAGCATTTAATTTCCTCTCTTGGCTGCGGCGGCTGAACTCGCCGCGCTTTCACCTGCTTGTGTGGCTTCTCGGCTGCCGAGTGTCCCGGGAAAGGGAAGAGCTCCGCTCCGACTGGGAGCGCGCCGTCATTGACCATTAGGGCGGTGGAGCGTGGCCCAGCCGCCGAAGCACAGCGGTGGGAGTTGTGATTGAATGTGCCTGATGGACGATTTAATGGCTCCTCATTAGGGAGCTGATGGTGCGGTTTGCACGTCTCCTCATTGCCGCACTCTTCTCCTCCTTTCTTTCCGTGCTGCTGACTCTGTCTGCCATTTTTTATCGTCTGTCCGTGAAAATTCAGGAAGACGTTGCCCACCCACGCTCTCCTATACCTGAGTCACCATGCTGCCTCTCTTCCTCTTCCTCTCACCTCCAAACAGTCCATCTGCAAAGTTCTCCTTCTGCCTCTGTGCAGTCATGCCTCTCCTATGTTCTCATCCCTACATTTGTCCCCAAACGACGGTCCTGTCCTGCATGTTCTCCTCTCACATGAGGACGTCGGAGGGCTCCTCCACCTCCTCCTTCACCTCATCCTCATCCACACAGCCTACGCTCTCATTGACCTTCTGTGCACCTACATAACTGTCACTCAGCCTCTCCCTCCTGCCTGTTGACCTGCGCTGACCTTTAACTGTTCAAAAATAGTCCCTCGTACAAACAGGCACTCTATACACAAACACACACATGCATGCACACACACACCTTTGTGCCCTCAGTGAGTCACCTGATTATTCTAACGCGCCGTTTCTCAACATTATTCCTTCACAGCGGCCTTTAGAAGTGCAGAATCCGAACCTGTCCAAAGACATTTGGATTCTAATCTACCCTGGTCGCTGCCAGTTGCTCCTGAGCCAGCAGTGGTTTGTCTTCTGAGCGTCCCAGTGTGCATGAACTAGACAGCAGAGGAGAAACATGCCCCGTTCTTCAAAGGAGTGTAAATGAAATGTTATTACACAGTCATACACTCGCTATAGGCTGATTAGGCGCACATTGAGTCACATGTTGACGTCGCGACCTTCAAAATGGAGCACATTTAGAAGATGAGTCATGATTTGCACGTTTTCATTATGAGTTTAGATTTTTGGGAACTTTTAACTCTTTCTTCAGAGAATAACTGTGTTAACATCCACACCAGTATCCCGGTTATGTTTCTGGAGGTTTCTGGAGTATCCCGTCTTTGCGTTTGTGCTTGTAAGCGTCACATTCCCATATCCCTCACCGGGATAAGACTTAGAGGAATGTTGTACTTGAAGTTCTCCCAAAGAAACCGGGATACGTCACAGGTTTCATACGTTGGGAAACACAGTGGCGCTGGCTGAAAAAAAGTCTCACTCCGAGAGCGAGGAAAGAAACAGAGTTTCGTCCGTCAGTAATGAAATAATGTAATAAACTTGGCAGTTAGGTTGAAGAAAAAAGCATTGGAATGCAGCTAGTCGCCTCACCATGAAAACCACGATGAAACAACACTGCATGGTTAAAACACAACTGGTGAGAGAAGAGAGACGAGATGTTCTCCCTCACGTCTCTGTATCTTCATCCAGCTGTCCTCGTCTTCTGGTTGTCAGACCGACAGCTGTCACATTGGAAGACATGTTTAATATCTCCTGTCCGTCCCGTCCTCTGCTGTTAACGATAAGGTGAATAAACCCTATATGGCATTTAATATTAAAAACCCCAGTGACCTCATCTTTTTTTTTATAGCTATAGTTGAATTAGTTCAAAATTAAGCAAACAATCACTGAAATGAAAGATTAAATTGCTGCATAAACATAACAGGTCGCAAACAGCAGGAGGTAGTCAGTAACTAGGATACTAGTGTTTATCAGCTTTACTGAGAAACAAACAAACCCTTCGCTGTCGTCCCCAAATATATCCCCGAAAAGCCCCCAATCTCCTGTGTTGTACAAGCAACCCCCTTGATTGAACAACCTGATAAGATCATTAATAATCTCTAACAGTCTATATTAACTCAACTTAACTGTTTCTATGAAGTCAGCAGTCTGCTATAGGATCAGATCCCATAGTGACTCAATCATGAAGATAAATACAGTTAAATAGTTTTTCTGAACTCAGGAATAAAACAAGACAGATTTCCTTACAATCAATTCATCTGGACTTAATTCAGACACAGTTGGACTTAATATTGGGAAGTTATAGACGAGAAACTGTGTTTTCAAAAGAAAGTGAGTAAAATATGAACTATTGTAGTGAAATAATGTATAAATATATAAGAAAGAACTCAATTTTGAGCCTAATTGGACGTATGGCTCTGAAGGGTTGGTAAAAAAAAAAAAAAAAATGGGTTTTTTTGAAAGAAAAAAATATATATTGAGTGAAATATATAAAAAATTACAGTAAAATATGACAAATACAAATTAGAGCTGTTAGCAGCGGTTTATATGAGGTCAATTTGGATTGAATTGAACCAACGGTAAGGAAGTTATGTCTGAAACAGAACATTGCTTTTTGTAAAAACAAATAAATATGATCTATTAAAGTATAATCTGATATATGAAAGAAAGATCTCCTTGTTGCGATTGATAAGTTTGGACTAAATCAGACCAACAGTTGAGAAGTTATAACCTGAAAACTTTTGGAGATAATGCTGCCCCTAGTGGCAAACATGAGCAATTGACCTTCCCAAAAATCCATCCGGTTGTTCTTCCCACCAAGGGTCTATGAGGGGAAAGAAATCCAATAATTATCCATGAAATGTTTTCTGCTTTACTTGAAGAATCTGCGTTGGCGACATTAATGATAATATAATAAGCAGATTTCTCTTTTGTGTTCATCTAAACGTCAGTATGACCAAAAAAGTGGGATTAGCCTCATAACCGGGACAAAGATCTTTTCTTTTCTTTTTTTACACCTCTGGCGGAGCTTAATGGCTGCTGTGAGAAATCATGTCTGAGAAATACAGTTTGAAAATATTCACACATTTAACCCTTTATAGTAGATAATGAATAATGGGCCACTGTTGTTTGATGTCCCAATAAACACTGACAGTGGACAGGCAAATATAAAAACATCATTCGTCTTTTATTTACACCTCTTTACTATTTGAAGAAGTCTTACATCGCCACTAAACATTTCACATAATTGAAAATTCCAAACCAAAGCATCAACCTGCCTGATCTAATATGTATTTGTTTTGAAACTGTCTGAGCCTGGAGTTAGTCTGATGAATCACATGATAAGTCAGGACTTTAATAGAAAAAGAAGAAAAAAAGCGGTCAGCGTGTTGCGTGTCCACATCGTATCAACGTGGATCCACTGACGGTATCTCCCCGTTTCTCTCTGTAGCGGGTCATCCGCAGCAGAAGCCAGTCTATGGACGCCATGGGCCTCAGTAACAAGAAGTCACACACAGTCTCTACTAGTCACAGTGGCAGCTTTACCCACAATCCCGCAGAGAGCCCCAAAACCCCAGGGATTGTAAGTAGCCCATTTTGGTTCACATGATCCCCACCTGAAACATACAGAGAGAGAGAGACAGACACGCAGACAGACAGACAGACGCACACAGACTCTTGACTCCTGTTCCACCAGTATGGTAACTTCAGAGCGCTCGCCTTCACTCATTATTATTAATTAGGATATTTCATATTTCCAGCTCGTGATTATCTTTTTTGTTCGTCAGCATTTCATCCTCATCCGTCGCCAAAACCCACATGACAGGTCAGAGAGACAGTCAGGAATGTAAAGGGTGATGGGGACCCATATGTGTTGTAGAAATGCATCTGATGACTTTCTTCTCAGTGTGCGACGGGTCCGGTTGGTTCTGAGCCCCGCTGTTTTTTTTCTCTATCCTGCTCAGTGTAGCTGCTGTTTGATTACCCAGACTCCCTTCCTCCTTCGTGTGTGCTTTCGCCATTACCGTTTCCTCCTGTTACTGTTGCGACCAGAGCCAGCTCCAAAGTCAACTCAGGGTCCTCTTAAGTCCCAGGGGGTCCCGCCAAAGTTCTTGAAATGTCCCATAAGAGAGCTTCATTTTTAATTTAAAATGAGATCAGATGCTCGCCTCTGATCCCTCGTTTGCACGTACTGACATCAGAGTGGGCCTGAAGCTTTACTCTGATGGAAAGGTGGGTGTTGTCATTATGGGAGGGGTGTGGGTGTTAAATATCAAATATGGAATACCGGGTTCAGTTTTAAGTCACCTGATCCAGGTTGGATTCAGTGGCTTAAATGTCATAAATGTCAGGATACATCATCAGGTGTATACCTCCGGATCAACGGGTGTTTTGGTTATTTACTACAAGACAGCCCCCCATTTGAGGCGGCCCTCCAGGGTGATCAGAACCCGGAGAGTAACCCGTCGTTAATTGGGTTTAATCTTTATCCTGATCTCTGTTTCTGAATGTTAGCGTGCATCAGAACTCTCTGGGAAGGATAAAACCCACACCAGGCAACAGCTACGACTAACAAAACTGACAACTGGGGCGTTAGATTGACAGCGTTCTTCTGACTGAACAGTGAACAGTATTTGTGGGGGTGGGGGGCCCCCCTCTCAAATCATACTCTGCTCCGGGCCCTGAAAAGTCTTGGGCCGGCTCTGGTTTCAGATTCTGTGCATGAGGCTGGCTGCAGAACACGCATGGTACCAGCTTTAAGGAGGGCTCACTGCATGTGGTTCTGTCTGTGTCTCTTTCAAAGATGAGGGCTGATTATGTCTCAACTCTTCTTCTTCTTCTTTTAGAGTAAACTCTAAAATAAAGTAAGAATTGGAGCTAAATTAACCTCATTTTTGAAAGAAAGAAAGAAAGAAGTTTTCCTAAAGCCCTCTTTGCTCTTTCTCTCCCTCCGACTGCATCACTGAACTGAGCTGTATCCCTCAGGCCAGCACCTCCCGACACGCCCGCTCCCTCGCCGGCACTCCGTCTCCTGCGGCGCCCTCCTCTCTTGGACCTCGGCCTGCTTTCGCTCTAAAAATCCTTCTTTTTTTCTCCTTCTCAATACTGTCTTGTCTCTTCTATTGAGACATGCTCCTTCTCAAGCTCTCCTGCACCTTGCTGATAAATTCTTTGTGTCGTGCGCATGAGGACTTATGATGTAATTTCTTTTCTTTTCTTCCCCACTCTCTACTCTTACTTTTCGATCTATCATTCTCTCTCTCTCTCTCTCTCTCTCCGTCTCTCTCTCTCTCTCTCTCTCTCTCTCCGTCTCTCTCTCTTTCTCTCTCCGTCTCTCTCTCTCTCTCTCTCTCTCCGTCTCTCTCTCTCTCTCTCTCTCTCTCTGTGTCTTCCCTTTGTCTTGTTTGGCCCAGTCATTGCTTGTTCCAGGGAAAAGTCCTGGTAAATATGGACGCCGAGGCAGTGCCATAGGGATAGGAACAATAGAAGAGGTTCTTGCATATTTTTCCCTTCTACTTTAATTCTTCTGTTTCTTCTCCTCATTTTTTTTTCATGTTTTCTGTTATGTGCGGTTAAGCATGCATAGGTGAAATGTTGTTTTTTGTCATGGCTTCAGTTAAAGATGTCCTTCTTCTCATTCATCCATATCAAAAAGCCTGAGCCAATGTTGAAAAGGAATTCTAATCGGTTGCATTTTTCTTTATTTATACCTTGTGCTTCCACGGCCGCCGACCTCGGCAGATTCACGCTCGCCTAGTTTTAGTTTAGCGTTTGATCTTAAGCGCTATCAAAGACATATCAGGAATTCAGAGAAGAGAATTGTCAACAGACTCTGGTGAGAGCCGCTCGCGGGTGAATCAGACTGAATCCTAAATTACACGTGTTTACCAGACATTCTGAAAATGAATCAAATGAACTCCACGTTTTCCAGGAGGCTGGAAATATGATTTAAAAAAAATTCTGAGTCAAAATAAGACGATAATCAAATGTAGCACCGGATCGCGCCTGAAGGTTAATATTTGCAAACAACATATTTGTCGTTATCAGGCCATCAGATCATTTTTCCTTTCCTTCATATCGACATCTTCCTCCTCGGTAGCCTGCTGTGTGATGTAGCGTTTATAAACGATGTTTATGCCGGCCGCAGAGTCTGACTGTCCTTTCCCTCCCTCCCTCCCTCCCCGCCGTCAGTCACTCATCATTCCTGGGAAAAGCCCAACCAGGAAGAAGTCCGGACCCTTCGGCTCCCGCCGCAGCAGCGCCATTGGCATCGAGAACATCCAGGAGGTCCAAGAGAGGAGGTGAGATGAGGGAGCAGAGCCGCTCAGCAGGGAGTGGGTAGTGAGGAGAGAATAATGTTGCAGCAGATGGAAGAAATATTAGAAGATGCAGTTGAAGACAGAACTCTCTGTAGGTGGCCTGTTGCCACGAGACGATTATTAATGTCTTATTATTTTCCACCTGACATAAAAAAAAATGATTGGGATAGATATAAATATTGTGTGTGTGTGTGTGTGTGGGTCTTTGAGATACCTCCGACATTGAAATAACTTTCCATTGTACTCCGCTTACCCGGGGTCGGGCCCTTGTGGGCCATTCAAGATGTTCCTCTCCCCAGCAACACTTTCCAGCTCATCCAGGGGAATCCTGAGCTGTTCAGATGAGATATACCCAGATGAATTCTGGGTCTCCCACGGGGTCTCCTCCCAGTTGGACGTGTTCGAAAAACCCGCAAAGGGAAGCGTCCTGATCAGATGCCCAAATCACCCCAACTGGCTCGTGAAGAAGCAGCAGCTCCACCCCAAGGCTCCTCCGCACCGTATCTCTAAGGCTGAGCCCAGCCGCCCTTGAAGGAAGCTCATTTCAGCCGCTTGTGTCCTTGACTTCATTCTTTCGGTCAGGGTTGGAACGAAGAAATCGCTACCTTAACATGGTGGGGGGTTTGTGTGCCTCTGAGATCCTGAGCGCTGTGTTGTCAGGAGCGTTAATCCGCAGTAGGGCCTCCCAAACCAAAGAGGTTGTGACACCTCAGCCAGTATAGGGAGACCAGGGCACCCTTCTGGAGCCAGAGGTGGGAGGAAAGCTTGTTGGCGAGCGTCTGGTGACGGGGCCTTTTTCCATGGGGCTCATCTGAGTTCAGCCTGAAGAGGCTTCATGGAGCCGTCCCTCAGTGGGCTCACCTCCTGCAGGGATTGGCGTTGGGGTCGTCTTCCGAGCAGGTGACTTTGCAGGTGCAGCTTCCTCCCACAGTCCAAAAACATGAACTGAACTGATAACAGTTAACTGATAACTTTTTGTTGCACTTGCAAAATTAGATCAGGTTCTGGAGTCGCTGCCTCAGATCTTAAACCCCGTCTGAAGATGATGTTATGTGTTCCCTTGTGCAAACAACTAAACCTGCTGTTCTGTTGATCTCCGTTCCCGGTCCTGAAGCCGGGAGGTGTCTCCCCACACCCAGAGGACACCTGAGAGCAGCCACTTCTCTCTGGAGAACAAGTCAGACAACTCCTCCAATCACAGCTCTCCGGAATTCCCCGCCACTAAGAACAGGTGAGTATCGCTTTAACTCAGCTGTGTACTCCATTACATTCTATATTGTGATCCTGCTGATCCCTGAAATGTGGGGGACCAGCATTTGTATACTGTGGACTGGAACAGAAACTCCATTACCCTCATACCAGAGGTAATCCTCCGTCCTTTAACCCTTTAATGTCCCGCTCAACTCTTTGGTTCAGCACACTTTGAGTCACTGTTTCTTATTGAAAAATGTGGGCCACTGGAATCAACCTGTGTATAATGACCTAGTGGCAGAATGTGTGTTAGTGAGTAAGGGGCCAAGGAAGGAGCCCTGGGGGACACCACAGATTAGTTATGTTTTTTTTGGCATATTAAAGCAAGTGAGCACTTACTAAACAGAATTAAGGGACTTGGTAAAACCAAAAACGGCTCCTAAAAACATGCTTGACCAAACAGTTTGTCATTTTAAATGGCCAGAAGAAATAAAACATGCAAAGAATTGGTCACGTTTAGTTTTTTTTCTTGGCGAGGACATTAAAAGGGTTTTAATGAAATCCAGAATCAATGTTTGTCATTTCAAGTGTGTGGACCCGGCTTGTGTCGGTGCGCTCAGAGTGACCCAGGTGTGTAGTTTGTCCATGTGTTGCAGGGCGCCATCCATCCCCGAGGCGCAGGACCTTTCGCGCTCCTCCTCCAACGCCAGCAGCTTTGCCAGCGTCGTGGAAGAGAACGAGGGAGAGGAGGAGTACGACACCGGGCAGGTGAGTGGAGAAAAGTCATCGCAGAGAGTTGATATTCATATATTCAGACCACCAAAACCAACAAATGAAAATGTTTATGATATAGTTCTTATCCTTATTATTCAAACCCAGCTACAAAAAGAGTTTGCAACCCAGAACAAGAAAAGTGGTTTAATGAAAAAAAAAAGCGAATGAATGAATGAGTGCAATAAGTCGTTGTGGTACGACTTCAAATACATCTTCTTTTAATAATAATTTACTTCCTTTGCTCCTCCTACAGGAGAGCATGTCTTGTGTCACGCCGCTCAAGAAAGACTCGTTTGTGTACGGCTCTGAGGGGGAAGACGGTGCGTGCAGCTCCAGCCCGGGAAGCTTTCCAGGTGGGTTAAGAAGACATGGGACTGATTTTTCTGGCGCCGTGAGGGTGTGTAGTGGGCGTTTTACCAACGGTTCAATGCCCCACATAGTCAAGAGTATCTGGAGAAGAATCCCGCTCTCTGCTTCCTGGCATCCCGCGCCTTTAAAATGTGGCGTTGACTATGTAGAACAGAAGGCCGGTCCGTGTAGGAGACAAGAGCAAACTCTTAATTAAATCAAGTTTGCAATGTGTAAAAAGCGTAAGTCATAAACACAGCTGTGTTGGTTCCCACACAACTTCTGTCATGCTCCACATTCTGTTCTTTAATCGGTAATGATTCACCGGGGACCATTAATCCTTATCCCTTTATGGCCTGAACAGCTGGAAGCATAATATCCTTAAGTTTATTAACCGTGACAGCTACACCTCTCTCGCCTCCCTCCCAGCGGCGCCTCATCTTCAGCATCAAGCTGACGGATTGAAGAAATCAGAGCCAAAAGGGACAGACAGCCAGCCCAAGACAGAGCGCCTCCCTCAAGAGCACAAGTCTTCATCGGTGAGACAAAGTGACATCACTCCTGCGGTGATGCTTTTAGTATGTTTTATTAAGTCACCTCAAAGAATGTTCCCTCTGATACTGATACGTCTTTGACTAGAAAGTCATGTACTGATCCCGGTCCTAATGTTGTGGCTGTTTGATGTATCTTTCATCATTTATTACAGTGTAATACTGGTAGATTTCTTTGTTGGATGTTTGTTTTTACCTCAGTAAAACTCAATATTGTTCATAAACTGTTGGTATCCACAACATGAGATTCTGTTAGCGGTTGTAATGTTGTGGCTGTTCGGTGTATCATCTATACACTGTAATACTGGTAGGATCCGTTGCTTGGATGTACTTTTTCTAAGTTCAACTGAAAACATCTGTATTATTTAGAAACTTTGGATATACATCCATTAGCCACAACATTATAACCAGCTGTCAGTATTAATGTTTTGGCCAATCACTACTTCCAATTCAAAAGTGGTTATGATTGGGTCTATTGGGGCTGTTTTATTTTTTATTAAAAAGGCAGTTAGAAGTACAGTAACGAGACGTGGTATTAGCTTTTCGAGGCTGCGCTCTAGCACAGGTGTACTTTAAGCTAATTACCAACGCCAACATCCTCACAATGATAATGCTAACAAATGCTAACATGCTAATGTTTAATTTCACAATAGTTCAGATTCGATTGGTAGCATGCCTTTTTGTTAGCAATTAGGAAAAAAGGACATCTGAATGAGATCCAGCATTTTTGAACTGGAAAGTTCTGGGGACTCTGGGAGGAAGTACCAATTGGGTAGTTCCCCAGAAGCCTTCGTACCTTTAGTTTCTTTTCGTTTCTTTTCTGCTTGAACCCGCCAGCTGGAACGCTGATGTGAAGTAAGCTGGGCCGTCATTCTTTTGTACAACAACAACACAACTTGATGGACTTCTGTCTATTTTCTAAGGCTACTGTAAGGAGCAGTTCTCCAAACGGTTTCCTCTCCACCCGGGTTTTAAAAAGTAGAGGTTCATGTTCCACCCGAAGTTCCTCTTCTCCTGGGAGAGTACCTACTCAGTTCCAGTTTCATTTAGTGTTCAGGAAACTGAACAGAACCACAGCTGTTCCTGATTCTTTTGGTGCCGATATAATGACAGAAAAACAGTCTGGGGTTTTGTCTGGCATGAAATGTTGAAGTGATGTTAGTTCAGACGAACAACTGAAGGGTTGGTTACAGCTGAGGGCGACATGGACCTATCAAATATGATACAGCCTCTGGGGAGGTAGAAGGTTAGTGGTTCTATCCCCGGACTGCCCCTGAAGTCTGTATATCGTAGGGTCCTTGAGCCAGACCCTTAACCCCATTGGCTTAACCGTAGTGGGATTCATGATGTGTCATGGCATCACCATAGTATATAATAGTATAATAATAACAGATCCATACCATCTATCAAATTTGGGGGGGGGGCGATGTATCTCGGGTCTTCATGTTGCAAGATCCATAACCCCAACTTCTTCTGGGTGGGGCTCCTCAGGGATGGGTTAAGGGCAGAGAATCGATTTGTTAATGTTGTACTGTAGAAACGCATTTTTAGTTCCTACATCTCTGATCTAATGTCTTGTCTTTCTAAATATTAACTCTGCTCTCCCTTCTCCACGTCTGCCTGTAGAACTGTTAGCCCCGCCCCTGTGATCGCCACATCAACTCCCCTTCACAGGTCAGAGGTAACGCTGATGGGGGCTACTCACCGACTCTGGGATCGTTTGTCTACGTTCTTACACTCACTCCCGCCTCTCTCTGTCAATCCCATCTCCTCTCAGCTTTCCCACAGGAGGCATCTTTCGCCAAATTCCAGCCGAGGCCACGTGATCTCCGACAACGACGCAGGAATAGAGGCCCCCTAAATCGACAGGTCCTCAGACATCCGAAACAAAGCTCCCTGGATTTGTCACTACAAATCAAATCCCCCTTTTTCAATGAGGAGCCCTCCGCAGATGCCCACGGCGAAGGAAATGAAACCTCCGCGGCCACGCATCACCTCCGATCTGTGGACTGGTTTGTCAGTCAGTCAGGCCTCCTGCTCTCCGTTCGGGGCAGCGAGACCTGGATCCTCCCTCTAAGGGGATCAAATATTGTCTGTCCTCTTTAAAGATGAAAAAAACAAGGGTTTGATCTCCTAACTATGACCGCGGTGAAAGAAGTGGGGTCGGATCAAACCGCTAATGTTTGATTGGCTTGTGAAACGGCGGGTCTGCCGGAGGAGAGCTAGACTAGACGGGAAAATATATTTTTGATGTCAACCACACGTCAAACTGTGATACCGTCCGTGGGTCCATCTTCGCCGTGTGCTGCAGTTTCTGTGTTTCATTGATGATCTATTCTTCTTCTGAGTATACTGCGGTGAATATTTGTTGTGTTTTCTGACGGCTTCTGTCCCGTTTTTGATGGAAGGCGTGTCTGTGATGCTGTTTGATGGCATGTGTCACCCTCCTCCTCCTCCTCCTCCTCGGTGGGTGAAAGGTGAAACCTACCATAGAAACTCATCTGTCATTTTTTTAAATTTTAACTCTGTATGAAAAAAAGAATGGAAAAGAAATATTTAAACACAACGGTGGAGTCCTTTGATGATTGATATTTAAAGTAAGAATCATACACTGTAAAAAAAAAAAAAAAATTTTAAATCACAGTAAATACGGTAAATTCTGTGGGTGCCAGAATTTCACTGTGAAAAATACAACGACCAAAAACTGAGTAAAATACCATGAAAAACATAGATCTACCGATAAGTTGTTTACTATACCTGCATTACAAACAATGACAGCAAATTAGTTTTTCTAACCCTGAAAACAATCATATAGTTCAATTATACACTATAACCAAATTGTTACTGTAACAACTAAGTTATGCTGTTTTTAAGTGGTTGAGGGATTTTTGCTGTGAATTTAAACGTAAATGCAGTACTTTAAAATTGTCAGTAAAAATTACAGTGAAAAAGTATGGAAGTTCAGTAAATAACTTTATTTATAAAAGATGTGGGAAACAAGAATAAAGCTTTGGTTAAACTCACAGAAAAAGACAATAATGGAACAAACGAGTCCTTACCGTAAAGTTAACAGTATAATTCTGTCTAAATTACAGATTTTACTGGTTTGTACATTAAATTTACCTTTTCAAAAAAAAAAAAAGTTTCCATTCAGTGAGAATAATAAGTTTATTTCTAAAGATACAAAATGTTAAAAGTGGGTGATTGTGAAATATTATGGATTTTAACAAAAACTTTCAGTTTTTCATGGTTATTTACAGTAATGTATTTATTCGTTACAGTGAATTTCTGGTGGAACCACAGCAGCCAGTATATTACTGTAAATTCTTTCACAGTGTAGAGTAATGCCCAAAACCAGCATCACGCCTCCTCAATCCTCCTTCAAGGTGATTCTCCCCTTTGACCTTTCTCTACAAATCCTCTCTTTCATCCTCCGCTTGTGGATTTGACCCCAGTGTGTGTGTGTGTGTGTGTGTGTGTGTCAAAACAACGGTACTGTGCATGGTGTGAATCTGCTTGCCAAAAACCTCTCCTCTGTAGACTGGTGCCATGCTTGACGTCGCCGTGTCGTACCCTGTGATGTGTGTCTCATTTGAAAACCAGCCAACATCTCCAGACGCGGCGCTCATTGCTGATAGAGAGCCAAACCGTCGGTTTCCTGCTCTGCTAGCGCGGAGTAACGTACGCACACGACCCAAGCACTACAATTCCCACACTTGTTTTAAAATGTTGACCTTTTGAAAATGAAGTGATTCGTTGCTGGTGGGAAGAAATTCACTGTGACTCGATTTGAAGTTGCTTTTCTACTGATTGTGGGCTGATGTGAAGGAAAGTGGTTGTATTTAAAGGCACCGCCGGCCGGCTACTGAATGTAAAAAATAGACAGGTATTTATATATATATAAATTGTATATCGGGATCAGGATCTGCTCCGGTGAACGGTGCTGCTGTAGGGCGCTCGGGTCCGAAGCGGCCCGACGGGCCCTTGATGGAGAAGATTTCCCTGTCTGAGTTTGACTTGAAGGAGAGAGCGGATACAGTTTGAGCTGAGTTGTGTTTTATTTCAGCGACAGGAATGAAGCAGACGTGGCATTTATGGTTTATAGTGAACCAAACACAGCATTTACACTTTGTGAAGGTACAATAGGTTTAAGACACTGGACCAAAACCTTTTTTTGAAAAAAGAACAGCATATAAGCTGTAATCGTCAATGAATAAAGTCCATAGGAGGAAGAAAGAAGGAGAGAAAAAAAGCATGGAGGGGATATATATTGACTAATTTTATGTTAAGATGACGTATTTCTGTACCACAGCCTCTGGAGTTGTTTTATGAGAAGCTATTTTAAATGACTGAACTGTGGAGATGCTTGAGTGGTTGAAGTGCGCCCTCTGGTGGCTCTGTATTATAATGACATCACCCTGTGGTACCGTCCATCTAACTGTGCTTGCACTGTACGCCAACAGCCAGTCCAAACTACGACACGCGTGGGAGTCGATCCTCTGTGTGCTCGATTCAAATGATTGTATTTTTTTTGTTCTTTGTTTGCTTAAACCCTTTGTTCAAAACAATTGTAAATATTGCCTTTCATTCGTTTTTGTAAATAAAGCCAACAAAAATGTTTAATAAAGATGGAAGATGCAGAAAATACCTTTTGATGTTTTTACTCTCGTAATGTTTTTCACCTGAAAATAAGGCATTTCTTATTTGGAAAAAAAGAAAACATTTAAAAGTAACAACTAAATATGATTGTGTGACATGTGGATAATCAAGGCAAAGGAGCCAAAACATTATGAATGGGACAATCTAATGCAAGACTAGAGGCTGTGACAGTAGATGACATTTTTGAAGGGGGGGGGGGGTAATAATCTCATGACAGATCGGAGTATCTGTGAGTTTCTACGTACTGATTGATGGATGCGGTCCATCCATCCAGTCAAGCAAACTGACATGAAAATTGTTCAAATATGAATAAAAAACCAAGGGGTGAAAAGGAAATGACTATTGAGATGAACATCGTTAGATATTCAAGGTCAGCCCCTCCTGTTAATGTGAAAACTCAAAAACTATTTCATAGATCATTTTTCACGTGTGATTAATTCCGTAGAAGTTTGGGAAAGGCCAGTTACATATTTTCGCCACTAGGTGGAGCATTTTCCCCAAAAATAAAAATTTTCAGGCAGTAATATCTCAACTGTTGGTCCAAATTTGGTGCATTTGTATCGACTCGATGAGATTGTTCTTATCTGTCATATTTTACTCATAAGGCGGAGTTTGTTTTTTTAATGAAAAACACTGTTACTCAAACAAACCGTTGGTCCGATTCAGTCCAGATTTATCTCGTATTAACTTGGAAGACTTGGGATCAACAGTGAACCTTCCCAGAAGTGACCTAACTTCCGGCATTCCTCTAAGGTGTTTTTTTAATGTAAATTTTATTTGTTTGAAGGCAATGTAGTATGAGAAAGAAATCAGGAGCAGGTAAAGAACGCTTCCACAACACTTTGTTTCACCCACTGTTTGAGGAGTGCGCTGTTCTAATTCACATCTCCAGGTTCCACCAATTGAACTCAAACGGTTTACGGCGGACGTTGGAGCCACAGTGGACCTCGCCCAGTCTTAAGTGGTAGGCGGTGTAAGTATTGATGAAGGTGCAACAGAGGCCCAGTCCCTCCATCAGGGAACACATCTCAGCCTCCAGGGCACAGCGACCGTTCACCTTTGGACCGAAGGGCTTCGGGATGCCAAGGTTTTTCCCCAAAACAATCATGTTCACCTGGAAACAGATGTGTCAGCAAATAGATTTAGTTACTGCTGATCACCTCTTCCACCAGAAAAACAACAATCACCACAGCTAAGGATCTCTGAACGCACCATGTCGGGGTAGAAGGCCAGTGCTCTGAGGTCAGGATTGCTTCTAGTCCTCACTAACTTGAAGAGGATTGGCAGGTCGATGATGTCATCCTCTTCCAGGCCCAGCTCTCTCTTCAGTATGTCTCTGTTCCAGTCAATGCAGCTCTGAGAGAAAGCAGGGAGTGAAAGAAATACAATTCTTCTGCATTAGGTTCTCTGACATGGATCTGTTTCTCATTATAAGGAGGCGCTGGCTTTAAATAAAACGAGCATAAATTACTAAGGTTCACCTGCCTCAGGTACGTTTCAAAGAAGAAAGACCGTTTGAAAGAAGTCCCTGTTAATCGCAGTTCTTCTTAAAAGATCTGAATATCTGGCAGAGGAGGAACGCGAGAGATGGAGGAACAGTTTTGTCTCCACTCCGTGCATCACGCGGAGGAAGACCCTGAAGGTCGGACTCACGTCATCCCTCCACTGAATGAACTTTTCTGCAGGAAAACACGGTACCTTTCATGACTGTAGGTGATGCAAAAAACACTTGGAACAGAAGATCAGGGAGGGGAAGGAGGCTCACAGAAGGAAGATGGAGGATCGGCTCCAGCAGAATACAACGAGGGAGGTCTGGAGATGGCTGGAGGCGATCTTTTCACAGCCTGGACTGGATGGATAATCTACCCACATTTGGCACTTGGCAAGTAATAATTTCATTGCCACAGTTTTCATGTTGATTATTATTTTTTCATAATGTGCTTTTGAATCTCTGGACATGCCGGCAGGTTTTTTCGACTGAAAAGGATTTAAGTACACACAGGGGCGGTAATTGATTTTCTCATGAAACCCTTTTATTCACACTTCTCACTCCGGCTCAGCATTAATATCCTGCTGCTGTGGTCTGGGGCTGTTAGTCACATCATTATATCCAATTGCACCTTTATTATTAGCCAATCACATTGCTTCTTACGTTTTACATAAGTTTCTCTCTGATCATCCAGTTTTTTTCATGGTGCTGTTATTCATGCCCTAAACCCACTGCCCTCTACCCAGTCTTCATAGATCCTTCATCAGTCTCAGCTGAGTCATCAGCCACCACCACCACCAGTGTCTGTACTCTGATGGGGGCACGTATCCTGATACCCTTTGGTCACAGTCTCCTCATGGAGTCTGAGCACCAAAGACTTTCTATCATCTCTTGTGGTAAACAGTCATCTCAGCGGTAAAAATGTGTCGCCTGAACTGATGCATCCTTTATTTACTACCTGGATATCTGACAGACAAATGATAGTTTGGCTTGATTTGCCTGTAGCACACTACAACGGAGGAATAATGATCTGAGACTGGCTTCAGTTATTCAGGCTAAAAGGAAATCCTGATCCCACAGCAGCCTGATCTTACTCCCATCAACTAAAATACACAAAAATGTAACAAATCCACCGGCCCTCCATGTTATTTTGTGGTCAAATTGAGTCAAATCCCTGCGTCCAGTGTCAGCTGACTTTGAGTAAAGGCTGTCCATAGACCTTTGGCCACATAGACGACATTCTACTGTCTTTCAAGATTCCAGTCCAACCACAAAGTCTCACTCACCTGCACGTAGTTATTCTGAGCTTGAAGACCCTCATTTTTAAGTATGTCATCCACCGTTAATGGTTCTGCATCTTCCAAACCTTTTTTTTTAATACACAGATTAAATGTTAAAAATGATATTTATGCAGACTGTAGCAGGTTTTTGCAGGTTATACTGTTGGACAGTCTTACCATCAAACATTTTGGCTTGTCCGTGTCCATCGCTCCCTAAGCCTCGGAACAGTTTGTAGGCCGCGTCCGGGCTGGCCAGCAGAAGCCTGAAGCCCTGTCATAGAAAAAAACGGAGGCAAAGGTAAGGCTGGTCGTGTCCGATCCAGAGAGTTCATGCAATAACAAGAGAAACGTTACAGCAGCAATAACAGCTTGCGGCTGTTTGGTATTTCACTTTAGTTGTGTTTTTTGCTTTTATTTACCTTTCTGTCAGGTGCGGGAACAAAAGACATGAATTCATCCACGTGGCCGACATAGAGCCAATCCGAGAACAAAGCAACGGGCTCCTGGACCTTCTGAGCCCACAGGAAGTCTTGAACTACTTTGGTCATGTTCCGTCCCTCAGTTGCCCTTGAAGAAGGAGAGAATCACATTTATTCTGCCACATGTGCCGATTACTGTGCTGCTGATGTATTAATCCTATTATCATATCAACCCCCTTATGTTTGCGTACACAGCACAAGAACTAGGAACGGATCTCCGACTTCCGAGTAGGTACTCTCCCAATGAACAGGAATTTTGTTTGGCTCTGACTTAAGCTAAGGCTGATTGGTTGAACTCAAGAGGAAGTAACTCCGTTTACACAGCCCGTTCAAGGCGGCGCTGGTGCACCTCTACTCTACCCTGCCATTTTATATCAGCTCTCAACTGTGTTGTTCCTCCTCTCAGATGGCAGCTGGGGTAGTAAGGGAGGTGAACACCTCTGCATAGATGCCAGGTGGAAAGGCAGGAAAGAGTGTAACGTTTTGAAAATGTCCTTTTAAGTCTTTTGGTTTATAACCCTGGTTGTTTTAAAAGCATCTAGTGGATGTTAGCAATTAACTCAAAAAAGTAGAATCAACTTATTTCTTCAAAAATGTTTTCTCAAATTAGTCGGAGAGAAAGAGGTAAAGAGGTTCTTCACCTTCTGAGCCCAGATGGAGAAGAAACGTCATGTAATAATGAAGGTAAATTTTTGTTTTTGCCCCATACAATCTTTAGCAAATGATGCTAAACTCATTTGTAAGACGTCACACATGTCACAGCACAGAATCCTGGGTCACCATTTAAAGATCAATAAATAATCCACCTTTATTTTTGTTGTTTTTTACAGCGTGAGTAAACAAAGGCCTTGTAGAAAAGTGAGTTTTTGTTTTTTCTCAGGCTGCTGCGGGAGCTTTGTGTAAAAATGACTAATATCTAAAGAAAGCCCAGAGAAAATGTAACGTGTTGAATTGTTGTCTTTGTATGTCGCACAGAAGTCACGTTGTTTTAAAAACCGGTTAATTATTCTTACGGCGGCAGAAATGCAAACAAAAAAAAAAGGGAAAAAAAGGCGGGGTTGTAGATTTTTGGTTCTCGCAGGAACTCTCCAGTGAGAACATCCTCTCCAAAAGTCCCCGGAAAAAAAAAAACCCATGGGGGGTTTCTGCAGGTTCCAACAAGTTTAATGTTGTCTGACATTTATGAAAGTATTTCAAACATCATTCATGCATGTATTGAAAAAAAAAACCCTCTTTGTTTGAGATGAAGAGTTTCAGTTACTTGTGAATGCATTACTTAAGCCCCCGTGGGAACCTGGCATCTATAATCCTGGTATCGTTGATGGATCTGCTGCAAACTCACGTAGGAAAGGTCACTCCGATGAGGATTCTTCCCAGGGGGTAGTTTTTCCCGTTCACAGTGACGGGGGGACTAACCTCCAGGTTACCGAACGAGTCCAGACTGCTCACATCGGATCTCTTAGCCATCCGTGTCACATAGCCAAAGTCCGGGCCCTGAAGACACGACGAAGGTGGTCAAAGATCCCATCATCATGTTTCCAGCTTCAAACTGTACGACTACTCTGCTGCCAATTATAATTCATGTTTCCGAATTTTTTCTACCGCATTGAAAAACAAAGAATCTGTGATTACAAACCGTTTTCAGATTTCATAGCATGTGTCCCATGAGATTTGACTCAAGTACTTCTTCACCACTAAAGCAGCTGTGATGTCACAGAATCCTGCTCGCAGGTTCACACCTGAAGCTCGGCATACACTGTAAAATTTTAAATTTGTTGTTGTCGTTTTGGTTCCAGCTCCTCCTCTGCGATGTAAAGCCGGACCCCAGACTCGAGGGCCCGTACCCTACGACCCACAATCCCTGCTGCCTGTTCTGGCTGCTGACAGTTTGAAAGCTCTGAGACAGGAAAGGATGTTCGTATGTTAGCAACATGCTAACAAGACAGAAACAGGCTGCTTCGATCATTTGTGGCATCATGTGTGCCGATAACCCTAAAAAAAACGGTATATGGACTGGTTAGCACAGGTAAGTTATGGTCTGGTCCATTTTGCAGAGAGAATTGGAGCTAGCTACATTTACCTTGATAGCTAGCACCACTCTGACAGCTAAGAACCTCTCTTGTCCTTCTCTGCTGTGCAGTTGCTACTGGCCCCAAACTTCACTTCCTACTCCATGACTACCTGTTATTTATTATCCCCATGACAAACCCATGTTGCCATGGCAACTCAGACTCTCAGCAGCCGCTTCGCACAGACGCAGTGAGACAAAATGTGCTGACCGCGGGGAACTAGACTCGTGGCTCCGCTTCAACTGTGCGAAAGCCTGATGAGCGACGGACGATCGGAATTTCCCACATGTTGGAAATCCACCCAGCGGTCCAATGGTCGTCCG
Organism: Lophius piscatorius; assembly: GCA_009660295.1. Taxonomy (NCBI): domain Eukaryota; kingdom Metazoa; phylum Chordata; class Actinopteri; order Lophiiformes; family Lophiidae; genus Lophius; species Lophius piscatorius. The sequence continues at coordinate 214,847 of VRLP01000490.1, forward strand.
GGAGCTTCTGACCGGCCCAACAGACGACGCCCACCGAACCGCAAATACAGCCCGAGAGTCACGCAGCTCAAATATGAACTAAAGACCGGCTCAACTCCTACAGCGTATGCCCAGCTGTACAAAAGAAACATTCCTCTTCCTCAACTGAGGAAAGAGATATCAGCCTTCGTCTTCTTCAAACAAGTCGTACAAGAGAGAGAAAAACGAATTTCTCAGTGGAAGTGGATTTTCATATAAGACACATTCTTGCCGCTAGCTGAAAACGCAGGTGAAGTTTGTCTGACTTTGTCCCTCACCAGTACTTCATTGTAGGGGAAGTCCTTGAGTTTTCCATCTCGGGGGGAATCCAGAACAACAGGAAACTGTTTATTGGGCGAGTTGATGTATCCAAACTCCAGCTCATCCTGAAATACCACATGACAGAAGAGTTACTGCGTATCCTTAGCATTAAGTTTAGGTTTTTGAACATCAGCAAACTTAGAGGGACATCTGTCTTCTTTCATAACTGTGTTTATCTTCATCTTTGAGTCACTATGGGGTCTGATCCTAGAACAGACTGATGACTTCACAGAAATAGTCAGGTTTAGACATTATGGACTGTTTGAGATTATTAATGAGTCACATTTAATTTGAGGAGCGACGTCACCAAACCCGGTTACCTGAATCCAGCGATCCCCTCTGTTCATGTTCTCTAGGCAAACATTCAGCTTGACCCCGCTCCTCGCCACGAGGTCCATCATTTCTTTAAGGAACTGGTCGTTATCATCGGTTCTGTGAAGGTGACCAGAGGAAAAGAGGAAGGTCTTACCGAGCAACATTTATTCCATGAAGGCAAACTTTTAGAAAATGTTCCCGTAACTCCCTGTTGATTGGTCAGTTTCTTCTTACTTGCAGATAAACACCTCTGTCGGCTGGAGGGTGTTGGGGGTCATGATCCACGGCGCCACTCTCAACACGACCGTGTCGGTGAAGATGGGCGTCTCAGGGACATTCTGGTAAAACATAAGACCACCTGCTGAATGGAGATGCTTCCTTCATGACTTTAATGACCAAATCAATTTAACTTCTCTGGTTATATGACAGAAGAAAAAAGAAGAAGTAAATCAATCTAGTTTGGACCAAAGTATTTTAACTCTGAGCTAATCTTCGAATGTTCTTCTTCTTTTTTTTTTAGGGGCTCTCTGTTTCCAGCTCTATCTCCAACATCCTTCTATCAATAGATCCACTATCCTAAGACTAAGCGTGTTGCTGGTTTTACTCGGTCGATGGGCTCCAGGACACTCAGGTTGATTCTGATGAGCCCGTTGAAGTCGAGGTCCTGAAACCGGACGCCCTCCACGTAAAGGTTCATCGCTCCGTCTCCGCCGATGTACGGCACTTGCTTGGACAAGACCGCGCTGCTCACAACCAGCGGATAGTCATAGTTGATGTTGAGGCGGCCTGAGTGGAGAGCAGAGACAGGGTTCTAACCCAAGTGGAACGGAAAACAGTCAAAAGTCATGTGACATCATCAGTTCTGTTTCCACGCGTCTCTCTTTACTCACCGAAGTTAGAAGACAGTTCATCTGCAGAGCTGGACCTGAAGACTCTGGCATGCTCCGCATCCGTCTGAGACATATGCAGGGTCAGCTTGTAGCCAACCGGCAGCTGGGCCGGGCCTTTGGTCCGTAACACCATGGGTGTCATGTCCTTCAGATCTGCACACAAAGAAGAGGTCGTAATAATGCTGACGTTAGTAGTTTGAGCGAGGATTCAGAGATGCACATAAAACACTGTTTGAGTCAGGGTTTTTTTTTTCGTGAACCAAGATGGCTACTTCTGGAGGTAGTAACCCATGAGATACTTTTAAGTCAAGGATCCAAGATTTGTTCCCCACTTTATTTGAAATTGTCAAATGGGGATTTAAAAAAAAGAAACATTTTCACTAATTAGGGACATTTGAAGGAGGAAGAGTCAGAAGAGCAGTTTTTACCATCAAACACTCGCTGAACTCTAAAGGTTCTCCACACACACGTTCATACACACATTCACACACACACACTAACACACACACTAACACACACTAACACACACATTAACACACACGTTAACACACACGTTAACACACACATTAACACACACACTAACACACACATTAACACGTTAACACACACATTAACACACACGTTAACACACACGTTAACACACACATTAACACACACGGTAACACACACATTAACACACTAACACACACACTAACACACACGTTAACACACACATTAACACACACGTTAACACACACGTTAACACACACTAACACACACACACACTAACACACACGTTAACACACACGTTAACACACACACATACTAACACACACACACACTAACACACACGTTAACACACACGTTAACACACACACGTTAACACACACACGTTAACACACACATTAACACACGTGGATCTCTAGATTTGTGGTTTCATCAAAGTGACCGTCTCCTCATTTATCCACTGACAAGAACGACTGACAGGATTTTACCGGACTTTGTGGAGATGTAACTCAGCTCCTTGTCCGGTCGGCTCAAGTAGCTCTGCTCAGAATCACAGTTGACCAGTAGGACCGCTCCATGCCCATCAGGACCCCATTTCCAAGATCCCTAAGAAGGTTTTGAAAAACATTTAAATTCACGGTTTTCCAAACAATCTGACTTCACAATTTTTCAGTCTCATACTTCTGGAGCATGAAGATTAGAAGCAGGAAATGTAGAAACGAAAAATTTGTTTTTGGTTTCCTCTGAAAAGAAGACGGGAAAATCTAAAGAAGTTAAAAGTTCAACAATATTATGAGATATTATCAGAATATCTTCTGAAGAGAAAGCAGAAACATTTTAATATGATTAATACTGATTACAAGTTATTTACATTATTATTACATTAATTACATTAAAACAGAAGCTCATTCAGTTTATCACACCGGTTCTGTGTGCGTGAGTCCATACAATAAAACAGTCCAGGTTCATACAGTGAAACAGTCCAGGTTCATACAGTGAAACAGTCCAGGTTCATACAGTGAAACAGTCCAAGTTCATACAGTGAAACAGTCCAGGTTCATACA